>JADRCH010000061.1:9477480-9511415 GCA_019843965.1 Rhynchomys soricoides
AAACATAATGTATGGACATTTTAAACATAATGTATGGACATTTTAAACATAATGTATGGACATTTTAAACATGTTAAAACTGTATTGTTTCCAAGGCCAGTTCTTTTCTTACTATATTTAAGGTTCTTGTCTTTGTTTTTAATCTCTGAAATTTTAAGAGAAATAGGAAAACATTGAAGTTTTTGCTACTTGTTAGCCACATTTCTGGTCTCTTGGGACATGACAAGTTCTATAATCAAGTCTACCTTTTAAGTTTCCTCTCCTTTCTTCTAGTTATTTACATGGTTTAACTCGTGAAAATGTCTTATGAATTAGCAGTAAAAAAGCTTGGTTTTTTTTTCCTAACCCTTAAAAGACAGAAAATAATTACTGATAGTGTTAACACCCTTCCAGGCAAGGCAGGAGCATTATTTGGGGAGACTTTGGTTTTATTTTGAGACAGAGTCTTGTTTAAGCTAAGCTTAAACCTATTCATGACTGGTAGGAAATGTAGAAAAATTATTTGGCGTTCTTATCGTATCTTAGAAATAAAGTTCAGATTTATAAGTGCCTACTGTGGTGTTAAAACTATCTCAACAGGGCATGGTGACACATGCCTGCAATCCTAGCACTTTAGAGCTTGAGACCAATGATCCTAGGCTACAGAGAGACTCTGCTTCAATATCAGGAAAAAGCCCCAAACTTTTATATAGCTCAGTACTTTCCACCACCATCTATATTGTGACATGAAAATTTGAGAAAATAAGAGAAGTTCATTGAGATTTTAAGCTTGAATTTAGACTTCTGAATTTGGTCAAATGTAGGTGATGCTATTAAATTCTTGCAATATGCTACCTGTAATGCTTTTTCTTTTGTAGTAGTGAACTTAAATCTTTATTCTCCAACCCATTCCCATCCTCCCTTTAGATTTCTCTTTCCCTCTGCTTTCAATTAATTGTGTGCCCTTATATTAGTGTCTTACACCTCATTTAATACCTGAGAATTGCCTGTTGATAGACCACAGCCTATAGCTACAATCTCAGATGTCCGTTTGTGAGCTTATAAAAACATGGATTACCATTAAGTGAATCATAGCATTGCGGAGGGGTAAAAACAAAAAAACAGAAAAATACACTACTGTTCTAGCTGGTGTGAATTTAACATTTTTATGAAGTGGTTTTAAAAACAAAATTTTCATTGTTATCTGATGAGTAAGTGTCTGTGAAGGCTTCACATTGGTCTCGTGGCAGGTGACCACCCATTACACAGTGTTACACTTAACACAGCGCAGAGGCTCACAGGCATGTTGGGCTGGTGGCGATTAGGCTGTCATTTCTAGTGAAACTGAAGTTCTGGTGATCTCATTTTCACAAATTTGTCTTCTTTTCTTGAATGATTTATCAAATAATTAATAGCTTCCAGTAGAATATGCTTCTGCTAGGGTAAATGTGACCAGCACATCAAGGAAATTCTAGACTGATGACTAGCATAATCACAGGTCTTTATGATCACAAGCCTGGTTTATGCCTGTTCTTGAGTGCTGTAGAACTGAGCAGCATATAAAAATAGCCTGATGCCGTTAGAGCCAGGAACTCACCTGACTTGGTGGTATCCCTTCTTTAGTACGCTCTAGGAGTAAAAGATGCCAGAAGCAGGATTTCAGCCTTAAACAAACCAGTTTAATATGTTAGTTGATGATCATAATGCTAGTTGTGATAATTACCATGGTGTATAACTGGGTAAAACTATAGGCAGAGAGGGATTGGCTAACTCAGCCCAAGGTGTTTGGGGAAGTTTTGGTCAAAAGAAAGTATGTTACTTGTATGATGAATCTTTTTTTCCCCTAAGGTCTAGGACCCTTTTATTAGCATTTCAAAGGAAAATGGCAGAGCAAACAAACTCTGCTCCTCAACTTTCCTAATGCTATGACCCTTTAATACAGTTAAATTCATGTTGTATTGGCCCCCAACCATAACATTATTGTTGCTGCTACTTCTTAAGTATGATTTTGCTACCATTGTGAATTGTAAATAACTGTGCTTTCTGATGGCCTTAGACAACCCTGTGAAAGGGTCATTTGACCCCTGGGTTGAGAACCACTGCTGTAACTCCTGGTAGCTGTCAGGTGAAGGAGATGGGAAAAGAAAGTATGTCTTAAAGTTAGGGTCTAGAAAGCTGGCAGGTTCCACAGTGGGCACTGGCAAGCATGGCAGGAGGGGTGTAGACTTCAAAGGGAAGTGTAAAGTTTCCACCCAGAGTATCAGGCATGCCCAGGCTTGGGCAGTAACTGAGAGAAAAAGAAAAAGACAAGAAAAGGAAAGGAAATGTTTAACTTTTCTAAAAAGTGGGCAGGCTGCATGCCAGAGACTCTGTAAGTTCCCTGTATGTCCTGATTAAAAGTGGGAGTTTCTTCCTTCCAAGCAGAGAATACCATGGGCAGGATAAGTTCTGCATATGGTATACATATGTGGTTTGTTTTTTTTTGGGGGGGGGGGGGTAAGGAATGAAGTTGAACCCAGATGGAGACCTCTTAGTAGGCTAGACTAAGCTCAGCTTCACTTGGTTGTCAGCTAGAAGCTAGCACTGAGTGCCAGGATGGCATAGCCAAGGAGAGGCCGTTGTGGAAGATGACTCAGCTAACAGTGTGAAGAAGTGATGAGTCAAAGAGACGATGAGCACTTAGCCGTAGAATGTCGAGGAATAATCGGAGGGCATCTAGCAAATTCAGAGAGATGAGCTTAATTATGACCTTAGAAAGTTGTGAATTATATTAGTTAGGTACCCAAATACATGGTACAGATGTGCAGTTGGAGGTGGCTTTTGGGTGATTTGAATAGGTAGAAAGTGGACAGAGCCTGCCTGCTACGGGTTTTTTACGATGGTGTGATATGTTTTGTGGGCTTTATGTGTTTTGATTTGGGGTCACTAGATGAGAGCAGAAAGTAGGACCTTTTATAGACATTCATGGTATTTCATTTGCATATTAAAATGAAGGCTTCCTATTAAGCTGTACAAATCACTAACACAGTGTGTAATGTATTAACCAGAGGCTAAACCTCATAATCTATGTCAGGCTCGTCAGTATTTTGTTTTCTTTTGTGAGCGTTAAAAGCCTTTTTGTAAAGGCCATCAGCAGCCAGTAGAGCTGCAAGTACACTGTGTTGTTGAAAGCTGATGCCTTTTGGAAAATTAAGGCTTGGATTTTTTCATACATATTTTGTGTGTAAGAAAAACTATGTAATAAAACAGTTAAAAATTAAATAAAAATTAGCTGGGCACAGTAGCTCACACCTTTATTCCTAGCTCTTGGGAGTTCAAGGCCACCCTGGTCTACATAGAAAGTTCGTTCCAAGCCAGTCAGAACTATATGGGGAGACCGTGATTTGTTTTTATTCTGTTTTTTGTTGTTGTTTTGTTTTAAAGGTAATGAAAGATTTATCATTTGGAAGATACAACACATTTAATGTTTCAGCTAATAATTTAATATATGAAGGGGGCTAGAGAGAGGGCTCAATAGTTACAAGATCATTCTGCTCTTGGAAAGGACCAAAATTTGGTTCCTCACATCCTTGTTAGGCAACTCTAGAGCATCTGATGCCTTTGGCCTCAGTGGGTCCCTGACGCAGGTCCATGTACCCACACAATATGAGTCTTAGGTACTTTTCTATTGCTGTGACAAAACACCATGAGCAAGGCAGTCAACAGAGCACTTATTGGGCTTACAGTTTTAGGGGCTGCAGTCTACAGTGACGTGGGACAAAGGCATAGCAATAAGTATTCAAACATTTGAGCCTATGGGGCCATTCTCATTCAGATGACCATAATACACAATTAAAAATAAAAATCCTTAAAAGTGAAACAAAAATTATAAAAATAAAATTCAACATGGAAAATCACTTTAGAAAGAAATAAGCAAGCCATTTTAGCAATTAATATATTAATGATTAGAATTATACAGTTAAAAATTTCATCCAATAAGTATATTGAAAACTCTGTATTCAAGACAGCAGTACAGAAGGTACACGTTTACAACCTTGGAGAAAGTATCACATGTAAATGTCTAAGTTGGGAACAGGGCAATATGTATTTTGTAAAAGTGCCAAAAGTACAAAAACTATTTTAATAGTTAAGTAGACTAAATTAGATTTAATTACATTTATCAAATATAAGATACAGTGAATACCAAGTATATTAATCATGCATTGGAAAAAATGATATAAAGTGTATGTTTAAAAGCTGCATCATTTAGAAACAAACCAATATAAAAGATACATATACAGAGAGACAACAAAAGAGAAGAACAGACATGCTCAAATCATCAAAGAATACAACTAACTACAGTGAAAAGCCACCAGCACCAACCAGCTTAACAATAATAAAAATTGTGACAATATGAAGAAATTAAACTAAGGTTTAATTTAGTTAAAACCTTATTAATAAAGCCATATTTTATAATCATAAATATGGCAGTGTCTTAAATTACTGTTTTAAGTATTTTTTGAAAATATAAGAGAAATCAAAACTTTGATCTGTGTAAAACATGGATGTTTAACTGTAATTTTAGAGGGCAGGGAAATGGTGGTTCAGGTTTATTGGTTTTATATACAAGAATCCTGGTTAGATTCTCATTGGATTTGCACAGGAAATTATTCTAAATGGCTTTGTCCATGTAATAGCTATGACAGATTTGTTGCAAATTGATAGTAAATTTGTTGTAAAGTTTAGAAATGATGAGAATGAGCCAACAGAGGCTGTCTGATAAAAGGCACATGCTAGTGTATAATTATCGTTCATTCAGTTTTATCACAGAGCAGTGTCCCTTGTAAACTGAAGGTCCGTGCCCCACACTCCATTTAACTGCGTTACTAGATACCCCTGTAAGGAGCTTAGGTTCCCTTGAGCTGACTCCATCCTCATAGGAGAAGCCACGCCCTCCTCACCAGGGCTTTCAGACTCTGAAGCCAGGTGTTTGAAGTGGTTCTGGCTGCACTCCAGAGGGTCTCGGCTGCAGAGCTAGCTCCTTCCTAGGGGCTCCTCTCTGCCTTCCTCCTGATTCTAGAATGCTTCTTTTCTTTGCCTTTACTCTTTCCTTCCTCCTCCTCAGAAGTCACCGGTATCAACTGCTTTACTCCTGAAATCACTTAGGAAGCTTAGACATACTTGATGTATTATAGTCATTAAATACTGGCAGGTTAGTCGGGAGTCTCCCTTGTTCCTCTAGTGTATTCCTTTCAAAACAGACTTCTAATTATTTTTGTTTTATATGTTAAAATTTTTTTTCTTAAGCAGTTTAGTAAAAGAAATTTTCAGTCTGTCGTTTAGCTTTTGAGTTCTCATAAATATTTTAATTTTCCTCAAAGCTTAACATTTATATAATCTCATCACATCATTGCAGTTTGTTTTCAAATACTATTTTGAACTATGTTTTTAATAAGCGGATTTCATGAATTTCTTTATTCATTCAACTTCAAATTACTTTATGAAATCAAATTTTTCATCATGTATACGTGATTTTCTTGAATTGAGCTGTTAATTTTTGAAGATGTCACCTTTGCATTACTGTGAATGAGAAAGATGTGTGCAGGAGCTTTCAGTGTTGTTAGTC
This sequence comes from Rhynchomys soricoides, assembly GCA_019843965.1. Taxonomy (NCBI): domain Eukaryota; kingdom Metazoa; phylum Chordata; class Mammalia; order Rodentia; family Muridae; genus Rhynchomys; species Rhynchomys soricoides. The sequence continues at coordinate 9,483,065 of JADRCH010000061.1, forward strand.
CCCAGGATCCCACGATTCCTAATCAAATTCCACGTTTCCTTCCTTTGTCTCTAGGATACTGCTATTGTGCATCCAGTTCCCATTCGCATGACTCCAAGCAAGATCCACATGCAGGAAATGGAGCTGAAAAGAACGAGCAGCGGTAAGGCCCGTGCTCAGGCTGCTCTGGCGTAGCTTGCTGCCAGCATGCAGAGGGAAGGAATCACTCCTTGGAGGTTCAAATTTCTCTCATAAATGATTTTTTTGTTTTGGGGTGTCTGTTTGTATGTGTGTTTTGTGAGACAGGGTCTCATTTCATAGTCCTGCCTGTCCTGGAACTTCGTAACCAGCCTGTCCCTGAATTTACAGAGATCCACCTGCCTCAGCCTCCAGAGTTCTGGGAGTAAAGGAGTGCACCACCACACCTGACTAGCAATCGTTTATTTTTTTAAGCTCATACTTCTCTACAATTGTGTGCGCCTGCAGGCTGCGTGTTTAAACAATGTCGTATTTGTAAAAAGGAAATTGTTTCATAGAAATCTTTAAAATGGGGGTGTTTATGGGAAGTTTTCACAAAATAAATAAGATCATTTGAAAGTGAGACACTTCTGGTATTCTGGAGTCTGTTTAGGCTTTTTTGTTGTTTAAATTTATGTTATTTTACATGTTTGCTATTTTACATATATGAGTACTTTCCCCATGTGAATATGTATGCACCACTTGTGTGTGCGTATCTGAGGAGGTCAGAAGAGCCATTGAGTGCTTTGTAACTTAAGTTACAGATGGTTATATGCAGCCGTGTGGGTTCATGTAACCCAAGCTGGCCTCCAGTCTTCCTGTGCTGCAGTTCCAGGTGTGCAGCCCCATGCCCAGCTTAATTAAGGTTTCTCAGAGCAAATGGATTGTCTCTGTAAGACAGCATTGTCACCATTTATAGCCCAGATTTTGGGTGGTTTGTTCCCTATGCTAGCGGGATAAAGTTAACCCAAGTGAAAGGACAGACAGGTAAATGATCTCTTACTACGGAAGACAACAAAATTTTCCATAAACAGGTTTATATTCAGTTTTATTTAAAATATTGTATCATCTTATATGACACTTTTGCAATATCTAAATGAAATATAATTGTAATTCAATCTTCTATGAATTTTATCAATGAAATGTCTGTCTCTTGTATTATAATCTCTTGATTCTCTACTAGATCACACTAATCCCACCAGCCCATTACTTGTGAAGCCATCTGACCTTTCAGAAGAAAATAAAATCAACTCATCAGTAAAATTTCCTTCTGGAAATACCGTAGGTAAGTGAAAGATAGCATCATATCTCTCATTTGAGTTTATTAAATAAACTTAAAGACTGGGTAATTGAAATCTGTGTCTATTTAGTACAGTGTTCACTGTGTAAAATAGGGGACAATAACTTCAAAACCTTCTGCACTGAATGTGGTGAATACTCCAGTCATTGTCACCTTCTTCAAGGCAGGCTACCTGTTTGCCTTCACTATGTGTTCCATTGGCTCTTCCCCTGATCTTTCTTTGTTTCTCACAATACATTGGAATGTTCGTTCATCTAGCCATGATAATTGGATACTATGTACCAAGTTCCAATGTAAGGGGTGGGGATTTAGCAGTAAACAAAACAGAACAAGTCTTCATCTGTATTGCGTCTACAAGAGTTTAGATTACAGTCAGCGTAACTCTGATGTGAAAGGAAAGCGAATTTCATGGATAGAACTTCAAAGCTGGAAAGGGGAGTGAGAGTGTCATTTTAAATACAAACAAAGAAGACCTTATTAGAAGATAACCTTTGTCTTTAAATTTGAAGGAGGTGAGTGACAGCTCTGGGACTTATGGGAAAGATGACTAAAAGACAGGCAACAGCCAGTGTGCAGCCCTTAGGCAGGAAGCTTGAGTCTGCAGACAGCAGGCAGTGACCTGGAATAGAGACAGAGTGGGTAAGCAGGGTAGCAAGTGAGAGAACAGTAGAGGGGCTATTGGAACATTTTCACTCCTATTGAATGGTGTAAAGTCATTAGAGTTTTCCATGGAAGAGAGACAGGAGACCATCTTAAAATATTTACCCTTCTGTTCTAGCACCAGGCCAAAAGTAGGCCAGCGCTGCAGTAGGAGGGAGCTGTTGTGATCCAACCACAAGAAGCTGGAGGCTTGGGCTAGAGTGGGGTGGTCCAGGTGGTGAGAGCTGACCAGGCTTGGGACTGTGCTTTGTCTCCTCAGTAGGAAGAGAACAGCCACTAGAGGGTTTGCCTACCTGTGTAGCATAGCATAGGAGAAGGGAGTCAAGAGTGACCTCAGCAGCTGAAGGAGAGCAAAGAAAGGAGGTTTCTTTTATCTGGGCACAGTGCCACCATACCCAGGCAAAACAAGCTTTCTTAACTATTTCTAATCTTTTATGTGAAAGTAGCTGTTTTCTACTATAAAGCAATTTATACCTACTGTAAAAATAAGAAAATGATTATTCACATTCTCAAAGTTCATGGTTAACCATTTTATTGTCTGCTTTAAATCATATTTTGTGAGTTTATAATACAGAGTCAGCAACAGTAATCTCAAAATCCAAAATAACTGGTTCAGAGTCCAAACTTTTTGAGTATCAAAATGGCATTACACCTGAGCTCTTGGCAGGTTGCATTACAAAGGCACACTGCAAACTGGCTGTGCACATGACCTTAGTAGATAGGGAATGGGTATATGTTTGCACTTGGCTCTGTTCTCTGGGCATCTCATGTTTATGCAAATACTTTAAATCTGTAGGGGTGAGGGAGAGCAGAAGCATTTTGGGCCCGAAGCATTTTGTATAAGAGATATTCAATGTATAGTTACATTTTTCTATGAGAAGGAATTGCAATATATGTATGATTTTTGTGATTTATTTTAAAATATTTCTGTTTCATTTTATGTAGATTATAACTTACACTGTCTGCTATATAGCTTTGCATGGCATATGTGATTTTTACAGTTGAGAACACTGGAATGAAGTGTGTTAGCCTATTCTGCAGTCTCTGAATGCCTCCAATTCTGAAGCAGTGAAACAATCTATAACATTTGGGGTACAGAGAGTAAAGAGCAAAGAACTGAGTATTATTAACTAGAAGGTTTCTCTTCCCAGCAGATGGGTACAGTAGCTCAGATTCTTTCCCTTCTGACCCGGAGCAGATTGGGAGCAGTGTAACTCGCCAAAGGTCAGTGTTTATATCAAGAAAACTATTGATATCTCCTTATGCACTTTCATACTTAGTTACTTAGGACCAAGCACAAACTATTTGCTCTCTGAAAGCTGTTAAATAACTATTAGTTTATGTAAAAGACAAATATTTTGGTTCTACAAAGGACCCAGCCCTATATTCGTGTTGCTTTTATGTGTTTTACAAAGAGTCTAAAAAGAGTTGATGACTTCCTGGGAGTAGATGTTAATGCAATCCTGTGTTCAGGAGAACAGTGAGGATCTAGGTAATAAGCATGTGATTCTGTGGCAAGTACCACGAAAGCTTTGTTTTAAACACCCAGAAGCATGGCCCAGTGGGAGCCGCCCACTCACCTGCAGCTTTGGACACAGCAAAGGGTGGATGGTAGAGGCTTGTCTGCTTAGACCTCCCATCTGCTCACACATACAAGAAAGAAGCATTGTTTGCTTCTCACATTTTACATATAGTGAAATCCTTTTGCAGCATGTCTGTTGGGGAGAGACACAGGGGTGTGGGGAGGAAGGGGAGCAGCACCCCCTCCAAAATTTCGAAGGAACTTAGAAAGTCAGAAGACCACTCGTTTCCTTTCTTTGGTGTTCGGAGTTCTCCTGTGTATTTCTTAAATTGCTGATTGTTTTGGAATTTGTTCTTTTTATCCCAGTATGTGAAGATCTGTTTGCCAGAGTTGTGGAGAGCCTTTTCAAAATAAAAGACTCTCTAGGGGATAGTTGAGTAAAGTGGTCAGCTCTGGTGACATCTCATGAGCACCTCATGGTGTAACCAGACTCTGTCCTAGCTTACCACGGTCAAGCTGTTGAAAAGTAACCAGCTAGAGGCTTTTTCTGAAAATAGCTTCTCAGCTCGTGGTGCTTTCAGTTGAGTGGGAAGCATCACAGATTTGTGGTCTGTTCTGATGAAATCGTGTGGACAGTAACTTCAAATGTTTTACAGGTTTATTTATGATCTTATAAAATGGTTTGGCAAGTTATGTAGCCATTTCAGACACAGCATAGATAGTGCTGCTTTTATTAGTTGTAGTATCTTCATAGGTACTGCTTGAAAAAAATGCCATCCTAATAAGGTCTGTGGGTGTTCAGTCAAGTATGAGTGCTTAAAAAGGATCGTGCTCAGGCGTTCATATAACCAGTTATGACTGGTCAATTTTGCAGGTCTCACTCAGGAACGTCGCCTGATAACACTGCGCCTCCCCCTCCCCCTCCCAGGCCACAGCCTTCTCATTCTAGGTCATCATCCTTAGATATGAATCGGACCTTTGCAGTTACCACAGGTAGGGAGGGGGGAGGGAAGCATAATCTACATTAATTATAATAATATACATTGTTTTAAAGTTAAGATACAGCTTTTTTGTTTACATTTAAGAAAAATGTGGATTAGAAACATCAAATAATCCCAGTGTTCATGAAGCAGATCTCTGAGTTCAAGAACAGCCTGGTCTATAGAGTCAAGTTCCTGGACAGCCAGTGCTACACAGAGAAAACATGTCTTGAAAAAACAAAGTAAAGTAGAAAGACATCAAATTAAAAAAAAATTGTTTTAAAGTGGGGAGAATGTTGTTTTCCTAACAATAAGATGTATTTGTATACAGATAAGAAAGATGGGCACTTAAGAGATACCACAGGAAAATTTAAGAGATGAGGTTGCATGAGCTCTGTGGGGACTGATAAGATGGGGAAAGAACCATGACTCCAAGGTGTTAGTGTTTATACAGCTGGCAGTATCACAGTTATAGTGATTGAAATAGAAAAGCCAGGACAGAGACGGTGTTTTATTCACTATGATTAAAGGTCATAGTAGTAAGGGGAATTAAGTAATCAACAGACAATTGGACCCTTTGAGCCAAGAAAAATGGAAGTATTGAAAATTGTTTACAAAGAGATGATAGTTTTAAGTTAAAGGGAAAATGTGGAGCCTTTCCTCTGGTAGCTAAAGAACACTCAAAGATGGAGGAGAAAACCGAGAACAGGGTACTGTTAAGGAAATGGGAGCTTGTCAGCAGCCTCTTATGTGATGGATGTGACAAGAGAAATGAAATGTGAGGCGAGGCCATGAAGTCAGACCACTAGGTCACATGTAGAGCTCTCGGTTTCGGTTTTTAACATAGTCTTATGTAGTCCCCTCTGGCCTCAAACTCACTGTGTAGCCAGAACTGACTCTGAACTCACTTTCATCCCATTGCCTTACCTCCCAACCTCTAGACTTATAGGTGTGAGAGACCATGTCCCCTGGATCAAACCCGACTCAAGCATGCTAGGCAACTGCTCAACCGCCGAGCGGTAGCCTCAGCCCCATTTAGAGCATTTTACAAGATAGTAACTACCCTTGAAAAGTTATCAGCGCTCTTAGAAATGCTGTATCATGTGGTCATTTACCTGTTTCTTCTACAGTAAAATAATTATGTAATCACTAATGAGATTCGTGCATTCACACAGGCCAACAACAGGCTGGAGTTGTTGCCCATCCTCCTGCAGTGCCTCCAAGACCTCAGCCCTCACAGGTGATTTTTCAGTGTTCTTGTTTAAAATGGCAGTTGTTACAGTGCTAAGGATGAGTTTGTGCCTTAGACACTTCGATCTATTTATAATCATCTCCAGGGTCAGCAGTTAAGTCAGTGTATTCTTGGAAGAATACAGATTTTAATAACAATTTGGGTACCTAAGAAACAAATGATACTGCCTTAACGGGTGCAGCAGAAGAATAGTGGGCTAGGAGATGGAGATGTCTGAGGAAGTCCTGGGTCCATCTCTGACTCAGACAGAATCCTCTGTCTCCCTGGACATTATTTCCATGCTAGGTCAGAACTGAAGTGCTGCGGTAGACATATTTATAGACTACTGGGGTACAGCTGTGGTGGTTAGTAAAGTTAAGGAGCGTATGAGAAGATACTAGTGAAATGACTGAGTTAAGACCCAGAAGATAGGGTAGTTGCTGCAGAAAAGGCATTCCAAAGAAAGAGAATGGATTCCACAGAGGCATGGTATAGAGTATATCTACCTAGTAGCCTGGTATCTTACTGAGAGAAACCCAAGTTCAATAGAGATTGATGAACTGTGTGCAGATAGATATAAGATATTTGCTGTCCTGTGCTACTCTATGAAGAAGGCCACACTGGCACTAGTGATAGTAATGTTTGTTTCTGTGTTCTAAATCATTGGACAGGCACCCGGTCCCTCTGTCCATCGCCCAGTGGATGCCGATGGTCTAATAACTCACACTAGTACCTCGCCTCAGCAGATACCAGAACAACCAAATTTTGCAGATTTCAGCCAATTTGAAGTATTTGCTGCATCAAATGTCTCTGAAGAACAAGACAATGAAGCCGAGAAACATCCTGAGGTCTTGCCAGTGAGTTTTCTAGAGTTCAGCTAATTTGTGACACTCTCCTCCCATATGCTGTAAAGAAGACTCTTGAAAACGCAGATTAAATTAGCAGAGGCAACAGTGAGTAAAACACCTGCTGCTGCCTCTTTTGGGGATATGTATTCCCCAAGTCCATGCTTCTCAGCTACTTTATTGACCGCTAACATCTGATAGTTGCAGTAAAATATTTAGTAAGATTCGGATGTTAGGGCCAGGGGAGGTGTGACGTGAAACACACAACTGGTCCTAGTTAATGCTAAGCCTCTGGTTGTAGGACTTGAATACTTCTATAGGATACGAGGCTATGGTTACAAAAGCTGCACACTTCAGCAACACACACACACTCTCAAAACAATGCCATGCTAAAATGTAATCTTCATAGACTGTTCCAGTAAACTGTAGATTCAGTGGTCAGCAATCTAATCACATTGTCTGTCTGCATCTCTAATTTAAATCATTGAAAATATGTAGGTATGTAGTTGAAAAGAAAAAAGTAATATTGACGTCTCTATTCTGATTGCTGTTGCACCTCTAACAGATGCAACAACCCATGTTAGTGTGACTAGCATAACCTAAAGACTTCATGGGTCTGACCCACAGGGAAGCTCTTGGCCTATTAGGGGCGTGTACTGTATCTAGGAAGGTGCTGGTGGACTTGGGGAAGAAGGTGAGTGTGCCTAGGGAACTGTCATTCATGTGCTTGGCTAGATGAATCACTCCCTGATGGGGAAAATATTAAAAATGAACCACCAAGTTTCCACGCTCCATCCAGCTGCTCTCTGCCCGCCAACTCAACTGCCTCCACGGCTAGGCCCATGCAACAACCAACCGATCACAGTCTTCCCAGCTCCTGTTTGCTGCCTCAGTGCCGCCCCTACCCTCTCAGCCATGATACCCCTGTGTTTGGCAGTTCTACCTTTCATTAACCCGGTAAAACAAAACTAGAAACTTCTAATTTATCAATCAGATTTATATATCAATAAGTTCTCAATTCACAGGATGCCCACACAATAATTTCAGTGCCAATTGATAATGATACAAGCTGCCCACCTAGATTAGACAAGTTACCTCAATTATTCTATCCCTATATAAGATCTACCTGTGGCTATTTAAAGCCACACTGAATCTGAATCATCCTGTTCATCCTCCATCTTGCTTCCTTCTCCTGTCCCTCCGTCTCTGTCTTTCTCTCTCTGCAACTCTTAGCTCTGCCTCCCTTTTCCCTGTCCAATCACAGGCCTCCTCTGCACTAATATTTAAATAGATTGGACAAGGAAAATCCTGCCACAACTTCCCAGTCACAACCTTACAGCAAGCAGCTGCAGATTCAGTGCTCTGTTTGCATCTCCTCTCTCTTCCTGCTCTCAGGTCTTGTTTTCCAACTTCAGTGCAGAGAAAGTCATCTGGCAAGGTTCTCTCAGTGTTTCTCATCCTCACCCCAGACTTCCTGTTAGAATGAAGAACTTCTAGCATCTTACTTTGTTACATGTTCTGTGCTTAACTACATATAATAGAGATATAGTAATGCGATACTACATTCATCCCTAGGCTGAAAAGGCTTCTGACCCCTCAAGCTCTCTTCGGGTTGCCCAAGCAGACAGTAAAATCGAAGAAAAGACAGCTGCTAATGTTCCTGCCAATGTGGTATGAGACATCTTTTTCTATGGATGAGGGCCTTCTGGGACGCTTGTTAGAAACAAAGATGGCTAAGCCAGGTGTGCTTGGGTGCACATCTTCAGTCCAGCACCAGGAAGGCTGAAGCAAGAGGGTCACAAGCTCCGCCTGTGCTTATGGTGATAAGCGTTTGCTACTGTTTTTCCTGTACTGTTGCCACAGATACATAAGTTGTTTTTAAATAAGCTAAGTAACCTCCTTTTTTAATAGCAAGTGGCTTTAAAAAGGCAATTTGTGTTCACAAATGCTAATTAGGATAAATATCACTGGGAATGCTCATTTCTCTTGTCTTTTAGAGCAAAGGCACAACACCTCTGGCTCCACCACCAAAACCTGTTAGAAGAAGATTAAAGTCAGAAGATGAATTACGGCCAGATGTAGATGAGCATACACAAAAGACAGGTGTCTTAGCTGCTGTTCTCGCCTCACAGCCTTCTATTCCCAGGTAATCCAAGTTACTCCTCAGTACATTTAATTACTGACAACAAAAGCTCAGTTAAAAACACTAGACAGAAAGACAGATTGGTTCTTTAGTTAAACAGAAAATCTTCAGAGTTTCGTTGGGGCGGTGAAATGGCTTATGGGTAAAAGTGCTCGCCACCTGACAACCAGAGTTCAAACATAGGACCCACATGGTGGAAGGAGAAAACCAACTTCTACAAGTTGCTCTTTGACCTCCACACATGTGGCACGCATATGGAAGTCAGTGGACAACTTTTAGGAGTTGTATATCCTTCCATGTGGATTCCAGGGATCAGACTGTGTCATCATGTCTATGGGAAGTGCCCTTACCACCTGGGCCACCTTACTGGCCCAGCTTTTACATTTCTAAAAGAGAGAGAGAGAGAGAGAGAGAGAGAGAGAGAGAGAGAGAGAGAGAAAGAGAGAGAGAGGAGAAAGATATAAGAAGCAGGAGCAGTATGGCCCACAAAGCTGCAAAGGTTCATTGCCTGGCTGTTTACAGAATCTACAAGTGCTTGGTCCAGACTGTTTCACTCTATGAATTCAGCAGAATAATTACAATAATAAAATAACAGCTCTCATTTGGGGTTTAGCTTCTGTCTTCTCCATTACCATTGAAACAGCAAGTGAAGTTGAGCTCTGCTAAGAAGGGAGAAGGTCCTTCTCTTTCTCTGCTTCGAAGTCACTGGGAGCAAGGGTTAAAGATGGCAAAGAAATGAAGGATGTTTTTGCTCCTGTGTCTTCTCAGATCTGTGGGGAAAGATAAAAAAGCTATCCAGGCATCGATTAGACGTAATAAGGAAACCAACACCGTTCTGGCCAGACTGAACAGTGAACTGCAACAGCAATTAAAGGTAGTGTCGCTTCTGAACCTTCAGTTCTGGGGTTGCTGCACACCTCAGTTTCAGGGAAATTGGGGCTGATCCAACAGCTCCTGCCGGTATGCAAAACTTTCTCAAAGCAAAAGAAAAGTGTGTAGCTAAAATGTTGTGTGAGCCATTGAATCTTCTAATACTAAAAGGAATTTAACACAATTCTAGTTGTGTGCACAGTGTCTTATCTGTCATATATATATGACATCACTATTCCTATAACATTGTTAACTTCGTGAAGAAACTTCGAGAAGAAAGTGGACTGAGAACCCCCAAGTATATAAGGCTCCTTGTTCCATGTAATATGTAGGCAATTGGGCTGTTACTAGTTTATCCTTTGATTAACTCGGATTCAGGAATAAGATCGTAAACCAGTCTAGTTAAGACAAAGAGCGAGAACATTTAAATCATCTTGTATGTGGAAAAAACAAACAAACAAACAAACAAAAAACAAGACAAACCTTAAGTCAAAGTAGGGTTAGGCAGTGAGAGTCCTTGCCTTGCAAGCCTGGTCGCCTGTGTTCTGTCCCCACAACCCATGGTGGAGGGAGAGGACTGACTTCTGAAAGTTGTTCTCCAGTCGCTACATGCATGTGGGAGCATGCACACAGACACATATATATGCATACAGACATACAGCCAGTCTCTCTCTGCTGCTGCTTATTATCATTATTTATCCTGAATGCAAAATAAGTCTTTTTTCTATAGAACTGAAATTCACAATGAGATCTTGGGATCACATACCATCACCAGAGGAAAAAAATTCCTGTTAGCAAATTCATGTACATTTAATTAAGGCTTTATTCAAAATGTGTGCACTAATACCATCCGCTACAATTACTAGCTTTTCTAACAATTAACCTAAAAGCATCCTATTACCTAGTTCTGTCATCAGAAATGACCTTGAATTAGTAGGATCATGTTTCCCTATTATGAGTATACAAATTATCTTTCTAAAGTGAAATATATGTTTTAAATATGAATCACTTTCTTTTTCTTGACAAGTACAGCTGTTATCGTGAAGCAGAACTAGTGTTGGACATCTGTCTACTTGAAATGTAACTTGGACTTTGCATCTTTTTCAGGATGTTCTTGAGGAGAGAATTTCCCTGGAAGTTCAACTGGAACAGCTCCGACCATTCTCTCACCTCTAAGGCAATTGCCGTTAACTGTGAACATGCCCATTCTTAAGCAGTTTTGGGTTTAGAGCCTATTTGGAAACCCAAACATCAGCTCACTGCTTAATTGAACATTAAATTTTATGATTTGTTTTACCCTGTATGTTCACCATTGTATTTAAGTATCTTTTATTTTTTAATTTCAATAAAAGGGTCAGGAGGACTTTCTCTGGAGAATACATTGTGTTTGTTGGCATGCCTCACCCTAACATCAGACAGCAGTAATACTGGCTTCTTGTATTTATGTGACTAAACCACCCTATGACCGGATTTACAGAATGGGCTTCTCCAAGCACAAACTCAGAAATCTTTGCAAAAGGAAAATTCTATCAGACTGCCCAGGTGTCTCTCTATACAGCGTATGTATTCTGTAAAGAGTTTTAAGGTGAGCTCCCTACTCAGTGTTTGATGTGGGAGCCTGATATATTTTCTTGGAAGCTACTTCCCTTTCTTCCTCAGTGCGTCAGTCGCCATTCTCAGGAATCATGAAGTAATAGAAAACTGTTTCACATGACAACTCAGGGTCAGGGATTATGCTTTTCTTGACCAATTTCACCAGTGGCAGGATTTTTCTGTGTTTACATAAGAATTCAGCAGGAATGGTATAAGCTTATGAATTAGGAAGATCGGCCTTTGTTGTCTCCTCAAGGTGAAGGAAAAGGTTAAAACCATTACATAAGGAGTGGAAAGAGTGATTTGAAAGCATTACTGCCTTTTGCATGAGTGAGGTGCTAACTCCAAGTTTTCCAGTGGTTGAAGGCCCACTTCAGTTGGTGAGTGCTTGTCTTGCAAGTAAGAGGATCTGAGTTTAATTCACAGACCCCAGTTTGTTTGTTTGTGGTTTTTAAAGCCAGGTATGTTGGTGCGCTTGTAATCCAGCCGTTGGATAGCTAGACAGACAGGTCCCTCTGGTTCTCTGGCCAGTGAAAGACCCATCCTGTATTTTAAAGAAAGATAATGTAGAAGACACCTGAGGAGCGACACCCAGGACTGTCCTCTACTTGAATATATACTGATGCAAGCAAATGCTAAAGCTTCACAGATAGCATTTTCAAGTAAAGGCTTTTAAACTTCTGAGTGTTTTAGGTCACGTGAGAACCGGTTACTTCAGATTTCTATGTTGCCATTAACTATATTGTCATTTACTCTTCTCCATATAGGTAGGTTGTGCTACTAAGAAAGTCTCTGGGGTGTGTCCTCCCCTGTCAGGATACTGCACTGTCTTTGGATTAGTTTTATAGCATATGATAGATACATTTAGGTAATATTTATTAATTTGCATTCATTGCTAATTACCAAACAGATGTTCTTCTTAATGGGTATTTTTTAAATTTTAAACTTTTACAGATCCATTATAACAGAATCAGAAGTGTAAGTTTTGCATTGATAAGAAAATACAATATTTAATTTCTATATATTTTGGTAAACTTTTAAGAATTAGAACTATCTTCAGTATTCAAATGTATTTAAGTATTTTGAGTTCACAATCCTACATTGTACCAATGGATTTAATAACTATAACACATTATGAAACAAAAAGGATACCAACAACCTAATCCCAATTAATATATTATAGCTTTCACGAGTCACTTAACTATGCAAAAAAATTCATTTTTACTCAGCTAAATTTCATTACAGGCACTTATTTTTTGCTAGATTTTTTTTTTTTTTTTTGAGACAGGGTCTCTGTATCCATTGCAGTCCTGAAATTCTATATAAACCAGGCTGTATCAAACTCAGATCTTCCTGCCTCTGCCTCCAGAGTGCTGGGATTAAAGGCATAAACTACCAAGTCAGGCACTTCTTTTAGTTTCTGAGATTATGATATAGTTCTATCTCCCATTTCTCTCTTCCCTCTCCTTCTTCCAAACTCTCCCGTACACCTCTCCTTGCTCTCTTTCAAATTCACGCTCTCCTCTTTTCATAATTATTGTTATATACATGTACATATATGTATAATATATAGAGTCAAATTCATAAATACAGCCTGCTCACTCTGTAGACGTTATTTGTGTGTGTGTTTTCAGGGCTGGTCATTTGGCATTGGATAAGCAGTTGCTATGCTCTTCCCTGGGGAAGTCTATTTCTCCCACTCTCAGCACTCCCTGGTTATCTGTAGTCCTTTGTGTAGGATTGACTGGCAATTCTGTTGTAGCTGTCCTCCTTCAGCTCATGTTTAAGCAGTCATGTTGGTGAGACGTTACAGGTGTAGCTTCTGATGTTACTAGGAGACACATTCTCACAGAAAATGCCCAGATCCTTTGGCTGTTACAACCCCCACCTCCCAAAATGTTCCCAAAGTGTTAGGATCTGGGGTTGTTTTGTAGATGAATCCATGTGACTGGGCTCCACTTTTTGATTAGTTGTGTTTTTCATCAGTGGGTCCATCTGTTTCAAAGAAAGGTTTCCTTGTTGAGGAATAAAGACCACATTTATCTGTGAATATAAGAACAAATGTTGAGACTATAATTAGGGATTATGCTGGTTTAGTAAAGTGATAGTTGTAGATTTTTCTCCAAGGTCCAAGATTTCACTAGCTCTGAAGTAGTTGGCTAGGTTACCAGGACCAGGCATGCTGTGTGAGAGAGAGAGTGAGTGAGTGAGTGAGTATGTGTGTTTGAGATGGTATTAAGTCCAATTAGGAGGCTATTGTTTACTGCCAAGGTACATAGACTGCTGCTGCATTCTTAGGCTTATCATGCCAAGCCACTTTACTGTGTCTCATAGATGTGATAGCTAATAGAACTGTTGGTTGCTTCCCTCCTTTGGTTCTAAGCTTTCATAGAACTTTCTGGTACTGTGAAAGCTAGTCCTTAGGGGGGAGGCAGTCAGGTCCATTCCATTTTAGGAGTTTCTGGGCCCTGAATCTGAAGTGCAATGATTGCTATTAGTTTTTACAGATTATTTCTTTTAATTGTTATGTGTATGGGTGTTTTGCTTCTGTGTGTATCTGTGTACTACATTAGCAGAAAGAGAGTACCAGTTCTCCTGGAACTGGAGTTATAGGTTGTAATCTGTCATGTGGGTTTTGGGAATTGAATCTGGATCCTTGGTTAAGAACAGCCAGTGCTGTTAACCCATGAGTTCTATCTCCAGTCCCATTCATTATTTTTTGATATTAAAAAATTCAATTCTTCTACCACTGGCTTTTTAATTTAGTGGTGTTTTAAAAAAATTTTGTTATTTAAATGACCTAAGAATTTTGTCTTAAAGCAAAAAGTACTTAGAAAACAAAATCCTGTAAACTTTTAATAATTCGACATGACATATTCTAATGCTTTTTAAAGGAGTACATTCACATTAATGAACTATTTTGACAAGTGCTTAAGAAAACTGTCATTTATACTTTATAGACATATCCTTAAAATCAGTAATTGTTTCATGAAAATGCTGATTAGTGTATTGCAAATTCAAATATTTTTCTAGAATGCTCATGAAAGAAACACTTTATTGTGGCTATTACTCATTTGTTAAAAACCTACCCAGTATGTTTTTCTTATTACTAATCGTGTCAAATTGTCTTAAATAATGCCCGTGAGTGGTAGTTACCAAAAGATGTGGTTCAAAATTTTAGACTCATTGTAAACTCAGTTTTTATACATTGATTTTATACATCGATTAATCATACATTATAAAAGTTGGAAGGAACCTCACAGGCCATCCTAGCTCTTCCATGCCCTCATCATCCCTGACTGATATCTATGTGCTTCTCACTAGATGTTCTGAAGCAGAAAATATACATTATCTGGCTTTACAAGGACCCTCTTGTCTTTTTTAAATCTAGTCTCTTACTTTATACTGCTTCTAATTGCATGTTGGAGTACTGACAACCAAAGGAATTTATCATCCGACATCTCAGTAGCACAGATCCATTCACATTTTGAACCTCGAAGAATAAATGCATTCTTGATATCTGTGAAAACATTTGAGATACATTAATTTTTTTCTTCTGTGAAAAGTATATCAGTATTCCATTGGAGCTACACTGATGTTTAATCTTCGCAAACAATCAAAAGAGTTTTTTTAGATTCAAACTTAAACTAGCTAATCTTGGAATTTTTTTTTTTTAAAGCCTTCAATCAAGGATTCAAAAATGAGGACAAATTTAGTCTGGAAGCTTGTCTTCTAAACAAAAGAAAAATATTTATAATTATTTGTCAATTATTTTAAAGGCCAGATGATAGATATATAATGTGAAGCCCCTTAATCCCTTGTTTCAGTCCCTCTAGAAAGAACTGGAATCAGTAAAAATCTTATTGGTGGCTGTAGAGAGTCTGAGTGCTAGACCTGGGTCACCTTGGTATGAATGACCCAGCCAACTGTGGCCCTAGCTAAATGCCCTTGTAAGCACAGCTAACGGTTACGGTGGGAGAGAAACAAGCAAAGCAACATGTTTCCTATACTAGCCATACTCAGTCGTTAAAGATGAGATGCATACCATCCTAGGAGTGAGACTCATGAGTCAAAAAACAAATAACGTCTTGTTCCTGCTTTAAGCTGAGGTCTACACACAGAGAGAAAAGCATCGCAATGGGAAATGTTACTTCCCAGTTACCTGTCCTAACAAATGCAGGAAAGAGACAGATCCATCTAAACTTAAGAAATAGAAAAGTTACAGTATGGAATTTTAAAAATAAGTACAACAGGTATGAGTTGAGTTCTTTACAACCTCAATAGAATTATGTCATAAAAGGAGTGTTTAGTTACTAAACACTATAAATTATGGCTCTTTTATAAAGGAACTAACTAAATGCCAATTTAAAGAAAAGGACAGTCAAGTCTGGAATAACTACCTAATCCTAGTAGAATAGAAAAAAATGATAGAAGGTCTGGGACTGTAGCTCAGTATGTATGAAGCTATAGATTCAATCTCCTATACTGCTAGTAATAATGATGGATGAAATAGAATCTTAAGCCTATAGCATCTTCAACAAGTGTAAGACAGTCTGACAGAACTTCTCAGGATGATGTGGCCCTTGCCTTCCTCTGACTAAAGACTGCTTTCCTGTTGTCTGATGTGTGTCTGGTAATGCCAACTTTATTTCTTCAGAGGCAAGTTAATCCTCATACTGATAATTATTTACAAACTGGCAAATTGTTCTGGTCTTTCCCCTACTTAGATATTTTTATAGTTAAAGAGTTTGGTATGAAATAGCTTTTCTCATGGAAGAAAATACATACATTTAGAATCTGGAATGTCTTCTATGAGCATCCTGGAAAGGGCCACTGATGCAATGAACTGGTAGGTTGTTTTAGAAGTCTTTTCAAATGGAGTATGGGATGTGCTCCGACTGGTAACAAGGAGTGCATCATTGAAGAGGAAGAGGCTGAGGTCTTGGGTCTGTTCGTAGAACCTGTTAGAGTGGAGAGGGGGAACTATTTTCATGGATATGTACCTTGTCAAACAGTTAACCATCTTTAAATTAATATGCCTATGATTAAGACATTATTCCTCTATAGACCTCTTGTGTAGTTCATGGAATCCTTAGTAAAGTGATCTTGCATCCCTCAGACCAATTAAATAGGCCATCAAGCTACCTGATAAAGTTATTTGATCTCATCCATTAGACAAGTGTTCAATAATGTGCAAAACATGAACATTGACGGCTAGAAAAGTGGTGGCTTAGGTTAAGAGCCCTTATTGCTGTAGCAGAGGACCAGCGTTCAATTCCAAGCACCCAAATGGTGGTTAACAGCCATTGTAACTCCAACCCTAAGGGACCTGATGCCTCTTCTGACCTCTGTGGGCACCAAGCACACACATGGTATACATAGTGCAAGCAAAGCACATATAAAAGAATAATCCAGCTTCTTTTGAATATAGAATGTTCCCTCCTTTATTAAATGCATTTTCATGACTATATTTTTATAACTTTTGTCAGGGTTGGTGTTTTGTGCTAGATATATTTGAGAGACCAGAGAACAATCCAGTTTTGCTTTGTTTCACCTAGGGGTGAGAGGTTGGGAATTACAGAACTGGTATGGCTGAAGGCACCCCTAAGTAGAAACCTGGGGAAGGAAGTATTTACTAGTTGGAAATGAATTTTTGATTCCACTTAAGAGAAATTGAAAGGTAGGTAGCTTGATAGCTTTATCCACATGAAAAGTTAATAGTTCTTTGTTTTCATTGAAGTTGCAAAAAGTGGTCAGCTCTAGGTGAAAAGCAACCTTTGGTGTGCTTAGGACATTATATGTTGGTGCTTGGCCTTTTGCTTTAGGTACACAGGTAAATAGAAATATAGTGGTCATCAACCACTAGAGTCAGCTCTTACATGTAACCATTCCCTTGTCTCTGGTTATTATTTATGCTGATGTGAGTGAGTTGCTTCATATTTACTTATAGTTTGAAAGAAAGAAAAGGGAAGGAAGGAAGATTTAGACAAGTTGATGAGTTACTCTGAGAATGATGAGGCAGAACTTGGAAAGAAGGGAAGGGAAGGCAGAAAGGGTGAACGATCAATTGCCTGTGGGGGAAGGCCGCTTTCCCTGAGTAAGGAATTCTGTCATGTATCCCAGAGGATGGGAAAGGTTTTGCCACATAACTGATAAAGAACAATTTTTTTTCTATATTTAAGTTTAGGAAAAAATTCAAAATTAAAAGAAAAAGTTTTATAACAGGAAATAAGCTTACACTATGAAGCAATGTTATTGAAATTTGCTTGCTTCAGTAGTGAATGTTCAGCTTTCCCCTAAAAAATGTGCACAATGGTGAGGGTCGAAAGGTCTGTACTCCCACTGAGAACCAACTCTATGGAGAGGGGTTTATTTTTTCCCCAGTATTATATGGTAGATCTTTGTGTGTCTGCAAATAATAACACAGCAAAACAGGGCAGAGCTGCTATTTTGTAAGTTCATAACTGGTTTAGGAAGACATTGTCACTGTTGCTTGCTGCATTAGCTAGCCCGACAAACAGGGAAGCATGTTCTATGAACACATAAAACTCAAAAATCCTGGATCCATGCTTTGGAATATACAGGCAACTGCAGGCCATCTGCTCTCCTGTGAGCAGACTCAAGTCCCATCTGCACAAGCACTGAGAGCTGTACCACAAGGGCTTTTATAATCCCTAGAATAACAGTCAGTTCCTGAGGACACAGGCACCAAGAAGCAGCCTGGGACAGGAGCCTTTGGTTTCTGTCCGCGGTTGGAGCTGATCCTGTGCCACAGGGCTCCATACCCAAATAGCACTGTGAGAGAACTAGCCTCGGAGGAGTGCAGACAAGTCTGTGAGCATAGGTAAGACCTCCACTGCTGCTCTGAGAGACCTGCCTGGAACCCTCAGGACACAGGAACCAAGGAGCAGCCTGGGGCAGTAGCCTTCTGGTTTCTGTCTGTGCCCAGAGGTGATCCTATGCCACAGCACTACATACACAAATACCGCCAGGAGAGAGCCTGTCTCCCAGGAGTGCTAACACACCTTCGAGCACAGGTAAGACCACTACTTCTGTTCAAATTCCTGGCCCAAGAGGGGGACCCTCACAGAACCATCAGGACACAGGAACCAAGAAACAGCTGGGGACAGGATCCTTCTGGTTTCTGTCTGCACCCCAGAGCTGACCCTGTATCATAGCTCTCCATACCTATATTCCTCCCAGAGAGAGCTGGTCTCCCAGAAGTACTGACACAGATGATTACAGGAGGGACAAACCACAGTCAGAGAGAGCAAGACCAGCTAACACCAGAGATAACCAAATTGGCGAAAGACAAGGGCAAGAACATCAGCAACAGAAACCAAGGATACTTGGCATCATCAGAACCCAGTTCTCCCACCACAGCAAGCCCTGGATAGCCCAACACACCGAAAAAGCAAGACTCTGATATAAAATCACATCTCATGATGATGATGATAGAGGACTTTAAGAAGGACATAGATAACTCCCTTAAAGAAATACAAGAGAACACAGGTAAACAGCTAGAAGCCCTTAAAGAGGAATCATAAAAAAATCCCTTAAAGAATTACAGGAAAACACAACCAAATAGGTAAAGGAATTGAACAAAACCATCCAGGATCTAAAAATAGAAATAGAGACAATAAAGAAATCACAAAGGGAGACAACCTGGGAGTTAGAAAACCTAGGAAAGAAATCAGGAGTCAGAGATGCAAACATCACCAACAGAATACAAGAGATAGAAGAGAGAATCTAAGGTGCAGAAGACACCATAGAAAACGTTGACACAACAGTCAAAAGAAAATGCAAAATCCAAAAAGCTCCTAACAACACATCTAGGAAACCCAGGACACAATGAGAAAACCAAACCTAAGGATAATAGGTATAGAAGAGAGCAAGATTCCCCACTTAAAGGGCCAGTAACTATCTTCAGCAAAATTATAGAAGAAAAGTTCCCTAACCTAAAGAAAGAAATGCCCATGAACATACAAGAGGCCTACAGAACTCCAAATAGATTGGACCAGAAAAGAAATTCCTCCCGTCACATAATAGTCAAAACACCAAATGCACAAAACAAAGAATATTAAAAGTAGTAAAGGAAAAAGATCAAGTAACATATAAAGGCAGACCTATCAGAATTACACCAGACTTCTCACCAGAGACTATGAAAGCTAGAAGATCCTGGGCAGAGCTCATACAGACTCTAAAAGAACACAAATGTAGTGTTCTACATTTGTACATGAGTTCTACAAATGTAGAACACAAAAGTAGCCCAGGCTACTATACCCAGCAAAACTCTCAATTACCATAGATGGAGAAACCAAGATATTCCATGACAAAACCAAATTTGCACAATATCTTTCCACAAATCCAGCCCTACAAAGGATAATAGATGGAAAACACCGACACAAGGAGGGAAACTATATCCTAGAAAAAGCAAGAAAGTAATCTTTCAACAAACCCAAAAGAAGATAGACGCACAAACATAAAAATAACATCAAAAATTACAGGAAGCAACAATCCTTATTCCTTAATATCTATTAACATCAATGGACTCAATTCCCCAATAAAAAGACATAGACTAACAAACTGTATACATAAACAGGACCCAGTATTTTGCTGCATACAGGAAACGCACCTCAGTGTCAAAGACAAACACTACCTCAGAGTAAAGGGCTGGAAAACAATTTTCCAAGCAAATGGTCCCAAGAAACAAGCTGAAGTAGCCATTCTAATATCAGATGAAATCAACTTTCAACCAAAAGTCATCAAAAAAAGATAAGGATGGACACTTCATACTCATTGAAGGAAAAATCTACCAAGAACTCTCAATTCTGAACATCTATGCTCCAATTGCAAGGGCCCCACATTCATAAAAGAAACTTTACTAAAGCTCAATTCACACATTGCACCTCATACAATAATAGTGGGAGACTTTAACACCCCATTCTCATCAATGAACAGATCATGGAAACACTAAACAGAACTCAGTGAGACTAACAGAAGTTATGGACCAAATGGATTTAATGGATATCTATAGAACATTTCATCCTAAATCAAAAGAATATACCTTCTCAGCAACCTCATGGTACCTTCTCCAAAATTGATCATATAATTGGTCACAAAACAAATCTGAACAGATATAAGAAGATTGAAATAATCCCATGCCTCCTATCAGATCACTACAGAATAAGGCTGGTCTCCAATGGCAACAATAACAACAGAAAGCCCACATACACATGGAAGCTGAACAATACTCAGTGATAACTTGGTCAAGGAAGAAATAAAGAATTAAAGACTTTTTAGAATTTAATGAAAATGAAGGTACAACATGTCCAAACTTATGGGACACAATGAAAACAGTGCTGAGAGGAAAACTCATAGCTCTGAGTGCCTCCAAAATGAAACTGGAGAGAGCATACACTAGCAGCTTAACAGCACACCTGAAATCTCTAGAACAAAAAGAAGCTAATACACCCAAGAGGAGTAGATGGCAGAAAATAATCAAAATCAGCTGAAATCAACCAAAAAGAAACAAAAGAACTATACAAAGAATCATCAAAACCAGGAGCTGGTTCTTTGAGAAAATCAACAAGATAGATAAACCCTTAGCCAGACTAACAAGAGGGCACAGAGACAGTATCTAAATTAACAAAATCAGAAATGAAAAGAGATAATAACAACAGAAACTGAGAAAATTCAAAAAATCATCAGATCCTACTACAAAAGCCTGTACTCAACACAACTGGAAAATTTGGATGAAATGGACAGTTTTCTAGACAGATACCAAATATCAAAGTTAAATCAGGATCAGATAAACCATCTAAACAGTCCCATAACCCCTAAAGAAATAGAAGCAGTCAATAAAAGTCTCCCAACCAAAAAAAGCCCAGGACCAGATGAGTTTGGTGCAGAATTCTCTCAGACCTTCAAAGAAGACCTAATACCAATACTCTTCAAACTATCCCACAGAAATAGAAACAGAAGGAACACTATCCAATTCATTCTATGAAGCCACGGTTACACTGATAACAAAACCTCACAAAGACCCAACAAAGAAAGAGCACTTCATACCAATTTCCCTTATGAATATCGATGCAAAGATACTTTCTCACAAACTAAATCCAAAAACACATCAAAATGATCATTCACCACAACCAAGTAGGCTTCATCCCAGAGATGTAGGGATGGTTCAATACTCAGAAATCCATCAATGTAATCCACTACATAAACAAACTCAAAGAAAAAAAACACATGATCATGTCACTGGATGCTGAAAAAGCATTTGACAAAATTCAACATCCCTTCATGTTAAAAGTCTTGGAAAGATCAGGAATTCATGGCCCATACCTAAACATACTAAAAGCAATATACAGCAAACTAGTAGCCAACATCAAACTAAATGGAGAGAAACTTGAAGCAATCGCACTAAAATCAGGGACTAGACAAGGCTGCCCTCTCTCTTCCTATCTATTCACTATAGTACTTGAAGTTCTAGTTTGAGCAGTTAGACAACAAAAGAAGGTCAAAGGGATACAAATTGGAAAGGAAGAAGTCAAAATAGCACTATTTGCAGATGATATGATAGTATACTTAAGTGACCCCAAAAATTTCACCAGAGAACTCCTACAGCTGATAAACAACTTCAGTAAAGTGGCCGGATATAAGATTAACTCAAACAAATCCATTGTCTTCCTATACACACATAATAAACAGGCTGAGAAAGAAATTAGGACAGAAAATTGGACAAGTACTACCTGAGCACCCAGCTATACCACTCCTGGGCATATACCCGGAAAAATTTCCAACCTGTAATAAGGACACATGCTCCACTATGTTCATAGCAGCCATATTTATAATAGCCAGAAGCTGGAAACAACCCAAATGTCCCTCAACAGAGGAATGGATACAGAAAATGTGGTACATTTACACAATAGAATACTACTCAGCTATTAAAAACAATGACTTCATGAGATTCTTAGGCAAATGGATGGAACTAGAAAATACCATCCTGAGTGAGGTAACTCAGTCACAAAAGAACAAACACAGTATGTACTCACTGATAAGTAAATATTAGCCCAAAAGTTCAGAATACCCAAGATTCAATTTACAAACCATATGAAGCCCAAGAAGAAGGAAGACCAAAATGTGGATGCTTCAGTGCTTTTTAGAAGGGTGAACAAAATACTCACAGGAATAAATATGGAGACAAAGTATGGAGCAGAGACAGAAGGAAAGGCCATCCAGAGACTGTCCCACCTGGAGATCCATCCCATATACAGCCACTAAACCTGGACATGATTGTGGCTGCTGGGAAGTACTTGCTGATGGAAACCTGATATGGCTGTTTCCTGAGAGACTCTGCCAGAGCCTGACAAATACAGAGGCAGAAACTCACAGCCAACCGTTGGACTGAGTGCGGGGTCCCTGATGGAGGAGTTGGAGAAGGGACTGAAGGAGCTGAGGGGGTTTGAAGCCCCATGGAGTGTCAACCGTGTCCACAGGCCCCCCCACACACACACACCTGGCACTCCTGGAGACTAGACTCCCAACCAAAGAGTACACATTGGAGGAACATATGTGGCAGAGGATGGCCTTGTGGGAGGAGAAGCCCTTAGGCCTGAGGGTGTTTGATGCCTGAGTATAGGGGAACGGCAGGCAGGGCATATGGGAGTGGGTGGGTGGGTGGGAGAGCACTCCCATAGAGGCAGGGGAAGGGGGAATGGGATGGAGTTTTCTGAAGGGGAGATCAGGAAAGGGGAAAACATTTGAAATGTAAATAAAGAAAATATCCAATCCTCCACCCCCCCAAAATGAATTGGATATTAAAAAGAGCGAGAGTTAGTTCCTAACCAGTCTCCAGTACCTGAGAAGGCTTAGTAGATCCTTTCCCCCATTTATAGTTACCCTGTTAAATGACAGTATGACTTTTGGGGGAAGGCCAAGAGGAAAGTATCCTTTTTAGTAGGTAGTTGAGCCTTCCTTGAGGTCTGGGAATTGGATAGCATCTTGTATTGGTCAAGGTCAACTTCCGTTTGCCAGTTTTACAGAGCTCTACTTTTGAACTGTGAACAAGATCACAAAGAAAAATAAAGCTAAAAAATTAACAAGCTTAGCCAGGTATGCAGCTCATACCTGTAATCTTAGCATTTTGGAGGTCAGGGCAGGAAGATCAGGAATTTAAGGCAGTCTCAGCTTCAGTGGTAAATTTGAGGCCTGCTTGGCATATGAGATCATCTCTGTTAGGTAGGTAGGTAGGTAGACAGACAGACAGACACCAAAAAAAGTAACACAAAAATTGGTACTTCTCGCTGGGCAGTGGTGGCGCACGCCTTTAATCCCAGCACTCAGGAGGCAGAGGCAGGCGAATTTCTGAGTTCGAGGCCAGCCTGGTCTACAGAGTGAGTTCCAGGACAGCCAGGGCTACACAGAGAAACCCTGTCTCGAAAAACAACAACAACAACAAAATTGGTACTTCTGAGAAAATCGTAATGCAAAAGTTCCAAGGTATATAACAAAAACATAATATAGCTCATTCTAGTAATTGAGAATTTGAGCTTCTAATTGACATGTGAAGAGCTTAGAATGGCTGCCTCTGCTCCTGAGTGCTGAAATTAAAGGCCTATGCCACCACCTCCTTGCTGGTGCGTTGTTCGTTTGTTTGTTTTATTTGTGTGCTGGTTTGTCCTGGGAGTCTTTAAGTTTGGACATGGTGACAAACAAGGACATCAGAAATGACACCCTTTCACCAGAGCGAAGAGTAAGCATAGCCTAAGTAGAGGGGCGAGACCTTACACCAAAAGGACTGTTTATTACTGCTTTTGTGTTTATTGTTTTGTTTTGATTCTATTTGATTTTGTTTGTTTTTTGAGCTTTCAAATAAGCTTTGAGTCTTGCTGAGAGGCAAAGGGCAGAATGGAGAGAGAGAGCAAGTATTGGAACCGAACTTGGATATGGCAGAAGAAATATTGATATTTGAAATATTCAAATTAGGAATTTAACTATGATTAATATGTTAGGAAATCTAATCGGAGATAAAATGGACAAACAGAAGAAAACAGGTAATAGAAATAGAGTAACAGAAACTCTTACAAAGTCAAAAGAAATGGTAAAAATAAAATAAAATTGTAACAAAGAATCACAGTGGTGGGTTTATGGGAAATGATAGCAGAGCTAGGAGTTGTGGTAAATTTGAAGGTGTGTGAGTGGAGGTGTTGTAAACTGATGTACTGGTTGGTTTTGTGTGTCCATTTGACACAAGCGAGAGTTGAGAAGAAAGAGCCTCAGTTGAAGAAACACCTCCAAGAGATCCAGCTGTAAGGCATTTTCTCAGTTAGTGATCAGTGGGAGGAGGACTCAGCCCATTGTGAGTGGCGCCATCCCTGGGCTGGTGGTCCTGGTCTCTATAAGAAAGAGGGCTGAGCAAGCCATAGGAAGCAAGCCAGTGAGCAGCACTCTTCCATGGCCTCTGCATCAGCTCCTGCCTCCAGGATCCTGCTCTGTTTGAATTCCTGTCCTGACTTCCTCCAATGATGAGCAGTGCTGTGAAGTGTAAGCAAAATAAACCTGTTCCTCCACAGCTTGCCTTTTGGTCATGATGTTTTGTTACAGCAATAGAAACCCTAGACAAGATAACTGAGAAACAGGAACAGACGGGTTGGAGAGAAAAGAGTATCTAAACCATAAGGGCAATTGAAAAACCACACAAAAAACATACATGTCATAGGAATACCAGGTAAGGAAGAGAGAAAAGAACAGGAAAAATACTCAAAGTAGAATTGCTAAGAGGCTGGAGAGATGACTCAGTGGTTGTTGGCTGTTCTTCCAGAGGTCCTGAGTTCAATTCCCAGTACCCACATCATGGCTCAACACAGCCTATGATTCCTGCTCCAGGGCATTCAGCATCCCTTTCTGGCCTCCAAATGCTCAAACTCACCTCATATGCCCCACAGAGACACATATGTATATAATACATTTTTTTTTTAATGGTTGAAGAGTTTTTCAGAACTATTGAAAACAAACTATAGATCCAGAAAGCTCCAAAAACAGAGTAAGTAATTTAGGCATAATGCATTCTAATAGAAACTCAAAGTCAAACTTGACTCCAAAGAACAGCAAAAATCTAGAGAAACAAGGATAAAAACTGCATTGGACTTCTCTTCAAAACCAAGTGAGAGAGAGAGAGAGAGAGAGAGAGAGAGAGAGAGAGAGAGAGAGAGAGAGAATGGAGTGAAAATATTGAAAGAAACAAAAACTCAGCAACTTAAAATTCCATTGCCAGTCAAGTTTTCTTCGGACAATTTCTCAAGCCAAAATTAAGGGAACACACTGCCAGTAGTTACATAAAGAAATAAAGACCATTCAAGAAGCAATATATAAAGATTGAATAATCCCAGCCTGGATCAGCTAGCATGTCTCCTACCATGCCTGGGTATTTAGAATTGTAGGGTTAGAAGTCAGCTTCTTTCCACCACTGAAGCACTTATCCATTGCTACCAACTAAAAACAGTGCAACAAAAAACCAAAGTGCTAAGTCAGTGAGGCAAACGATACTCTGCTGAGATTTGACTTTCTTTCTGTTTACACTGACTTGCTTCTTTGAAGGGAGGGGTGTGAGTACAGCATGTGGAGGTCAGAGGAAAACTCACTCACAGAGGATTTCTCCTTGTACTGTCAGTTCTGGGCATCAAACTCAGGTCTTCTCATGGCCTTTGATGTCCATTTAAGAGCTACCAAGGTGGGCACTGAGGTGAAAGGGGTGACCCATCAACCCCACTGCCCTGGAGCCTTTAGGTGTTTGCTGAAAACATCATTGAAATAAAGAGCTACCTTTCCATTTGGTTGCTATTTGTTGAATACTTTATCTTTGCCCTCAATATTGAAAATATTGATTATTTTCTAAAGCAGAAATCAGAAAACTATGGTGCATCACTTGTTTTGTAAGTAAAGTTTTATTGGCACTTAGCCACAGCTGTTCATTTCTATATTAGTACTGTTTATGAGTATAGTAGCATTGCTACCACAGGAAAGGTCATTGCCACAGACCTCATTTGGCCCACCAATTCTAAATATTTGCTCCTTGAACCTTTGAAGAAAAACTTATCCATTCTTGTTCTTAAAAGGCAACAGGAAGACTACTTTATGGACCTTGGCATCTTTCTATCTGTTCTTACACATCTCTGAGCATTATGCAAAATAGATATGGTAAAGTCATTTTCAGTGCTAACTTGAACAGTCACTTAAGGATAATAAAATGATCCTCTGGCTTTGGGCAGAATATTGGTATGAGCTCCCGCAATACTTGGATCTGATCTCATTAGGAAACTGATCAACCTTGAGAAAGTCTACTATAAAGTTTATGGTCTTGGCAGACACTGTTTTTCTCATTCTACGATGGAACCATCGTAATGCAAGCAAGATGATAAAGAGCCATATATCATCTAGAGCAATAGTTCTCAATCTTCCCCAACCATGGCTACTTCAAAACTAATTTATACTACTGTTATGAATCATAATGTAAATATCTGTTGTGTGACCGCTATGGGGGTTGAGACCTACAGGTTGCGACCCACTGACCTAGAGACATATGCATGTAACTATGATTCAGTACAAAGGTTCTCTTGACTGCACACAAGGTCAAACATGGTGCTGAATCTCAAGGGTGAGCAATGAACAAGACAGTTCATTGACTGCCTTCAAGGTGCTCACAGCTTTGGTGTGGTTGACAGCTGCTCACCTTAAAGAGAAATCCATTTTCTCATCACAGCAGTGAAGTTGAACCACATCTTGAATCCGAATCAGGTATCTGTTTGCTTCTGATAAAGTCTATAAAATAAAAAAATAGGACGTGTGATTATTTGAAATGCCACTAGTACAGAACTACTCTTCATTCCAGAGCAGAGAAGTGTTGACTAAAACTTAGTGCAGTTGTAGAAACATCAGCCTTTTCTTAGTTTATAATACACACTTCCTTTAGCAAGACAAACTGACAATAAAAAAAACAATTTTCGAGGCTGTCCAGTTTTGTTTTGTTTTTTAAGCTACTGAAATATTTAGTTTGTATATTCTTTCCTAGTGTCAAAAACAAAGTTAGGGAAACAGTCAAAGGAGTTGTCATGAAAAGAAAATGAAATGTTCCCGGGCAGTGGTGGCGCACTCCTTTAATCCCAGCACTTGGGAGGCAGAGGCAGGCGGATTTCTGAGTTCGAGGCCAGCCTGGTCTACAGAGTGAGTTCCAGGACAGTCAGGGCTATACAGAGAAACCCTGTCTCAAAAAAACAAAAAAGAAAGAAAATGAAATGTGCTGGAGAGATGCCTCAGTGGCTAGGAGAACTGTCTGCTCTTCCAGAGGACCCAAGTTCAATTCCCGATGTTCACATGGCAGCTCACAGCTGTCTGTAACTCCAGACCTGGGACATCCAACACCCTCACCCAGACATATAGGCACATAAAGTAAATAAATTGTTTAAAAAGATAGAAAAAGTGGGAGGAGAGGCCCTTGGGCCTGAGGGTGTTAGATGCCCAGTGTAGGGGAATGCCAGGGAGGGAAGACTGGATCCGGTGGGTGGGTGGGTGGGTTGGGGAGCACCCTCACAGAGGCAGGGGAGGGGGAATGGGATAGGGGATTTCCAAAGGGAAGACCTGGAAAGGGGAAAACATTTGAAATATAAAGTATCAGAAAGAAAGAGAGAGAGAGAGAGAGAGAGAGAGAGAGGCGCAAAAGAACTAGTAAGGTTAAGAAGGCCCCGCCCAGCATTGCTCTGGCCATAGGGATGGCTTCTGAGTGGGCAGAAATGCAGAGATCCAAAGATGCAGCTCTGTGAGTTCTAAGAACCATGCTTTTCCAGTCCAACCATCCACATTTCTCTTTCTTTACCAAGACGTGAAGATAAATAATTATGACAAAATTCCCCACTGGACCAAATAAAAGTATCTCCAACTAATTAACACTTTCATTCATCATCTATACAAAGCTTCTGCTGAATGTCAGAACCAGAAAACAAGTCAAAGCTCACACATAGTGGGGCCCACAGTCTGTGAATAAATGGGTGTAGGCCCACATGACAGGGCTGTCCATGGGGCTATGGGTTACCAAGAAAAAACTAGCTCCCAGATGGGGACCAGGGAAATATAACAGAAGGGATCATGATTAACTCCATTTTAAAATGTGTGTGTGTGTGTGTGTGTGTGTGTGTGTGTGTGTGTGTGTGTGT
>JADRCH010000061.1:9511425-9534036 GCA_019843965.1 Rhynchomys soricoides
TGTGTGTGTGTGTGTGTGTGTGTGTGTGTGTGTGTGTGTGTGTGTGTGTAAGACCAAAGAAAGACAACAGATGGAGCCGGGCTGGCAGCCAGCTAGTCTCAGTAATTCCCTTAGATTCTTAGACTTCTTTACAGCACTGGAGTTTTAGGTGTCTGCCTGTGGCCATACCTGGCTTTTATGGGAGTCCTGGAGACTTGAACTCAAGTTCTCACACTTTTGGAGCAAGAGCTCTTGCCCCCTGAGACATCTCCACAGACTCCTGAGCAAATTCTTCAAGGTTAATAGTACTTACCCAGTGAGGTAGGGAAGGTGAGGTAGGGAAGGAAGGCAGTTTTATAGAAGATAGCATAGTTTCAAAGAACAATAGCAAGAGGAGACAGTATTAAAGACTGGAGGGTGGATATGTATCGTAAGAGCCTTAGGAGATGGGGGAGTCAGAAAGAGAACGGCGATCAGCTGAGTATACAGAAGTGATGGAGGCTTTCCAAGCATTGTGGACATTTCAGTGTGTGAATCAAGTGTGCTGAACCAAGGGCTTTACCCGTCAGACGGAGATCATGTAGAACATGTAACTGGATGCTTGCTCAACTCAAAGGAGTCATGACAACACGGAGGAAGCTACAACCTTGGAAAATCCTAACCAAGGGCTAGGGCCTAGCCCAGTACATTTTCTAATAATACAGAAGAAGCCTGCAGTTCTTGGCAGTAATGGGCATCCCACAAAATTTAGCTATCTCAGAATCTCTCTCTTTTTGCCAGTGACAAGGTTATACTCATGATTGTGAGATGCAGCAAGAAAATTAACTCACATACCGGGCAGCCCCAGATGAGTGTCTGTACATCGGACAGCTGCTCTCTCATTCTGAAGTTTTCCTTAATCTAGAAAACAAGGTTGTATTAGGCAAAGATCATGATATTTTTACTAATATTTTGTGGCACCTGGTAAAGGACAATATCAATTTTCTAGAGCAGTGTTTTAATAAAGGCAAATAACAAGGTTATTCGGGGAAAAGGCTTTTTAAGGTGTGATGTGGTGTTACTATTCAGCCCAGCGCCTACATAGTATATAGGCAATAATTATGATTGCTGAGTCAGGAAAACACCTTCATATCTTTTTTTAAAAAGGGGGAAAAAAAGAAAAAGAACTTGGAAGCAAAAGATTTTGCTTTTTTTTCTTTTGGTTATATATACAAATCCAAATTTTATACTTTCATACTAGGGAAGGTCATTCTAGGGAAGTGACTCCATTGGCAGAGTGCTTGCCTAGTGTACACAGAAACCCTGGGTTCAAATCCAAGCACATTACCCAGGAATACTGGTGGATATCTGTAACCCACTCCAGAAATGAAGGAGACAGGAGGATTAGAAATTCAAGGTGGTCTTTGGCTATATTTCAAGTTCAAGTTAATCTGAGACACATAAAAACCTGTCTAAAACTGGGTGGGGGGTTTACTGTGACTGTACAGTTATCTGAAAACATTGCTTCACATTGTTGTCTTGGAATAGATGCCCTTCGTGTTCAAAATTGTGAAACAGGGCTATAGATTTGTCTTTTAAAGGGTGAAAGATTGAAGTAGAGACGACCACAGCAAAGTGGGCATCCCAGGGTCTTCCAGTGAGACCACCACTGAAGCACTGACATCGAAGAGTACTTACATGTAGTAGCAACCCACCTGATCTATGTAGCCTTTATATTTTTTGATCTGATCAATTGCAGTGGTCAGGTCTCCTTGGTCCACATGTCCTGCAGGAGTATGGAGTCTCAGAGCATAGAGAAGGTGAATATATTCTTCAAATCTTTGGGATGGGTACAGAAGCAGCTCTGGTAGACTGTATAGGGTATAGAAAAGAGTGCCTTGATTGCTACCTGTAGGCCACGGAGGGCCGGTCCTTGAGTGCCCAGCTATGATCTCCCTGGAATCTCACCTCAGCATTTTAGTAACAACTGTTTTATCATGCCTCTTCAAGAATGCTCTAAATGCAGGTGTCATTTCTCTGCACTAAAGATGAGAATGACATTGTCAAACTTTGCTCTGTGACACAGTTATAAAGCCTTGTGTTCCATCAGCAGCAAGGGGCAATCTACAGAGTAGTCAAAGCAAGAAGGTAACGTCTCCGCCCAATCTAAGTATCAATCCTATCCATGTGTTCTAATATATCTACTCTAGTATTTTAATTATACCACAGATCTAACCATATCCATTGACTTAATCAATAGAGGGGACTAGTAAGAGATTTATATTTAAGGTGGGGTTGGATTAGAACTAGAATAAATTGAGTACATGACCTTGTCAGCTTACCTAACTTTCTCATCTGTAAAATGGGTAGAAGACCAAGCCTATAGTGCAGGACAGAAACCCGCACATAAAGTGCCTGCCATGCAATAAATCCTGTGTCATTTCTGTAAAAGTTTGACTATCACTGATATTCACCTTTAACGCTTTGATCGTTCATGTTTTCCAGAGTAATATTACATACAAAAGTATTCCACTCTATTTCAAATGTACTCCATGGTCATCACTGGTATACTCGTGAAATTATGTCCTACTACTCAGTATGTACATGTCTAAAAGATGTCAGTGTTGCTAATCTCTGAGTCAAAGATTTGCTGATCTCAAGCTCCAAGAACATTTCAGAAGCAAGGCCATTTATACCTGTGAACAACTAAACGGTTTAAGAAGACTCCTTGGTGTTGCTAATAATAATCTCTGCCATAGTTAAATGTATTGAATAGCTGTATGCACTCACCATGCATCAGTATTTACCGGAGCTATAAAACTTTTGCTGCCAATTTCTTTCTGATAACACTCTTTGCTCTAATTCTCATCCTCAAGGCGAAGAGTCATAGTCAAGTTGTCCATCAAACCCAGCTTGGGTACCCTGGTATTATAGCAGCAGAGAATTCTGAGCTCACAATCTTGCTTCAACTTACTTTTTCAGTGTCCTGTCACTGTGACATTACATGACACTGTCATGTCACCAGGCTGGGGTGCATGAAAATTTGGCAGTGGATAGCTGCAGATCAACTATCAGTCCTGAGCACTGCTACGTGTCCACCACTGTATTAGCCTTTATGTCAAGGTCCCTGTTCTCAAGAAGCTCAAAGTACAGGGCAGGCAGGACTGGAGGGGGCTAAGAAGGAGCAGCTGAAAAGTGACCCTTCCCATTTACCTCAGCCCTTTGGGTTATACAGGATCAGGTGGAGATTGCACAACCCCTTACCTTCTCAATGGTTTTCAGAACAACTGAATAATTGTTGAAGAAATTGGTATATATGTTCAACTGGCTTCCAAACTTTATGAATATTTCTCCCACACAGTGTGCTGGACTCCATTCCTGTAGTCTGTCTGTTAGGTTATCTAGAAACTCTCTACAATATGAGAAGATTGTATCCTGAAATCAGAGCCTGTAAGAGTCTCCCAAACTTAAGCCATGAATTCATTAGTGTAGACTTTTCTGCTTAGTCTTTGGTAGAACTTTATTTTGACCAGTTGAGAGCTTTACCACAGAACAGTATAGATTTGACAGGATGGGATTTGGGCAGAATAAGGGAAGAGGTTGGCTGTCCAGGATCCCATCTTTTACCTTAACTCCTTGGGTCATAATCAAGCTTTCCATAATAGAGCCACTTCTGACAGTCCCACCCTCAGAGAGCCAGGGCCATGGACATTCTCACAATCCTCTGAGGAGAATGGCAGCTTCAAAAGCTTCAAGGCCATGAACCACAACTTACATACAGCCCACATATTCAACAGATCCAAATGACCTTCTTAGTTATTCCAGGTCATGAAAATGGAAAGATGTTTCATCAGCCTTATCACTGAGTCAGAGCTGGGCCCAGGAGGTGACAAACTGTCTCTCCAGATCTGCGGAAATTGACTATGACCATCACTTGGCTCACTTCACTCTACAATAGGTAGAAACTGTTGTTTTTCTTAATCTCTCAACAGATGTAGGAAACCCACAATGGAAAAGCAGAGTAACCATTAAATCCTTTTGTTCCTGGCCCATCATTGACTCTTTCCCATGGACTTTCATATGAGCAGTTTATGAGTACAGAATGCTTAGGCATTGGGTTATTTTTCTTTCACATATTGTAACCTGGGGCTGGGATGGCACTGGAAGCCATATGCTGGTTGTAGCTGTTAAGAGACATGCAAAGGAGCCAGGTAATGGGATCCCCAAGAAGATAGAGAACTGCTGGGCCACAGTGGGGCTTTTGGAACAATGTGTGTTCTTCCCTCATTTTGGAGAGTACTGTTTTTCTCAAGAATCCATCTTTAGGGCTTACCTATTGAGATTTAAGATGCGCAGAATGTCAGAAAAAATGATGTGGATATTGGCAGCGCTGAGAATGGCTCTGTTTGAGGAGAGTGCTGCCCTCAGGGGCCTGGCGTACACATCCTGAACGATTCCCAGCATCTGCACATACCGTCTCTCACTCTGTACAAGCTCCCTCACAACTCGGGTTCGTTTCTCTACTGAGTTCATCTGGAGCTTCCTCTCCTGCAGAAACATCAGGAATTCATGAGAAGATTAATGACTGAGGACTTCAGCAAAGGGCAAGGTGTCTAAGGAGGTGGAAGAGATAAGACCCATAAGAGGGATTGTCTTAAGGGAAGATGGCAACAGAACAGACCTAGATGAAGATACCCTGAAGTTTACTGAGCTGAGACAGACATCTGGTGGTACCCCCCCCCCCCGCCGCCACACCTGCTCTGAGTGTCTTCTGCTATATTTCTCCCTTGTCCACTTGGATAGCATAAGAAACTGTATATGAACTACCTACTGCATGTGCACAAGTGTATTACCTCCCTCCACCCAGATAGCCAAAGATGTTGACATCAGAGAGGGTGAGGAGGCTACCCCTATAAAACCTCCTTTCCTGTGGGAGTTGCAGGGGCATTCATTCAGCTCCCACCTTTCTATCCCAGAAGTGATCTTATGCTCGCTCTGTTAACCAATCAGCATTTTCTTCTGCATAGATAGGACAAACTAAGGAGGATGACAACCCTATAGGAAGACCAGCAGTCTCAACTAACCCAGACTCTCGAGATCTCTCAGACACCGAGCCACCAACCAAGCAACATACATGAGCTGGTCAGAGGCCCCAACACATATACAGCAGAGGACTGCCTGGTCTGGCCTCAGTGGGAAAAGATGCACCTAACCCTAGAGAGACTTGAGACTCCAGTGAGTGGGGAGGCCTGGTAGGGTAGAGTGGGGTGGGTGTGGGGGAATGGGGGGGGGGAGTGCAACATCCTCTTGAAAGCAGGGTGGAGGAGGAATGGGATGAGGAACTGGGGGAGGGCGGACCAGGAGATGGACTGTAAAAAATAAAAGTAATTTAAAAAAAGAATTCTAGGCAGGACATGAGTCAGCAGACCTGTAGTCCCAGCATTTAGGAGGCTGAATGAAGCAAAAGGATTATAAATTAAAAGGCAGCCTAGTCCACACAGCAAAACTCTGTCTCAAAAGACTCAGAGCTGGAGATACAACCCAGCAGCCGATCACTGGTGTAAGACGACTCTAGACTCAAGTCCTTCCGTGGCCAAAAGTAATTTTTAAGAAGTAATTCTAGGACTCAAAAGGCTGTGGCAGTTGCTAGTGTCAGTTTGGTGATGGTCTTCCATACTGATTCCTAGTGATCATTTGTTTTGGAGAGTGAGAAACCATGTCCTAAAGCCAAGGCAAGCCCTGGACTCAGCCTAGGTGTGATGGGGCTATAAAGATCTCTATGTCTGAGCTCAAGGCTGCAGAACTCACACATTCTTCTCTCTCTGAGAATCTATCCTTAGGTAAGCCACTTAGTTATTCTCACTCAGGTGTTCATGTATAAAACTGTGGATACTAACATCAACTTTGGAGTCTTTAGAAAAAGAAAGGTAACAAATGTGAAGTCATGTTGAATATTCTAAAATAGTACATGTATGTTGTGCATTTCAGCAGCTGGAACATACTTTAAAGGCTATCTTTCAACCCAGAGCAGAGCACTGCACATATACTGACTATAGTCAACTTTTGAAGTTAGACCATAAGTAGATGGGCCAATTAAAAACTGCAAACATATCCTGGCCCACAACTCAAATAGAAAACCTCTGCTCTACCAAAAGCCACACCAGTATCCAGAACCCCAGGTAAGATCCTGCCCACAGAAATGCAGCACTTCCTCACACCCCACTCAGCATTCCCCCAACAGTATCCCCTCCCCTCATCTCCTGACCAACAATTATGGTTCCAATTATGGAACCCCAAATAAGACTCCACCAGCCATCAGCCACACTCCTTAGAGCCCAGTTTTCTACCAACAGCCCCTCCACCATTTGTCACCACGTCCTGGCCTAGTCTTATTGCAACTTGATATGCCATGTTTGGTTGATATCCCTGGGAGGCCTCCCATTTTCTAAAGGGAGAGGGAGAAGGAGTGGGTCTGGGGGAGAGGGGAGGAAGAAGAAGGACTAGACAGAGAAGAGAGAAGGGACAGTGTGGTCAGTATTAACCTATGAGAGAAGAAATTTTTAAAAACCTGCAAACCTTTATGAGTATGTGTCATTTCTTTAAACGATGACCTGTCATGGAAAATCATGGGGTCACATCCACACGCTTCATCATTTAAATCAACTTCTTTTGAATCCACATCATAGTTACCAGGAAAAAAAAAAAAAATCTACCAACTGGATTTTCCTTCAATACGTTTACATAGTTGATGGATTGTTCCTTTCTTTAAGGGATGTTTCCAAGGAAAACAAAGAACTAACCAGGGTAAATAATTCTTTCATCCACAAAAACACTGACAAGATCCTACTTGGTAATAGGTGGCTTACCAGCTTAACCAGAACTTCCATGTTCAGGTCACTTTGGCTTGGACTTGGCTTCGTGTCCTGAGAATTGTCTTTTATGGTGCTTCTTTCCTGAAGATTAAATTGGACTTGGTTACTTGGAGGTGGGTCTTGTAGTCCTGGAAAACCCACTCAGGACTCTATCCATATGAGCACTATGAAGCTACACTCCTTCAGATCCTATCACAAGGTCCCTAGGCATAGTGAATTAAGCACCTAACAAATGGGCTGCCTCTCTTAAACTAAGATTCATGTATTTAATATTGTCCCTTAGAGGAGAGATTCTCAACCTGTGGATCATGACCACCAACAGGGATCAATATCACATATCTTATATTTGATGGATTTTTTTTTTACATTATGATTCATAAAAGGAGCAAAATTACAGTTAAAAAGTAACAACAAGCCTTCCCGTCTAGGCTGGTGCCCTAAGCAGACCTTGGGCACAAACTCCTCAGCCAGTCCCACAACACCCAGAGGAAGCTCAACTCCCAGGTGCTCTAACACACCCAGGATCCCAGGATCCCAGGAGCTTAGTCACACCAGGATCTCAAGGTCACAGAGGCAGCTTGACTCCCAGGAGCTCTGTCACACCCAGGATCTCAGGATCACAAGATCCCAGAATCATAGGATCCCAGAGACAGCTGGTCTTTGAGGAGTTCTAACACAACCAAGATCAAAGGAAGGACAGGCTCCAGTCAGATATAGGGTGGACAGGTAGCACTAGAGATAACCAGATGGCAGGAGGCAGGTACAGAAACATAAACAACAGAAACCAAGGTTACCTGGCATCATCAGAACCTAACTCTCCCACCATAACAAATCCTGGATGCACCATCACACTGGAAAAGCAAGATTCAGATCTAAAATCACTTCTCATGATGATAGAGCACTTTAAAAAGGATATAAATAACTGCCTTAAAGAAACATAGAAAAACACAGGTAAACAGCTAGAAGCCCTTAAAGAGGAAACATAAAAAATCCCTTAAAGAATTACAGGATAACACAACCAAACAGGTGAAGGAATTGAACAAAACTATCCAGGATCTAAAAATGGAAATAGAGACAATAAAGAAATCACAAAGGGAGACAACCTGGGAGTTAGAAAACCTAGGAAAGAAATCAGGAGTCAGAGATGCAAGCATTGCCAACTGAATACAGGAGATAGAAGAGAGAATCTCAGGTGCAGAAGATACCATAGAAAATATTGACACAACAGTCAAAGAAAGTGCAAAAAGCAAAAAGTTCCTAACCCAAAACATCCAGGAAACCCAGGAAACAACGAGAAGACCAAACCTACAGATAATAGGTATTCCCAACTTAAAGGGCCAGTAAATATCTTCAACAAAATTATAGAAGAAAACTTCCCTAACCTAAAGAAAGAAACGCCAGCCCAGGCTACTATACCCAGCAAAACTCTCAATTACCATAGATGAAGAAACCAAGATATTCCATGACAAAACCAAATTTGCACAATATCTTTCCACAAATCCAGTCCTAAAGGGGATAATAGATGGAAAACACCAACACAAGGAGGGAAACTACACCCTAGAAAAAGGAAGAAAGTAATCTTTCAACAAACCCAAAAGAAGATAGCCACACAAACATAAAAATAACAACAAAAATAACAGGAAGCAACAATCACTTTTTAAAAATATCTCTTAACATCAATAGACTCAATTCCCCAGTAAAAAGCCATAGACTAAGAGACTGGATATGTAAACAGGACCCAGGATTTTGCTGCATACAGGAAATGCACCTCAGCTACAAAGACAGACACTACCTCAGAGTAAAAGGTTGGAAAACAATTTTCCAGGCAAATGGTCCCAAGAAACAAACTGGAGTAGTCATTCTAATATAGAATAAAACCAACTTTCAACCAAAAGTTATCAAAAAAGATAAGGAAGGACACTATGTACTGGTTAAATAGAAATATTTAAGGAGTAACTTCAGCAAGTGTTATAGGTATCTGATGAGTCTCGGTGTAATGGCCTTGGGAAACACAAAGGAATGTTGCTCTTTGCTCAGAGTGAAGCTAACATATCTTAACATAACATAACATAGCATAACATGTTGGAGGTATTTGAATTTTTATGGTCACATTAGGGAAGTGAGTCCTACATATTTTAGAAGACAAATATTTATTTTCTCTAAATTTAGTCAGGAGTCATCAACTTATTTATAGTTGAGTGTGACAATAGTAAGGTTTTCAAAACCTCCTGAAAACAAGTAACATTAAACATGTGATTTATGAGATTAGGTTGTATGCTATTTTGACTGAAGTCAACTTTCCTTTGTCCTTTCAAAGGAGAAAACATGAATGGCCTATAAAACTGTAAGAGTTGATCTGTCAGAAATAATTTCCCATTGCATAATGTTTTTACAAAGTGATTTAATTTATTTTTATCATATTTATAATGTGAAAGTATAAGATGATGATAATATTGACTTCTAAAGTTTTAGCCTAGAAAATAGCATTTGAATTATTATAGAAATTTCTACAAGTAATTTCATAATTAATTAATGCTGTATTTAATTTTGACATGTTTCTCATAATTCACCTTTGTATATAATACTGTGATAGATATCCCACAGTACATATTTATTGTCAATATAAATTCCTAGAAATAAGTTTACTAGATAAAATTTTATGCACAATTAAAAAAAAATAGGTTAGCTTACCAACCTTGTTCATAACTTCAACTCTTCCCATTGATACTCTGTACTCACAAAGACAACTGAGAGTTTACCAACCTTTGGCTAGAGAGTATCAATCAGTAAAAAGTTATCAATTTGTCAACAGGAATGTAATTACCATTAGAATGCATTAAGCAAAAAAAAAAATTAAAGTATTTTATTTTTAATAGATTATATTGTAACCTCAGACAACTAGATGAAGAAAAAAACTTTCACAATAAGCTGAGGTCTAGTTCAAAGGTCACTGACAAGTTTTTTGGTTGTTGCTCTGGCTTTTTTTTTTTTTTTTTTTGGTTTGGTTGTTTTTTCTTTTTGTTTTGTTTTTGCTAAATCTAATGGATAATTTTCACCTGAACTCAATAAAGCTATGAGGAAGAAAGAAAGAAAGAAAGAAAGAAAGAAAGAAAGAAAGAAAGAAAGATGATTTTATGGTTGGGGGGCGGCTCACCATAGCAGGAGGAACCATATTGAAGGGTCACAGCGGTAGGAAGGTTGAGGATCACCACCTTAGGGGCTTAGATGAAGGTACAGTGAGTAACAGTGCCCACCTGTCATGCCAGCTCTAGGAGGCAGAAATAAAAGAGTCCCTGGGGCTTGCTGTTCAGCCAATCTATCCAAAACAGCAAGTTCCAGGTTCAGTGAGAGACCTGCCTACACACACACACACACACACACACACACACACACACACACACACAAAGATGGAGTGCAACAGAAGAAGATACCCAGCACTCTGGTCTCCACACTTGCATGCATGCACACACTCATGTGCATACACATGTCCACACAAAATTAAAACATAAAAATATAAACAGTCTTTAGCTTCTTCTTACTTGAAAGGGGTGGTGGGGTTAGAGATCTTGCCCTCCAGGGCTCCTCTCAAACTTAAAGAGCTAAGCACTCCCAAGAGTGAATTTGGCCTGGACTCTGCTTTGTCCTTTGAGAAGCTGCCCGTAAGTAACTTATCTCACATTTAAGAGGCTAGAAAGAACAGACTCTAACACTTCATAAAACTCAGCCCCCTTTCAGCCCATGATAAAATGCCATAAAAACATTCCACACACTCTTCCAAGATTTGTTGACTTTCACATTTGAATATGGTGTTTTCTCTCCATGCTATATCTTGTAGTCTGCCTATAAATTAGGACATTAAAATTTAAAAAAACAACAACAAAGTTCCCTGGTTATCTGGGCAGCATCCCAGAGGCCCCTCTACCAGCAGAACAATAGCCCTGAGTTCCGTTGAGAGAACAAAGCAACAGGTATGACTGCTGCTCTCCCTACTCAAAGATAACAGTGGAGATCCCCTGCTGTTCTTGGAAGAGGCTGGATGACAAACATCACCTTGTTTGAGAATTTGCTTGTTTTGTTTCCTTGAGACAAGAGTGTCCAGTATCCTAGATTCTTCTCAAAATTGCTAAAGGCACACCTTGAATTCCTGTTCCTCATAGCACCTCCGCCTAAGTGCTATGAATACAGGCATGCATCACCAGGCCTGGCTATGTTTGCCACCAAGACTCCTTTTACCTCACCAGAAGAAAATGAGTGTATTCTGTAGCTGAGTCGTTTCATGTGACTTCTGTCAGGTCTAAAGGAAACTCTGGTTCCCCAAACTCCAAAAGGCAGTCCATATATACAGAAATGGGCTCAACCCGGACTATAGAGGCTTTCTGGCAGCTAGATAAAAGCCAGCATTCCTCGGAACCGGTAAATCTGGTTCCTATCTACCAAAGAGAGATATTTCCCTCACCTCTGGCTTAAGGGACTCAGGACTACCAGTGGGCCTGTCAGCATATCAAAGCATACGCTGGGTCCCAGGCTCCATCTACATCACAAGTACCTGTCACACATTTCAAAGTCAGCACACCCTAACCTTTCTCACCTTCTCGCTCCCCGAAACTTCCTCCAGGTCAATAGCTTCCCTCCCCTTAGCTACTCATTCTTAGCTGCTATTCTCACTAGGCTCTCCCTCTTCTCCTCCCTCTCCGCCCTCTTCCTCTTCTCCCTCTCCCCCCCCCCCCCCCCCCCCCCAATTCTGTTCCTATTTTTCTCACTATTTCTCTATTCTCTGCGCCCTGCTATCCTCTCCTTTCTTAAAGATAGTCCTGGCCATATCTGTTCTCCTGGTCAAGTTCAGTCTACTTCTTTCTCTCTGCCCTGAAACAATCCAGATGCCTTTGATTGTTCTCATATCTACAATCAAAACCTCCCCCTAAACTGTACCATGTCATCAGTTTGCACAGCAGGCAGAAGCTTTGGTACAGGAGTCCTGGTTCCTGAGCAGTGGCCATTCTCAGCTCTCTTCTTGCTTACAGGCTATACCACTAGAGCCTGGGCACCTGTCTGCTCCAGGAGTTCCCCCCCGCCCCCCTTTCCAGGTATGGCTGCCTTATGTCAGCTTGGTCTATTTTTATACTTTTTGGCTTAGGGGAAAAGGGGTCTTTAAATGTGAAATTCAGACTTTCTCTGAGTGGAACACTCTTCATTTTAAAAACCGAAGTACAGCCCTAGTTAGTTATAGCCAGGAAACCATCATGTTGTCAAGTCAGTGGAGACACCAGCGGCCCTGCAGCAGAAAGCAGCTGCAGATGTAAAATGAGAATCAAACTCACACTATTTCAAAACTAGGACAACTGTTAGTACTGCAGAATTCTATCTTGGCCTCTCGGATACATTAGCTGCTCTACTGTGGGAAACCTCTGTTATTACTTGAATCTCAAATGGCCCTCAAAGGCCATATGCTGAAAGCTAGGTCACAGCCTGTAGCACCATGAGGAGGTAGGGCCTGGCAGGAGAACATTGGGTCAAGGGGGCACACCCTTGAAGGGATCTGGTTTCCTTGGCTCGCCCTCCTTTTTGCACTTGCTTTTACTTCCTGGATCATCCAGTGGTGAGCTGTTTCTTCTACATCACTTTTCCACCACGATGCCCTTCCTGGCCACAGGCCAAAAGCAATGGTGCTACATAATTGTGGTTAAAACCCTAGAAGACTATGATCCACAATCAACCTTTCCCCTAACATTGTTTAAGGTATTCCACAGCAATAAAAAATCTGATGCATCAACCTACTCTGCACATCTGAGCTCACATTGGATTCCACCCTGTGGTGCATACACAGGAGCTTTACCCCACCCCAGCTGCTATGGCTACTGCTGCTGCTTCTGCTGCTGCTGCTTCTTGTTTTGCTGCTTCTGCTTCTCCTCCTCCTTCATCATCATTATCATCATCTTTGTCTCCTTTTTCTTACTCTTCCTCTTCTTTCTCTTCCTCCTCTTCTTCCTTCTCCTCCTCTTCTTCCTCATTCTTCTTTTAAAGGCTTATTTATTTTATTTTATGTGCATGAGTGCTTTGCCTGAATGTATGTATACCGTGCATGCCTGTAGAGGTCAGAAGAGGGCATCATCCCCCAGAACTGGACTTTCAGATAGTTGTGAGCCACTGTGTGGGTACTGGTAACTAAACTCAAGTCCTCTGCAAAAGGAGATCCCCAGGGTTCTGATGCTTCTGAACTCTGCAGACACCAGTACTCACATGCATGCGCGTGCGCACACACACACACACACACTTTAAAATATATAATATATATTTTAGGCCTTGGAAATGCAGCCTAGTAATGTCAGTTGAACATCAACATGGTAACTCCTACTTATAGTGAGCATAGTTACAATTGTTAGAAACTTCAGGTCTATTTAAAATCCATGGTGCCATCCTTCATTCTGTTTGCAAGAGTGAGTATAGAGCAACAACAGAGCATCACCCTTTGCAGCTTTATAGACAATGCTTACTTTGTTGGCTGGGGTTACCTTGGTGATCTCTAAAGGTGACTGCAAGAAATAAGCTCATGTGGCTAGTTCTGGATCACATGGTAGAATTTTTTTTGCTAGAATCAATACAGGCAGATAATTTATTCTCTGGTCACACTTCATCCAGCTGATGCTTTTCTCAGAAAGCACAGAGCTGCCTGTATTGGGGCCAGGAACAGCAGTGAAATGAGACTTTGATTCTTTTGTTTGTTTGTTTGTTTTAGTATTTTGTTTGGTTGGTTTTTTGTTTTTTCGAGACAGGGTTTCTCTGTGTAGCCCTGGCTGTCCTGGAACTCACTCTGTAGACCAGGTTGGCCTCGAACTCAGAAATCCACCTGCCTCTGCCTCCCAAGTGCTGGGATTAAAGGCATGCGCCACCACTGCCCAGAGAGACTTTGATTCTTATTGTCCCTCATCATCATAATTGCACAATGTTAATATAAATTAAAACCACAAAGTACTGCAGGCATGCAGCAGTCTGAAGTAAGATATGATAGGACAGCAAGACGGGACAGAGTAGATAGAATGATGACTGCCTGTTACTTTCCTGTCACTGTGACAAAACACCTGACAGACAGAAGCAAGCTAATGAAGAAGGAATATATTTTTGCTCATGGTTTCAGGCCATCTCAGTCCATTATGGTGGGAAAGGTAGGGAGGATCGTTTCCTTAGATGTCCACTGGAGCAGGAGGTAACAACTTATTTACATGGCATGGACCAGAACCAGCTACAACCTCAAAGGGCAAACATTAGTAGCCAACTGTCACCTGGTAGATTCCTAACACTTCTAAATGGTACCACACGCTTGAAACATGAACCTGTGGGGACATGGATGGACAGATAGAGGGTGGGTGGATGGATGGATGGATGGACAGATGGATGGGTAGGTGGGTAGGTAGGTAGGTAGATAGATGATATCAGACACACATACACAAAGAG
Source organism: Rhynchomys soricoides (assembly GCA_019843965.1). Taxonomy (NCBI): domain Eukaryota; kingdom Metazoa; phylum Chordata; class Mammalia; order Rodentia; family Muridae; genus Rhynchomys; species Rhynchomys soricoides. The sequence goes on from JADRCH010000061.1 coordinate 9,525,705, forward strand.
ACAGACAGACAGGCACAGAGAGAGAAGAGACCTGGATTTGACAGAAAAACCCTTGTTACAAAAGTCCCTTGGGATTTCCATCTGGGAGACACCATTATTACATTCCTATAAACGTGGTTTCATGAGCTCTTCTAAACAATATCTACAGTTTCAAAATGAAACCCCAGTGTGTGGAGATAACTCCTTTCAAGGCAGACTAGCCAGCTACTCCAAAGAGAACCGTCCAACAGCTCTCCTGTGTCCTGGCCCGCATTGTGCTCTAGGGAAGCACTAATGCAATTCAGAATGTTATGTTAATAGGGCACCAGGTGATTCACCTGATAGTAGGTTTAGACTTGGGAGTTCCCCTAACAATCAAGATGCTGACTTTGTGTTGGGTGATAGTGTCCTAAGCCCTCAAATATCTTTAACCTGAGCATAAATAGTTCTTAATTGGTATTTTCCATATAATAAATCAGTTTTGCAAATGGCAATAAATTCTGATTCTTTCATGAAAGCAAGAGTGTGGGGATTCTGAATAGAGTACTGGGGAGGAGGAGGGGAAGGAAGGGGGGAAAAGGAGGAGGAGGAAAGGGAAGAGGAGAAGGGGGAGGAGGAGAAGGAAGAAGAAGAGGGGAAGGAAGGGGGAGAGGAGGAAGAAAGGAGAAAAAAGAACTGGTTTTGGTTGGTTCCTTTGTTCAGAGAGAGTCTCATTATGTAGCCCATAGCTGGCCTGGAACTCGATACATAGGTCAGACTGGCCTGGAACTCTCAAAGCTCCACATGCTTCTGCCTCCCAAATGCTGGGATTGAAGGTGTGTGCCTCCCTCTACCCCCTGTGAAGAGGAATTCTTAGTTCCATGTACAACACAAAGGATCTTAGTCTGCAAATAATTTCCTTCTCTCAAGTGACCTCAGGGAGAACCCAGCTGAGTTAAGTGGTGAATGCAAATTTCTAACTCTCCTGTGTCAAGCACAGCTCAGTCAGTGAGGGGCCTGTGCTCTGAAGTGCCTTAAATGCCACTCACATTAAGCACCATGAACACCCTATTTAACAGTAGTCCATGACAGTGATATTCCTAAAACAAGGACTGCTGCAAGCTTTCCAGGAAAACCATCATTGTCATTGGTCTGGAGAGTCTCTTCACCACACAAACCTCCCTCTACAGAGAAGCCATCATGGCAAAACAAAACAAACAACAACAACAACAAAAACCCACAACAGTAACTTTTACCTTCATGAGTGGATCCCATGTTTCTTTCAGGTCACATTCTGTCAGAACATAATTTCCTTCAAAATCCGTGGTTTTTTTACTAGATTTCTTCAGCAGAAAATAGGACAAAAATTCCAGAGGTTTGTCCTGGAAAATAATGGCCCCCCAAAAAATCCTGTTTAAAATATTCATCTGACATTATACATAGGACAGAAAGAAGAACATCGGCTGGGGTTCAGCCTGTGTGAGCTTAAAGACCTGAGTTCTGATCCCAGCACCTAAGTAAAAACTGGGCTGTGATGTTGGTGCCTGTAACCCTGCGTGAGTGTTGATGGATTCCCAAGCTCATTGGACAGCCCACCTACCAGAATCAGTGAGCTCCAGGTTTACTGAAAAACCCTATCTCAAAAGGTGAGGTAGAAAGTGATAAAGGAAAACACTTCTGCCCACACACACACACACACACACACACTATGCACATGCATACACACAAACACACATACACACACATGCACACAAACACACACACAAATATACACATGCACACATACAATCACACACACATGCACACACTTACTCACATACATGAGAGCACACAAACACTCACCCATGTACCCACTACACATAAATACATGAAAGAAAAAGACATTTTTAGTTGGACTTTTCAGGTCTCTGCTTAAGTCCTATTACTAGAAAACAAAGTAATTGCGATTGAACTGATAATATTAAATTTTTCTCCATTCCACGTTCTGGTTAACAGCCATATTCTTGGTTCTTAGCTTTTTATCCACAATCCAAGGTCTTCTGGAAGGTTCTCTCAAGATCTTTAGACTCAAAGTGGCTCACAACAACCTTGGCCACATGAGGAAAAGACCAGCCAGACTCCTGTGGTCTCCCAAGGGAGGGAAAGCAAGCCTAGGGGAGAGGCAGGGTAGCACCATTTCTGAGGACATCCCAACTCCCCATGGAGTCTGCTTCTCTCCCACGCTGTAGGTTTGAGCCTCATCAAAATTGTGCTGTATATGGTTCTTCCTCCATCAAATATTTTTAGACATTTTATGTGTGAGAGAAAGTGCAAGATTCATCCAGGCCTTTGGATCTCTGTAAATACCCATGATCAGGTCAACAGAGAAATTTGTCAGGGCCTTAACTCACTAGATGTTGGATTGTAGTACCAACTGAGCTGAGTCCAGAGCAGGCAATCCATGGCCAAGGGTAGCTCTGCACAGTTTAGCTAAGCCTGCAGCTATCTGGTACTGCCCCAGAAATCCAAGGGACACTAGAACAAACACACAGCAGCAAGAAAAAACTCTGTATAGAGATCATGTTTAAATGGTAGATCACCACAGGGGAGGGAGTCAGTCTTTCGAGAGTAAAGATCTTGCACAGCCTTAAGAATGCACCAATCAAGGCTACTCCTCTCTTATGCTTGACATCATCTTCACAGTTATCCTTGGGGCTGTGAGAAAGAGAGCCTGTGGACTAGTCTCTCCCTCCCCCTCCCGTGTGTGTGTGTGTGTGTGTGTGTGTGTGTGTGTGTACAAAAGCCAGAGGACAATCTTGCACTATCCACTTTTTATTTTAAAGATGGTTTCTCATTGGTCTGGAACCACCAAGTAAGTGATGCTAGCTGGCCAGAGAGTCCCAGGGATCCACCTGTTTCTCTTCTCCCTCCCCAGCACTTAGAATATAAGCAACTGCCACTATACCTCACTTGCTTTAACATAGGCCCTGGGGCTCAAACTCTCACACTTGCAAGGCAGATATTTTACTGCCTAAGCTTTGTCCCCAGCCAACAAATCTCTGACAGTCTTCTGAAATGCACACTGCTTTTTCTGGTAGACTGTCCAGGATGCCCCGTTAATATAAATGGTTCTTGAGTCTCCACCAGCTTTCCCTATCCCCAAATGCTGACTTGCCTATTTTTTTATGTGTGTGTTTTCTTTCCCACCCACTCTTGTCTAGCCCTCGTCTAGCACCCTTTGTTGTATCTGGTTTCACACGTGTCAGTTCTCTGGCTTATGTGAAATATAAGGCTCTGAACATATTTTCTAATGAAGTCACTTCTAACTGAAATTAGGCACAAGACAGAAAACAGTACACAAACTAAAAGACTTTAAAGAACCCAGGAGGTCTCTCTGTTTCTCTCTTTTATGTACTTAGTACATCTTGAGCCCAGAATCTCTCTGTGGCTGCTTTTATAAACTGTTGTAATTTCTCTGAGGGACTGTGTCCCAGAGTGATAAACTGATAAAAGGTTTAAAAAATGTAAACTAAGGATTTGTGCTGAGATTCCCCCCCCCCTTTCTTTTTTCAACAAAACACTTACAGAACCTTCTTTTGATAACTCCGTCAGTCCATCTGCCAGAGCCTGTGCAATGTCTTGGTTATTTAGGATGCTGTCCATACCCAGAGTGTCAAACATAAATTGCCCTGAAATGTAAAGAACACACTGTACTTCCTTTATGTAAGATGTGTGAAAGTAAAGAGCACAGTCATTACAGTTACCTTTGAGTGGACAAGGAATGGGGCCAGATTTTTATTGTTGCCACGAGAAAACCTATTATAAAATGGGAAATGAGCCAAACCAATTTCCATGCACTAAAACTGATGTTCAATGAAATCTAAGAACCAGGCAATCATAAAAGCCATGAAAGGAGCCTTCTGAGTAAAATGTGAGATCCAATCAGATATCCTCCACATCTCCTCACCTTTGTATTGAAAATGTAAATATTTTAAATTCAGAGAAAGTAGCTTACATACAAAGACATCTTTTCATTTTTTAATATTTTAATGTTTACACACATTTACTTGAAAACAAATTGACTTCTCATTGCCAATACACTGTCATAAAAATATTCACTTTTCCATTTTCTATTTAGTCCTTAATTCTTCCCCCTTGTTTACATGGGGTTTTTTGTTTGTTTGTTGTTTTGGTTTGGTTTGGTTTTTCAAGACAGGGTTTCTCTGTGTAACCCTGGCTGTCCTGGAACTCACTCTGTAGACCAGGCTGGCCTCGAACTCAGAAATCCGCCTGTCTCTGCCTCCCGAGTGCTGGGATTAAAGGCGTGCACCACCACTGCCCGGCTGTTTACATGTTCTTAACCCAGCTATACTGGACAACAACTTTTCCCATTGTCAATATTCACAGCTCCATTTCTCTATCAACTCCTTAGTATCTATGAAGAAAAGAGAAATGATTTCTCCTTGCTTATATTTTCTTAACTATTTAAGAGTATTGGTGTATCATTTCCTAAATCGGACAGTTCAGGTAGTAGAGGAAAACACAGCGGAAGATCTCTACAGAAGAGGCATTTGTAAAGCAAGAGATAGGACACGTACTTTCCAGCAAAATATCTGTGTGGGCACACACGTGCTACTGTGCATAGCAAGGGAAGACAGGAAGGCCCAGGTCTGCAGTGTTGGCATGGTACTGTGTCTTAGTCAGATGGAGTGTGTTTAAAATATGAAGAGGCAGCTATAGAGAAGACATATTTACCCAGATGGTGAAAGTGCTTCATTTTAAAGAATAAACTGGTTTACTATGTGATGTATTGTTAAGATGTATTGTGTACCGTTCCACAGAGATAATTATGGTAATTTGATCAAGGCGATGGAGTGGAAATGGAAAGTCGATTCAGTGATATCCAACAGGTTCAGGAAAAGAACATGGAGCCCAGCACCAAACTGTGCATTTTATTTTATTGTTTAAGAAGAAAATTGTTACATATACTTTATTTGCATATTTGGAGGGGAACCTCAGTGGGCTTATCTACCTGAGACATCTGGGTGAATTATGTATTTTAGACAGATAACTGAACTGTAGAACAAATTGTGTAATGGACACTGTAAGAGGTGCTAAATGGCCGGTACAAGATGTAGTCAGAAAAGATAGAGTTAGTTCTCCGAGTAGAAACCAAGTTCTGCCCAGGGTAGATGGGCTCCACAAAAATCAATAAGGTGGTGAAATGTGGAAACAGGAGTCGGCCCCTCCCCCCCTCCCCCCACCCCCCACCCCTGTGTTCTGAACATGACTAGTGCTGCTCTTGAGTATTTGAAAAACAAAGAGGACACTTGACCAAGTATCTGTTACAACTGGGGTTTGCTTATGCCATTCTCAATCTTGAATTTGCTCGGGTAAGAAATAAGCCCTGGGCTGATCTGGAACAGAAGTGTCAGGGACCTTACCTATCATGCGGCCACTGATGCTCTCCTGCAGGTTCTTGAAGAGCGGATTTAACTTTTTCCTCACTGACTTCAAGGTGTCTTCCAGGAATTCTGTGAAGCTGGACCATGCCTGCAGCTTGGACCCGTTGAAGTAGTCAGAGAGAGGAGTCCTATCCCGATGTGGCCCCAGCCAGTCACTAAGAACTGATGGGAGTTTGAATTTTATTATTGAAGACTCAGTTCATACTCTGTGCATATGCATGTGTGTGTGTGTGCGTGCACGCATACACACGTATATGTGTGCACATGTGTTCACTTACATGTAGAGGGCAGGGGTCAACTTCAAGCATTGTTTCTCAGGTACTGCCTACCCTATTATGTGAGACAAGGCCTCTCATTGGCCTTGGGCTTGAGCAGGAGATTTCTACTTCTTGTTTAAAGTAAAACCAACTCTGCTATCTTTATACTGGGCATGGCGTCCTTTCTTAGAAGAAGATAAGCAATCAAAGCCTGTTTAAAATGGTAAACAAAAAAACTCAGAAAGGACACAGTGAATGCCCCTCTGTCCATGGCAGATAAGGTTGACGGCTTCTATTTGAAATTAGAAATGAAATGGCCGACTAGCCCTTTGGTGAGCTCAGGGAATGGATGTAAGAATGTATCTCTGCGCTCTAAAAGTGAGAGTCCTTCTGACTTAGCACTTCCCACGCCCCCGCCACACATTCAAGGCCAAGCCACAGCAGCTACTCCTCTCTCTCAAACTAGGGGGAACTCAAACCATTTGACATGGTTATGATGGATATGTAAGAGCATCAGTCACCTTGCAAAGCAATGACGGCATCAAGGAGCGGCCCATTTAGTCGAATCCCCCCCCACCCCAACTACCACACACATACACAGGAATGGATGGCTAGCTCTACTTTGTTTCTCTAGAAGTTAATGTGTTTCTTTAGAAGGAGTACAAAGAAACCAAAAGAGAAAGGGACAGGATGAGCTGCTCCTTAGGCAATTCTCTCCACAGAGCCAAAGACACCGCCATTTGCTGATGCTATGTGAACTACAGTGACCCTACCATGGCTGCTTCAGAACTGTGTGATGTATGAAGCCAATGTGCCTTCTCTTCCACCTATATGGAATCATTTCTCTTACAAGTGACATAGCCATGCCAACTTCTCCCAGTTGAAAAAGGCCTCTGGAGACTGAGAATCAGTGCTAATACCATTCCCAAGGCAGTCCAAACCCTGCTTGATATCAAGAGAAGGGTTTTTAAAGGAGAGAGTGCTGAGTGACATGGTAGGGTAGCCTTGTGGTGCTCTGTCCATCAGCCAATGGTCCATTTTTATCCAATGTAGCCTTGTGTCACTGAAAGTATACATGCTGGTGTGCTTTCCCTTTGGATCCATTTCCCTTCCTGATCATTGCACCAAGTGGGATCTGAGCAAAACTTATCTCCATCTCCTTTAGAGCTACAATTCATGCTCCCAAGGAAAACCAAATCAATTCCTTAAAAAACAAAAACAAACAAAAAACTAGGAAAATACATCCTTTCTCTAGCTCAGCAACTGGACAACTTTGCTGAACTCGTTAAAGTGGGTTTTAGTAAGAAGACAGTTACAAGCAAACTATTTGCAGCAAAAATGAATGGCTGTAAATGAATGGCTCAGTGCTGAGTCTGAAGAAGGGAGACCACCCGTTCAAACAATTGCTATAGGCAAATCAAGATAGACGGACATCAGCACTGATGTACAAGCTGCTAGTTACTGCGGCAGAGAAATGAGACAAGAGTATGTTTTCTTAGTACTTGTCCTTCAGAGAGGCTGGTGTGGCTATGTGGACATACTAGCCAGATCTCAAATGCACTTACTGTGTTGGTACGAACCAGTTGCGACTCCAGTCGGGGCAGAGAACAATGTGCCAGTTAGTTGAGACAGCTGAGAAAGAACTTCTATACCTGCTTCTGCACAACCAAGAATACTTGCATTAGCTTATAAACAGGTTTCACCTGACGCAGTCAGATATTACTTAGAAGCTTGAAAGAGCTGGCCACGAAAGACCACAGGCAGCTGTCATCTTCAATTCAAAACCTTTGATCAACAGCCCCAAAACATCTCACCTTTATCTCTATAGACAGATGTCCAAACACCTAATTTCTGAAAACGCAATAAGATGTGGCAAGAGGTTGTACAATCAGGAAAAGAAAATGTTTGTCATCAAGTTTGGAATAATGAAGCCAAAGACAGAGGAAAACCTCACAAGAGTTCCCTAAAATAATCTAAGTAAAAGGAAAGCTGTGGTTGAAAGTAGACGGGCTTAAAACATAAATACAAGAGAGAACAAAATGGTCAAAATTTAATGTGGCATGAATTACTCCCCTTCTGCTGGGTGTGGTGGCGCACGCCTTTAATTCCAGCACTTGGGTGGCAGAGACTGATGGATCTCTGAGTTTGAGGCAAGTTTTAGGACATCTCGAGCTACATAGAGAAATCCTGTCTTAAGGTTTTTCTCCCCTTCTTCAGTGACACAGATTGGAATATAGAGTGGATTCATAGGCTGAATATAAATATAGTATTGAATTACTTAAGAGGTAAATATAGGTTGAATTACTTAAGAAGAACGTATGTAATGAATGGGGTATTTGAATTCTTTGTGGTCCAAAACCAAATACCCAGTTGCTTCTTGGAATCAGATGGTAGAAGCTGATGGGTTTTCTGCCTAATATTTTTGCTGATAATGAAGTCAGAGAGTCCACAATGGACTTAAATCCATATAATCAATTGATTGCAGTCAACCTGTGGATAAAATCCATGGGAGAAGGACAGGCTTCCTTATAAGGAATAGTGCTGGGAAAAGAGATACCTATGTGGAAAGTAAATTAATAAATCAAACCTCAGCCTATGCCTCGCCGTCTGTTAGAAATCAACCAAATGAGCCACAGACCCTCAGCCTATGCCTCGCCGTCTGTTAGAAATCAA
>JADRCH010000061.1:9543355-9632312 GCA_019843965.1 Rhynchomys soricoides
TGTGTGTGTGTGTGTGTGTGTGTGTGTGTGTGTGTGTAGGGGTGGTATAAGTACAGGCAAGTATGTGCCAATGGATGCCAGAGGACAACTTCGGGAGTTGGCCTTTGCCTTCCACCTTGTTTGAGACAAGGCCTCTCTTGTTGTTCACCACAGCATACACCAGGCTGGCTGGCCCATGAAAGTCCAGGGGTTCTCTTGTCTCCAACCCCATCTTGCTTGGAGGTGGGGCACAGGGACTATTGATGTGTGCTGTCATGCTCAGCATTCCATAGGCTCTGGGTTCAAACACAGGTACTCACTTATGCAGCAAGCACCTTCACCGACTGAGCCAGCTTCTTCCCAGCCCTCCATTCTGTCTCCCAAGGGGCATTTAATTATGTTTCAGGCTCCCTCCACTATTATTTCAGAGCCACCCTGATTGTCCCATTACAGATTATTTTATGTCCCATTACTAGGAATTGAGAGAAGTAGAGAGGAGGAAACCTGTTCTGTAAGAAACTTCCAGGGCCAGCTGACTTGAGCAGCTGCACACAAGTCTTTCGGATTCAGAAAGGAAAAGATATAAAGAGATACATAGCGTGGTAACATGGTTGAGAAATCCACTCTGGCCACCTGCTTCCTTTCTGAAAACCAGTCTTGGATGAACCTACAAAGAAAGACACAGAAACTTAGTTCTTAACACTGTCATCTAATGGTGGTGACTAAAGATCCTGTAAAGATACCTGTCCATGTTATTTTCCAATGTTCTACTATTGTCTTAGTCAAGGTTCCTATTCCTGCCAAAAGCAAGTTGAGGAGGAAAGGGTTTATTCAGTTTACTCTTCCATGTTGCTGTTCATCACTAAAGGAAGTCAGGACTGGAACTCAAGCAGGTCAGGAAGCAGGAGCTGATGCAGAGGCCATGGAGGGATGTTCCTTACTGGCTTGCTTCTCCTGGCTTGCTCTCTTATAGAACCCAAGACTACCAGCCCAGGGATGGTACCACCCACAAGGGGCCCTCCCCCCTTGATCACTAATTGAGAAAATGCCCTACCACTGGATCTCATGGAGGCATTTTCTCAACTGAAGCTCCTTTCTCTGTGATAACTCCAGCTTGTGTCAAGTTGACACAAAACCAGACAGTACAACTATTAAGTAACAAAATCAGGGCTTGGGAAGTTGTAGCATGCCTCTCTAACCTAAGCAATGTCACGAGTTAGATTCTCAGCATTGAGTGTGTGTGTGTGGGGGGGGTCTGTGTGTGTATATTTCAGGCACACACACCACACACACATACACACACACTCATGTGTGTGCCTGAAGAGACTAGAAGAGGGCATCAAGTCTCCTGGAACTGGATCTACAGAGGTAGAGAGCCATCATGTGGGTGCCAAGAATCAAACCCAGGTCCTCTGGAAAGGTATCCAAGTGCACTTAACCTCTGCGCTCTCTCTCCAACCAGCAGTTCTTAACCTGTGGGTTGTGACTCTTTTGGCAAACCCCTATCTCCAAAAACATTTACATTAGCAAAATTACAACTATGAAGTATCAACAAATAATGATGTTATATTTGGGATCACCACAACATGAGGAACTGTTCTAATGGATCATGGCATTCGGAAGGTTGAGAGTCGCTACAAGTCTAGCCCCACGTATGTGTACAGCTGCACACTTGACTGTTCTCTTTATATATTGATGATAAAATACTACACTGCTGGCCACCAGATAGGAGGTAGTCTTTGAGTTCCTACTGCTGGTGTAGGAAGGGTTGGAAGCAATCCAGGCAGCAGGACCTCAGGCTTTCCCCTGGGATCCTGTCACCACCACCAACTCCAGTGGAATCTCACACATCTATGACTAGCTTTAGGTGTTTGGAAACTTAAAGTTTTGCTCATCAAGAACCTATCACTACACATTTTGAGGCCCTTGGCACCACAGGACTTTCTCCCATTGCTAAGTGGCTACTACTTTCCAATTTCATTGGGCCATCAAAAGACAAGTCATGATACTAAACAAACCTCAACCTGCAATGGGTCTTCTCCGACTTAAATTCTGAGAGGGTGGCTTAAACCTTAGCACAATCTATAGAGATGGGAATGGCATTTACTATTAAAAGATCATAGCATCTTGCTGAACATCTGTGACACCAAGTGGTGGTTTTGAACACTGCTTTACCAAATGTAAAACAGGAAGGGTCACTGATAAAAACCATCTACCATTAAGAGTGGCAGTTCCATTCAGCATAATAAAGAACTGTTGCTAATCCACCATGTTGGATGTTCCATGCAACACTCTGAAATGTGATACCTTAATTTTACACTCAGTTTTGTGTCTGGTCTACATATTCCTGAGATGCGACCATGTTTTAAAGTAAGCACTTCTTTTGGAAATGTTGCTGAATATCTCTGTGGAAGCCAGCTAGCTTTATGTTCCAAACAGAATCACAAAAGTGAAACTTCCATAAACCACTAGAATGTCTGCCAAGAAATTCTTCCAATTCACAAATAAGAAGCCATCGTTGGCCAGATAGGGGTGGCAGGGGTGGCATGTGCCTTTAATACAGCACTCAGGAGGCAGAAACAGGTAGATCTCTATGCGTTTGAGGCTAGCCTTGTCTACAGAGCTAGATTTAAGACAGCCAAGGCTACACAAAGAAACCTTGTCTGAAAAAAAAAAAAAAAAAGCCATCATTATCCATGAAGCTGTATGGGTCATAGACTTTTACCAAGCTTAAGCAAAGCTTTTCTGTGTGTTTTTGGTTATTTAAAATTGCAGTCACCACCACACCCCCCACCCCATAAGGCTAAGCTGCTATGACACCCAAGCTTCACTTCTGGGTAGACTGTACATTTGTTTTTATTTTTTTCATGAACACTCATATGAAAAGAATACATTTTCACTCTTCTTTTTCATGCTTGGTTTGACCTTGAGAGATGAACAACTGCCATTACTCTTGAGGACACCTGAGTAGACATGGATCTGGACCCTGGCTGCCGTGGTACACCATGACTATCCTTTTTCCTTGCTAGTGCTCGTTCATGAAATTGCTATAAAATAGCATTCTCCATGTCCCTGAGGATTCATAGACCCAGAAAAAGGTGACTAAGTTTTCCTAGAGGGACAATGACAGCACATAACTGATGCCCAAGGAAAGGAAGTAGATGGGGTTGAAGAAGGGCACAAAAAAGTTCATTTTTCCACTAAAGGTATGGACTGACCTCACCAGAGAAGCTTTCTATGACTTCTCGGTGTTCTGCATATCTTTCCCCACTTGGCCAGCTGCATGAGATCTGGTTGACACTCCAGTTGGGGACAAACATACAAAAGCTAATGCAACTCAAGGCCAATTAAAGATAGTACAGAGGATTACATGAAAGAGTCTCAAGGTCCAGGGGCTACACTGAAAAAGACCCTATCCATGGCTTAGCAGAGAGCTCGCTCAATGGAAGAACAATGGGCTAAGTGCCTAGGGCAGCATCCTTTATAATTCTGTTCCCCTCCCCCCATGCAATAAATACACATCAAATTACCAAATCTCTTCATTTGCACTCACACATTGGCACAGGGCCACACAACTCACCTCTACATCTCCTAAACTGTGCATGATTAAGGGCAAGATCACTACTGCCACCTCTCTGTTTATGAGCGAGCGTTTTCTCTGGTATGGGGAGGAAGGAGGAGGGAATTGACAGGAGAGTAAGGGGAGTCAGCAAGAGTGCAAGACGGTAAGGAGCGTAATGAGTGTGTGGTTAGGACCACAACATGTTCTATTTGTGTGTGGAAATGTCAAAAACAAATAAACCACATCCTATATAAAAAAAAAAAAGCTTTCCTAATAAACTCTGCTCTGCATGTACATTTCGTGGAACTTGTGTACGTGTGCCCTCTACTCAAGGCAGGAGCTAGCTCATGGCATACAGAAGGCACTCAATAAATACTTGTTAAGTAAACACATTACAGGGGAAAAATGATAAATGCATCCTACCATCTGCAGGGAGAAGTCGGTGTCTGAAGATTTGCATTTGGGTTTTTGTGAGAGTCCTACATGCTTTGATTGGTTTGTATGTGAGAGAGAGAGAGAGAGACAGAGAGAGAGAACACAAACCTGGGGCAACAGAGATGGCTCAGTGGTCAAGAGCCTTCATTTGTTGCTTTTGTAGTGGACCAGGGTTCAGTTCCCAGCACCCACATGGAAGCTCACAACCACTCATAACTCCAGTTTCTGGAAATCTGATGGCACCTCTTACCTCTGAGGGCACCAGGCACACATGAGGTGCAGGCGAAACACTCATACCCATACCCATCAAATAAATAAATAAATAGAGGAATCGTCATTCACAGCTGGACATGGGGGCACAAGCCTGTGATACAGCACTCAGGACACTGAGCCAGGAAAGTCAAGAGTTCATGAGTAGATGGACTACACAATAAGAATACATATCAAAAGATAATTGGCATTGTCACCCACACCTGGCAACCAGAGTTTGATCCCTAGAACCCACATAAAGGTGCAAGGAACCAACTCCACAAGCTGTCCTGTGATCTCCAAACACAGGCTGTGAGACATGTGCCCTGGCAACACATAGCTACACATACACAATAATAATACACTTACTAAATTCTTTAAACAATCAATTAAAAAAAAAAAAAAAAGCACAGTAATTTGAGGGAATGGGATGGGATGGGACTGTGGGCCGGGAATCTGATGGTTTCTTGTATAGACCTTGCTATAGTCGCCTCCAGTGCACAGCTTCCTGGAGGGTGTTGTTCAATGAACTGGCTTGTTCCTGATGGGTTTCATGCTCTGCCATCAGGCTTCCTGGGTCTGTTATTCACCACTTTCCATTTTCCACTAGCACACTGGTGATTTGTGTTACAGATGTGGCTTTGTTTCATCCAAGTTACAATCTTTATTGTTTGGGGGGGTAATTTGGGGAGTGATTTAACACTTATCAACTAATAATGGGAGCTCAAGATTTTTAATGTTGCTAAAATTAAAAACAAAAGTATATCTGCTTGAAGTTTCTTGTGTTTGTTTTTTTGTTTGTTTTTGTTTTGTTTTGTTTTAAGATCTGTGCTACTGAAAGGAACAGACTTCTTTTCCCTTCGAGGTGGTAGCTTCTACACAAGATAACATTCCCTTCTCAACTAGAGCTGTTGCTACACTATAAAAATGTGCTTCATTTATTCCTACTTTTAATATCCAGGCTATGCTATTCTGAACTGTCAATTATTTCTCCTAATTGGATGACCAGCGGGCATTGGAGAGATTGCCTGGTGGGTAGGAGTCCCGATAGATTCACTCAGCTTGGTGAGGGTAAAGTTAAAAGTGAGGTACCAAAGCAACTAGCCTGTCCTCCACAAAACCATCAAGAAATGAAAGACTCAGGCACACTGAGCAACTGTGCACAGTGAGGGTGGATCTGGAAATAGGAAGAAGTAGTAACTCTGCACTGGATTCTGAACCACAAAAAATAAAACCGTGGTGTTCTATATCCACTAAGAAAGGACATTGCTGGACCAATAGAGGATAGCTAATTATGTCTGTGATTGGATGTGAGCACAAAATCAATGCTGGAAGATGTTAGATGAACTTTGATTTTTCATCAGTGTTCCTGTTAGAAAATACATACGCAAGGGCTGTGGCGATAGCTCAGTTGACAAAGCACTTGCCTTCCAAACACAAGGAGCTGAGTTCTAGCACCAGAACCCAACTGTGCTGGTGTCCACATGTAATCCCAGAGCTGAGAATAGGGAAACAGGAAGATCCCTGGGTCTTGCCAGCTAGTATAGAACACTTGGCAAGTCCAGGATAAAGAGAGACCCTGTCTTCCAAAATAGGCGAACAGTGCCTAAGGAACAAAACTCAAGATTGTTTCGTGAGCTTCACGTGCATGGGCATACCCATGTACCCGTACCACATACACATACACACCTACTTACATACTAATGCAAACATAGACACCACACTCACACACACACGTACACCTCCTCACATACTAATGTAAATTTAGAAAGAAAATCCACACTGATATCCTGAGGCTTATGAAAATCACATTTACACCTGACTCTCATATACTAAAGGATAATAACACAAACTTGATACAAATGTTTACTGCTGAGCTATTGACTATTCAACTTTAATCAAGTAGAGGAATCCAGATTGAAAGAGCAAAAAAAAAAGTATCTGTATTGTTCTTGCAATGTTACTGTTACAAATTATTGAAAAGTGAGATTTTTAAAATGAGAGACCATCACTTCATGATATGTTTTATGTGCACCTGTTTCCTGGCCTTGCTGCTATTGTTAGTTATTGGTATCCATACAGCCTAGTCAAATTCAGGGATGAACAGTGCCTTAAGTGGATTTGCTGGCATGCCAGCCTGAGGAAAGATAACCAAGTTATAACGTACATGGCTGGCACTGTGTGATAGCCACAGATGTGTCTTTGGGGACTCTGCTTAGTACTGGTGATAAAATACATGCAATAACTGGGTCATTTCCTTTGACATTAACATTCAAACTGAACTAGACAATGACACACCAAGAACAGTTAATCCCCAGTGGATTAGGGTTCTCACTACAGTTTGGTAGAATTTAGAGCCAGTTCGCTCCTCTTCCTTTTCTAAAGATTTATTTATATTTGAGTGGGTGGGTGCATGCATGTGTATGCATGCACATGCGCAGGTGGCCTTGGAGACCAGAAGACAGTATTAAATTCCCTGGAGCCGGCACTTGTGAGCCACTTTAGTAGATGCTGGGAACCAATCTCAGGGCCTCTGGGAAAGCAGCAAGTAACTCTTAACTTCTGAGCCATCTCTCCTCCAGCCTCTTTGAGATAAAGTTTACTCTCACTTTAGAATTTTAAGAAAATTAGCAAAATAATATGTAAAGCCAAAATGTTTTCAGCCAGTTTTCCTTGAGGTACTGGGGACATAACCCAGCACAGCATGTTTGCTAGGCAAATACTCCATCAATGAGTTATATTCTGGCCCTTGGTTCTTTGAGACAGGGTCGCTCTGTATGTAGCTCACACTGATTTTGAATTTACTTTATATGCCTAGCTGGCTTTTTTTTTTTTTTAAATGCAAACAAATTTAAAATTTCTGATAATTTCATGTACGATATATAATTAATTATACAATATAAAAATAGTCCTTTCTTTTTTCTTAAGTCATGTTTAATAAAATTTTTTTACTGGTTATTTTATTTATTTACATTTCAAATGTTATCCCCCTTCCCAGTTTCCCCTCCACAAATTCCCTGCCCCATACCTCCTTCCCCCCTGCTTCTATGAGGGAGCTCCCCTATCTACCCACCTACTCCCAAATCACTGCCCTAGCATTCCCCTGCCCTAGGGTATCAAGTCCTCACAGGACCAAGGGCCTCCCCTCTCACTGATGCCAAATAAGGCCCTCCTCTGCTACATAAGCAGCTGGAGCCATTGGTTCTTCCATGTGTGCTCTTCGGTTAGTGGTTTACTCCCTGGGAGCTCTGGGAGGGTCTGGTTGGTTGATACTGCTGCTCTTCCTATGGGGCTGCAAGTCCCTTCAGCTTCTTCAGCCCTTCCCCTAACTCCTCCATTGGGATCCCTATGCTCAGTCTGATGGTTGGCTGCAAGCATCCATATCTGTATCGATCAGGCTCTGGCAGAGCCTCTCAGGGGACAGCTATACCAGGCTCCTGTCAACAAGTGTTTCTTGGCATCAGCAAAGGTGTCTGGGTTTGGTGTCTGTAGATGGGATGGATCCCTAGGTGTGGCAGTCTCTGGATGGCCTTTCCTTTAGTCCATGTTCTACATTTTGTGTCTACATTTCCTATGAGCTTGGGTGTGTCAACACTCCTGGGGGACAAGTTTTCTCTAGGCGGGAATGGGGTGTGGACGGCTGTGATACAGGGTCAGCTTCCAGGTGCAGATCCTGGCTGGCCAAATACTGACTATCCTGCCTCAAACCCACTATGTCCAGCCTCAGCCACCTTTTCAAAGAAGTGTTTTGGGGTATCTTTGGAATGTTTGCTCTCATCTCTTTCCTACTTTGTGGAATCTACTGTTCCATCCTAGAGAGCCCAAACAGAAAAACAGAATGTGAGCTACTCATAAACTAAACTTCAATTATGCACGTCTTATGTTTGTGCCTAGTCTGCCCTGCCACCAGACTCACATTGAAGAATAGTGAATCTTAAGCAAGAAGAGCAGAAAATGACCTAATTATATTTGAAAAGGCTCCATGCCTGGGCAGCAGAAGGAAGCTTTGCAGTAAGTACACCAGGCTCATCACTTTTGCACTTAATGTTGCCAAGGAAGAAATGAACGAGGAGAAATAACAACACATGAGGAGAAAATGAACAAAATGTGCTTTGCTCATTTTCTTGTGACAAGGAGAGTTTTATCTCAATAATTCATAGCAATGCTTTGCAGTGTATCACTGAATGTACAATGTGTGCTTTCAAAAAACAACAGAGCTCAGTGCTGGGGGACTTGAATCTCATCTTCTGTTAAATTTCTGATAAGAAGCAGAAAGATGCTGCCAAAATAATAATGGACATGGCTGAGAGGATCCTGGAGAAGCAGCCTGGAGTGGGTGAGTGGATTAGGCTATGTTCTTTGTTTTCTAGTTGCCTAGGCAGCACCTCTTAGTCTAGTGGCTTCTTTAAAACACTAATGGCAAGTAAGGGTCCATCATGCAGTTTATACATCAGTTTCAGCCCTTGGCAGAGATGAAGAAGACAGAATGAGAAGCACCAACAGTGACCCAAGTGTGCTTTTGAATCCAACGACCCATCCTCTAGAAGTTTGTCCTTAAGCAATGATTGAGGAGAGGGCCAAGGATTCAGCTAAAAGCTATTCCTGTATGTGTTGTTTCTATAGCAAATGCCAGGAGAAACAAGCTAAATGTCTGAAATAAGTTATGGTATATTTATAAAACTTAAAAGCTCTTCCTAGAAATCAAAACTCTGAAGTGAAAAGGGAATCTATGTGCAATTCTGAAATATGGAGGGGTACTGGGTAATAGAGCAATAATTTAAAGAACAATCTCCGCCAAAGAGAAAAGTAATGAAAAAGGAAACCTGTAATTTACTGAAATAAAATGCAGAGAGAGAGAGAGAGAGAGGGAGGAGGGAGGGAGAGAGGGGGGACAGTGAGGAGCTGAGACAGAGATACTCTTGAGAGAGTTGAGCCCTTAAACTTAATTTCTACCTTTTTTTTTCTAATCTCATGGGGAACATAGAAGCATGCTGTCATCAGGGAAACAAGAGTAAATTAGGTCTAAGGGAGAGACCAGAATCAGAAAAGACACGAACTTTCCATTAGCATAGGGTCCAAATCAAGGACTGTTGAGTGCTCGAGCCTTAAAGGAGACATCTATGTGAGGCTCTGGAAGGCCTAAGGAAGAACATAGAAAAGATGGCAGAAAAAATCTAAGACCTGGAACATGGAGGGGATGTGGGCAGTCCAGTGAAATGCTATCTTCTGGATTTGACATGGCCAATGGACCAAGTGTTTGGTACCTTACAGAGGGAAGCACAGCCTCTCTGTCTACCTGCACAAGACCTACTGGCACATGTGCACAATAAGACATGAAAGCAGGAAGGGAGTTTGCAGGGGAAAAAGAAGGAAGTCTGTGGGAGGGAGGTAATAAGACCGAGTATTGAGTGTGTGAGTGTGCTCAATGCATGGTATACATGTGCGAACTGCCAAAAGGTAATTTTAAAAATCTAAAAAAGGAGGGCTGGTGAGATGGCTCAGTGGTTAAGATTACTTGCTGCTCTTCCAGAGGTCCTGAGTTCAACTCCTAGCAACCATGTTGCTCACATGGTTGCTAGGAGCCATCTGTAGGAGGCCATCTGTAGGAAGATCTGATATCCTCTTCTGTCATGGGAATGTATATGAAGCAAAGCACTCAGACATTAAATAAATACAAATTTTTTTAAAGTTATAAAAAACAAAAAAAAAGGTTCCCTGAAAATTACTGACTGTATTTAGTATAGAAACATAAACATTTCCGAGGAAATGACAAACTGATGATTTCCAGGAGACAGAAGCATTCTGTATGCTCCCACAGACCAAGACAGATCTCTTCCTCAAAAGAACTCTCTCAGGAGAGCAAACAAGATGAGGAGCGATGAATCCACTCAGAAATTGGTGGGACAGAAGAGTCAGATGAAGCCATAATATAAGGACATTTAAATATTCACAGGGGATCCAGGTACAACGGGGACAGTATTAATTTCATTTGGAAAAGAAAAATACTTTTAAAGTAAAGGAGTATAGTTTTTGGAACAAAGAATAAACTAAATGGATGAGTTGGGAGAATGGACTTGAAACTGAAGAAGAGGAAATGAGAGACTCTCAAACAAGAGCTGAACTGTGGGGATACCACAGACTCATGGAAATTTATGATGAACATGAAGTTATAGAACTTGGTCTTATGTACTGATTTGTTTACCTTTGACTATCCCTCGAAGGCCCATATATACAGTGGGCTTTGTCTCCAGTTTGGTATAGTTGAGAGGTAGTAGAACTTAAGGCATGGAGCCTTCAGGAGGAAGTTAGGTCATTGGAGGCATGCCCTCAAAATGCATGGGTGAATCCAGAACCTTCCTATCTTTGTCCCTGGCTACTTGGTGAGAAGAGTGGCTTCCTCCATAGGTGCTCCTGCTACCATGTATTCACTCCAGGCCCACAAGCAATGAGCCAACAGCCCAAAGACTGGAACTAAAACTAAGCCAAAAGCAGCATTCTTCCTTTTAAGCTGATTATTTCAGGTATTGTTACAATAGCAAAAACCTGAATAGTATATGCCCATATAGCCATAAAGAGAACACGGACTTTTTAAAATCTCAGGCAACTTTGGATACATACTCATGAGTGTTTGTCCTGGCAGCAAATTCAGAAGTCTTAGAACATCTTCAATACTCCTTCTTAAAAGGATAGATTATCCATAATTATTTCAGAACCAAAGGGCTATTATGTACATATTTGTTGTGGGTTTTGGTTCACTGATGTATTCATTAATATATCCAATACTGACTGGATCTCTTATTTTACTTTAGGCCCTCAATGATAAGAAAGAAAAGGAATCAGGGAGGGGGAAAATAAAACCAAACCAGCCATGATAGTACATACCTGCAACCACAGTACTCAGGAGTCAGAAGCAAGAGTCAGAAAATGAGTTCAAGGCCACTCTGGTCTATACACAGAATTTTACAATAGCTAAAGTCACATAGTGAGACCCTACCTCAAAAACAAAACAAGGGGTTGAAGGGTGGCTCAGTAATTAAAATAACTTGCTACTTGCCATGGAGGGCCTGAGTTTAGTTCCCAGTACCTCCACAGTGGCTCATAACCATCTGTAACTCTAGTTCTAGGGGATCAAAGCTCTCTTCCACCATCCACAGCACCAGGCAGGCACATGTTTCACATACTTGCGTATAGACAAACACACATAAAACAAACATAAATCTTAAACAAGACAAAAATAAGACAAAAAATAACACAAATTCCTGCATTTGTGGAGTTTATAGTCTGGTTAGAAAGAAAAACATAAAAGAAAAGTGATTACCTCTTAAATGTATTAAATCTCGTAGCAAACACATTTACAGTGGCATGCCACTGTTGAATTGTTGAGATCAGCTGGCCAGGGAGGCTTTCCTGAAGGAGCCAGTGGAGTGGAGGATAAGCAACTCAGAGAACAGGGCGGTCGGGGAAGACACCTTTCTAAGCATAAGGGAAGGTCAAAGTCAAGGGCATTAAGGGACTACAAAGAGCTGGGAAACAGAACTGTGGAGAGAAGTTGTCAGAAGGAAGGCTGAGAGACTAGAGAGATGGCTTAGTGAGCAATTGTTATGCAAGCATGAGGACCTAAATTTGGATCCCAGCTAGACATGGTCAAATGCATGCCTCGTACCCCAGCACTATGGGAGGCAGAGGTAGGAAGATAGCTGGGGCCTTCTGCATGCCAGCTCCAGATTCAGTGGAAGACCTTGTCTCAAAGTCATATGGTTGAGTGTGTTAGAGCACAAGACTCCTCAGGCCTCCATGTACACATGTGCGCCTGCACACAGATACACAGACACTACACATCACACACATATACCATACACAATAGTAATAACTAAGAAGAAGCAATGGATGGACTGGCTCTGTTGCTTCAGTCTTGGGGACCACATGAAGGAGTAAAAATGTTAAAAGGGCAAATTGGCACTACCACAGGTTAACACTGACTCTCTGTGAAAGGAGGGGCTGAGAATGACAGAGAAACTCAGTTAGAAGCTGTGGCTGCAGCTCAGACAGACATGCAGGTGAATGGATGCATGGGGTGAAGATGGAGAAAACTGAGTAAGCTTTCTGGAGCTTGAGGGTAACTGGACATGTGGTGAGATCTGTGCTCACTCTTGAGACAGAATGGCTGGTGGTATCAACTCTTAAAAGAGAAAGAGAAAATGGTCACATTTTGCCCACGAAGATATATTCAAGATACTAAAAAAAAAAAAAAAAAAGAAAAAAAATCAAGTAAGCAGTTGGGTGTAAAGTTTGGATAGCACAGGAGATGTCTGAACCAGAAATAAAAACTGTCTGTTACAAAAATGTTAAATGACATCCACAGGTGTAAATTAAGGGGTCTAGGAAGGAGATAGAATGAATGGAGAAGCAAGGAAGAACAGACAGGAGGAGTGCCCACATTTAAGGATGCAGTGTTTGTGAAAGGTTAACATTCTTTAGCATTTTATCCAAAGGCCATAGAGAGAAAGAATTAAGCAGTAGGAAGAGGAAGGACAGAAGTGTGTTGTTCCACAGGACCCACAGGCAAAGCATCTCTGAGAGCTGGAACTTGATCTTACTGAACACTGCAGAGAGACCAAGGGAGTTAGAATTGAGAAAAACATCCTCTGGGTTCGACACATGAACCTGCCAGGACACACACCAGCTTAGAATATAGCGAGCTGGAACTAAGGGCCTGGGAACCAGTCTGTGGTCCTGATGTAGAGGAGAATGGCCCAGGGATGATAGTGAAGGCTTTAGAGAGTCTATGAGGATGACTCTAGCTGAGACTCCTAGCAATGAGAGACATAGAGCCTGAAGAGGCCAACTTCTGTAGCCAGACAGGACTTGGAGTGGAGGGAAACAGACACCAACCCAATAGTACTTTTAACTCAAAATACAAAAAGTGCAGGGACAAAGAAGGAGCAGAGAATGAGGGAATGGCCAACCAATGACTGGTTGAGACCCATCCCATGGGCAAGGACCAATCTCTCACACTATTAATGATACTATTAATGATACTCTGCCATGCTTGCATAGGAGCCTAACATAACTGTCCTCGCAGAGGTTCCTTAGCAACTGACTGAAGCAGATGCAAAGTCCCATAGCCAAACATTAGATGGAGCTTAGGGAGTCGTGTGGAAGAGTTATGAGAAGGACTGAGAGACTGGAGGGGATAAGGACCCACAAGAGGAACAACAGAGTCAACTCACCTGGACCCTTAGGAGCTCCCAGAAATGGAATCACCAACCAAGGATCATGTATGGGTGGGACTGGACCTCCCACTCCCCCACCCTTCAATCCCATCCTCCTCCTTCTCACCCCACACATGTGTATTGGATATGCAGCTTAGTCTTCGTTCAGGTCCCCCAACAACTGGAACAAGAGCTGTCCCTGACTCTGATTCCTGCCTGTAGATACCGTTCCCCTAAAAGGGCTGCTCCCACTTCTGGGAGGAGATGGCAATGGCAGATGGGGGAGGGGCTGTTTGAGGGGATGACTGGGAGGAAGGGAAGAGACTGGGATCAGGATGTAAAGTGAATAAATTAATAAATTAATGGCAAAAAAAGAGAATGTTCAACCTGTACTATTGGAGTCCTTCGCAAAGCACTTCGCTGTGGGGAGATGTAGGAGTGCCCAGAGTACACAACACAGGGGTAGGACTTTTCCAACCTATATCTTGTTTTTTCGCTTGACTCTTCTAATGAGATATCTTTTTTTTTTTTTAATTATTGAACAAAATTTGGAGTGGATAAGTGCAATCTCTAATAGTCAAAATAAGAATTAAACAAACCCAATTGTGTATTGATTTAGCTTCTCAATTACAGATCAGAATTATTTAAGTTTCTAAATAGAGAAACTTGAGCCAATGTGATATATCTTAAGAACAAAAAGAATTGTAAGGAAAAAAGCAAATTTCAGTAACTATATAATGTGTGGCGGCAGTGACTTGGTTTATTCTGGGAGTATTATGCATACATTATTTTATTATGGAAGAAAGAAAGAAAAGTAGTTATATTGATGTTACTGGGGACCAAATTTCCCATTTAAGAGAAGAAAACAGGGCATAGTAGCACACACCTTTAATCCCACCACTCCTTAGGCAGAGGCAATTGGATCTTTATGTGTTCAAGGCCAGCCTAGTCTAAAAAGTGAGTTCCAGAATAGCTAGAGTTGTTACACAGGGAAACTCTGTCTCAAAAAGAGAGGAAGAGGGTGAGAAGAAGGGAGGGAGGGAGAGAGGGAGGAGGGAGGGAAGAGGAAACAGAGGCAATATAAAGAGGCTAAGAGTTTCGTGGGCTTGAAGTTGAGCTGAGAACATGGATCTGAACTCCTCGTGGACTATGATCTGTTTAAGCTATTTTCTCATTTCCCTAGACAGCTATGTGTGTTCAGAAGCTGCAGCACCTAACCCCAAATGCTACCAGCCTCCAAGAGCCCCCAGGGTCCCTAGGGCCCCCAAGAGCCCCCAAAAGAGCTGCAGATTCCAAACCTGAGGTATGAAAAGAACACAAGGAGCCTGGGGCAGCACAAATAAAAGACCGCTATAGATTAGTTGCTAATAAACATCAAAAGGACCAAAGAATTACCTTGAAGAGGCTCTTTGGGCCAAGAACAGAACAATTTTCTTATAAAAATTCCCAGGTGTGGTAGTGCACACCTGTAATCCTGGGAGTCAGAAGGAGGAGGATCACCCATGAGATCCAGGCTAGCTCCATCTACATACTGTGTTCCAGGATCACCCATGAGATCCAGGCTAGCTCCATCTACATACTGTGTTCCAGGCCAGCCAAGGCTACATATTGGAGGCCTTGCCTCAAACAAAACAACCAAACGAAACAACCTGATATTGTGTCATATCACAATACTTAAATTCAAAATAAAAATACTGAAGTTCATAATGCAAGAAAAAACTTGATTCTTGGATATGGAGGAAGTGAGAAAACCAGATTATTATTGTTCGCCTTTCCAGTACAAACAGCCCTCTAATAGAAAGGGACTGGGCAAAGACAAGAAGGCTCTCTTTTGAAGAATTTCAATAAGTAAGCCAAAAGGACTGAACCTTAACAAGCCAACCCTTTGCAATTCTTAATGGTGTAATGGACCTAAGAGAAGAAAGGCAGAGAGTTCTGAGCATCATTCCTCTGAAGGGGAACCCTGAGAACACACATCAGATGTTCTTATCAAAAAAAAAAAAAAAAAAAAATCAAACCTCAATCCAATTAGGTAGGCCTAAACTGCTAATTTTCAGAAGCTACAGAAGACAGAAGGATACAATCAGCAGGCGGCGAATTGTGGGAAACTCTACAAGTCAAAAGGGAACTTTGAGGGAAATTTAGAGGAATTTAGGAGTCCTACAAACTTTATTTTTTATTTCCTTCATTTTGATGTGAATGGGTGTGTCACCTGCATGTATGTTAGATAAAAATGTTGGACTGGGTGTTAGGTCTATCTTACATTTTATAAATTACAACATGATAATCATTGTGTTCAATTTACATCTGAGATAAAAGAGTCTTTTAAGTGAACAGAAAGGAGGAAGTGTTGTGGATGGCCCTGGTGCTGCTTGTATTTTGATGTTAATTCCGCTTTCCCAGGACGGGTTGTCTGGATCAAAGAATGGGTCAAGTACTCAGGTGACTTCTTGTGAACCTTCTCCCAAATGAATAAAGAGACCAATTACTGGGTGAGTAGGCGGGACTTCCAAGTTGGCAGGAGGAAGAGAGAAGCAGGAGAAAGATAGGAGGCCTTTTGGATGGGGATAGCAAAAGAACAAGATGTAGCTGCTAGTGTCTCCCAGTTTCAATGGCAGATCTGTGAGAATTCGCCACTGGAGGATTTAGATTTATATGGCTTACAAGATTAGGATTCTAGTTGTTGTGCCCAGAGACTGAGTTACCATTGTTTCTGAAAAAAAAAGAAAGAATGAATGAATTATTTATTTAAAAATAATTTTTTAGCTGGACAGTGGTGGCGCAAGTCTTTAATCCCAGCACTCAGGAGGCAATGGCAGATGGATTTCTGGATTTGAGGCCAGCCTGGTCTACAGAGTGAGTTCCAGGACAGTCAGGGCTACACAGAGAAACCCTGTCTCAAAAAACAAACTAATAATAATAATAATTTATTATTATTATTATTATTATTATTATTATTATTATTATTATTATTATTATTTTGTAGGACAGTGGGCCGCTTTGTAGCTTGATCTTTGCTATGCTGCTTCAGCCTCCTGAGTGCTATGTGTGTAAGTGTGCATCACCATTGTGTGGGAGGGGATCTGGATACATATGTGCTGTGGCCCGTACATGAAGGTCAGAAGACAACCTGCAGGAGTCAGCTCTATCATCCCATCACATGGGTTCTGGGGTTGAACTCAGATTATGTTTGTCAGCAAATGTCTCTCCCCAATGAGGTATTTTGTTCATCTGAACAAATTATTTTTGAAGTAAGAATTTATGGAAATACCAAGGAAATTTGAACTATGACCAGACATGCAGTGGCTAGTGAATTATTCATTTTCTTAGGTTAATAATGGATTTGTGATTAAATTTTTAAGGTCTGTTCTTTTTAAAAGATACATATTGGGATCTTAATATGTGAAGTGATGTATCCAGAGTTTTATTTAAAATAACCCATGGTATGAAAGTTGAAGAAGTTGATGAGATAATAAGGACCAAGAATTTATCATTGTCAAAACAAAAAGTGTTCAATCTATGGGGGTTCATTACATTGTTTTTATAGTCTTGATAAAGCTTGTAAATTCCTTTAAAGAAAATAGATAAAAAAAAGAAAAAATGTCTACCCAGGCACTGCAGCACTTGGGAAGCTGAGCCTGCTAGAATATATAGCAAGGATGGCTCAAAAGCAGTAATAATAATAATAATAATAATAATAATAATAATAATAATAATAAAAAATCAATTCTGTTGATTCATTGTCTAGTAATTCTTTATGAACAGTGTCACCATCAGAGAAATGACAGACCAGGCAAATGTGCTGAAAAGCTGAAGCAGGGTAGGGATTAGGTGGAGGGGGGGGGTTAGGAGAACTTCAGTGTGAATTACTGAAGGGGGGAGGTGATCTGAAAGAAGGAGAGGGATAAAGTTCGGAGACAGGAAGGAAACGGTGGGACTGGAGGAAGCCTTGAATGAATTTAGTTCTCAGAGAACGTGTGTTGTTGACATGACAATGGACCTCTTGAGGACCCCATTGCTTCAGGGTCCTTCGAGCCTCACTCTACCTGGGGTGAGGCTCAAAGGGATGGCAAAGTCTTCCTCTGGTCTATGTGAGATACTGATAATGTGTGCGGAAAATATCAACCACGGTTCCCCACACATGCTGGAACGCTGTTAACCTACAGCAACTGCTACTACTGAGATCAGCTAAACCTGCCTACTTATTGAGGTGTATATCTGTATGTAGTCAGCCCGCTTCTGTGTTTAGCTGTATGCAATAACTCTCTGATCTGTTCAGCTATAAATAATAAACACTCTGGGTGCTTTTCTTTCTCCATCAGAGAACAGAGTCCACTAGATCCCAGCATTTCTGTGTGTCTGTGTGTCTGTCTTTTCTTCATTCCCTCATTGCCCCAGTCAGGTCCATTCCTGGAGCCCAGCTGCACCTTCCAGCCCATGGCTGGAAATAGCAGAATCAATTGACTGGGAGAACCAGTGAGCCAGAAAACAGGCAGGTTAGGATAGCTGGACAGGGAGCTAGAATGTGAACAGACATCTCCATGCTTTGTTCACAGTTGAACCTAGCACAGCCAGAAATTGTTCAGTCGGCACTCAGCCAGTGTCTACTGACTGCTTAGTGAAGGCAGGTGCCTTCTGCTACCTATCACTTGCCTTTGTTTAGGGAAAATTCCCTCGATTTTTTAAACATTTATTTCATTTTTAAATCGTGTGTGTGTGTGTGTGTGTGTGTGTGTGTATACATGTGAGTATGCATGCCTAACAAGGCTAGAGATGTAGGATGCCCTGGAGCTGGAGTTACCAGTGGTAATGGTTTCAATTTCTAGTTTGTGATCCATGGGTGTCCATAGAAGCTAACTTCATTTCTAGATCTAAGAAGTACAGGATCAAAGCTAAGTTGATGTATGTGGCTCCATCTCCTAGTCACAGCAGTCAGTCAGAGCTGCCCTGAGCTAGGGACATGGCTTAGTTGGTAGAATGCTTGCCTGGCATGCTTGAAGCTCTTGGTTTGATTCCCAGCACCACATACATGAGCATTGGGTCACATGCCTTTAGCTTCAACAGTAGAGGCAAGAAAATCAGGAGTTCAAGTCACCCTGGTACTAGCCTGAGACATCTATATAGCCTTTGATGGGGGCTGGGCTGGGGAAGGTTCTGGCCTTGACCTATAAGCTAGTCCAATTAAAATGAAACCCCAAATAACTCAATTTCTTCCTCTGTAGACACACTGAGGATATGTAAGAAGCCAAGATTGCTGATGGCAGAGAAAGTCAGAGCAGGGAAAGAGAGAAACCAAACTTCGGCTTTACTATTGGAACTAAGCTTCAGCTGCAGATCTACCCCTGGAATTCTCAATGATTCGGAAATAAAGTCTCCTTAATTGCTCCAATCAAATTTAGGGCCAACTACACAATGCAGTATATTCTAAAACCACTAAGTAATCTCACCAGTTGTAGGATGCAAAAGGCACTTATAAACCAGGGCAGCCCATGTAGCCAGTGTTCATGCCTCCAGGAAGGAAGGGATCAACAGGCAGAAGAAACCTTGGGGCCTTGCAGAGCCTTCTTACTGTGTATTGTTCTTGGCTGTGCACCAGATTACCTGGGCAACTTGGTGACAACCATTTCCTCAAACCTATTCCAGGCTACTTGAGCCAACGTGTCTATCAAGCCTCACGATCTGTGTTTTACAAACTCCAGTCTGATGGGACATACTTGTTCAGTGTTTGTGGACTCGACTTCCCGTGGATGAAGCAGCAGCATCAGGGCAGATTCTGCTGCTGCTGTCAAGTACGAAGCATAGAATATACGCAGGGTAGTTTTAGGAAAACACATAGCTCTGGTGAACTCCTTGGATACTGTGTGTGGGTCTGATGGGCTCTCTCATATATGTGTGACTGCTAAATGCTTTTACCCTCCTTCTGGAGAGCTGGGATGACCAGGAAAGTGGCTACTAAATAGAAAGATAACTTAGACTCTCTAATCATGGCAGCTTAAAAACTTAGGCCTTGATGATGTCATCATGGGGTCAGGATTTCTACATTTTGACTTTGCTATCCTCAGCCTGTGGTCCTCTTTCTTGTCCCCTGAAATGATTTCCCCAAGGACTAAATTTGAGCAATAATCTTCACACAATAGAGACCACAGACTATCAGGGTGGGAGAGGGCACATGCCCATTCTTAAGTCCCTGCTAAAGTGTAAGGTTGGAAAAAACTACCCCGACAAACGCTCTGCAGACATCGCTAACATCTCTTGGGCAGAATTACTCTCTATAGGGCCTCTCTATCACCAAACACTCTCAGGGATAGAAATCCCATGATGAATTCAGTCTAATCCTGAGGTGCCCTTGACCTTCAAGCCCCTGGGTGTGCAATCAGCAATATTCAGGCATACTTAAGTGCAAGACTTGCTTAACATGTCCACTGATCTTCCACTCCTCCCCCAACATGACAGCTTCAGGAGTTTGATTTTTCCCCTTTGCTTTTAAACTTAAGCATTTTTGTTGGGGAGGAGACTGGAGAGATGGCTCAGTGGTTAAGAACTCTGGGTGCTTTTGCAAAGGGCCAGGTTCCATTCCCAGCACCTACATGGTGACTCACAACTGTTTGTAACTCCAGTCCCAGGACATTCAATGCCCTCTTTAGACCTCTGAAGGCACTGCACACTTTTAATACCTAAACATATAGGCAGGTAAACATACCCATTACACATAAAATAAAATATAAATAAATAAACTTGCATTTTCCTTATTAGCTTCATCAATCCCTACAAAACATCTCAGCAATGAATGAGAATATTTTATATGATTGCTCTAAACGGTGAAGAAAATTGGAGAATGCTCAGAGCATGGCCCTTAGGGGAAGGAAGAGACAAAATAACCCAAACTTCCAGGCTCTGCCTGTCCAGATACAATAGTTTCAAGTACAGAGGTACAGCTTGTCTCTGACCATTGCTCGCTCCTTTCTGACAAAGCTCTACCTTCTCAGGCTCCTGAGCCTTCTCCTTTGTCCATCTGAGCTCCTTTGTAAAATCCAGTCTTAGCAAAGAACATTGCTAAGTCATTTCAGAACAAACCCCAACCCTTGATACCTGATCACCCTGGAAATCTGATCAGGTTCCTGATCCTTCAGTGCCTCAGAGGATGCCTGACCCCTGGTCTGTCCCCAGCAGGAGCCTACTAGCTTGGTTTAGACAGAATCCCCTCACCCTGGGTTTCCTCGTGGTGATTTTCCATCCACTCTGCTCTGCCCTGTGGCTGGAATTTTTACCTTGCCCATGTTGTCTTCAGTTAGAGTCCCATCCTTCTCTGGTGGCAAGGTCCACAGCAGTGATGGTGCTGTCAAGGTCCTAAGGGTCTGCCTCATCCTGCTCTGGTGTCACTCCATCCCTGAGTGATGTTTGTTCCTTAAAACGACTTCCCACTGCCACGTGCAAACAATCTCCTTTAGAGTGAGTTTATGAACTCAAGGTGATGCAGCTGTGCTGGGCTCTGACTTAAGCTGGAGGTATGTTTGCTGTCGCTGACAGACTACACCATGTGAGATTTCCTCCCTTCACCCCTTGCAGGGTGTTCTCTCTCAAGTGTACAGGGGTGCAGATGTTTTCCTGCCCACCCCCCACCCTTTGTGCTCTGGTAGAGACAAATGACTTGACACCTCTTGTGTTACTCATGACCTTCCTTAACTCTCCCTCCCCCACCTTTTGAAAAAAAAAACCAAAAACCCCGCAGTTGCCTGAATGTTGCCACACCCACCAAAGGAAGCTACACGTTTCAACTTCTCCAGTTCTGGAATGAAAGGCCTTTGTCAGAAGGCAATGCAGCTGTGCAGAAGCAATTTAAAACCAGTCCCACCAGTGCAGCAAGGAGAGCAATTCACAGCCCTCAGAGGCGGCTCCAAGTGTGACGGATACTAACAGCCCAGTGGCCTTCAAAGGTCAGTTTAGTCAAGCGGGGGATGGGGGGTGGAAAGTGAGGGGGTGTCACCAGCAGGAACCTTGAGGCCTGCTGACACATGAGTGTCATGTCCTGGAGAAATGGACAAAATGGAGGGATGAAAACACTTCCTGGAGAGAGGACTCTACATTAAAAGGAACATTGGCCAGAGGGATGGTTTGAGAAGCTAAACTAGTAAAAAACAAAGAAATCTGTTATAAAATTCCATCTAAAATCATTCTAAAAAGTAATGGTGTGGAATATTAAGTCTTAGAAATTTAATATATCTCATAGACATTAGGAATAAAGTTTCAAAGAAACTTAATGATAACATATCCCTACTGATCTTGAATTAACATGTTTATGAATGTGGCTATTGTTAGCATTCTGTCTAAACTTCACCCCACAGTTACCTGGCAACAGCCAGGTATGCTCCTCCCCACAGTTACCTGGCAACAGCCAGGTGGGCCTGAGGACTATAAAGGAGGCTGCCTGCCCCCTCCCCTCTCTCTCTTGCCTCTTACTCTTGCTTTCTTGCCCTATCCCCCCCTCCCTCCACGTGGTCATGGCCTGCCTCTACTTCTCTACTTTCTTCCCCTCTCTGCCATTCTCTGCCTCTGCTCCCCTCCCCATGCCCTGAATAAACTCTATTCTACACTATACCTTCGTGTGGCTGGTCCCTCAGGGGGAAGGGATGCCTGGGCATGGGCCTGCTGAGACAACCCGTTCTCCCACACCTCACCACACACCCATAGAACATATTTTTTATCTCTTTATCTTTTTATAAACACGTCAGCTATGTGAATTAAAACAGAGTTATCTGGAAATTATAAAATAAACCATTTAAGACAGGAGAAAGAATGGGAGCGGAGTCGGGGAGGTGAGGAGATGGGAAGGAGCTGAAGGAGGAAAACTCGTGACCAAAATACATCACATGAAAAAGATTTTTTTCAACAAATAGATTGTAAAACAAACAAAAACAGTAGCCTCTGTCATAGGAAAAAGTACCACTCTACAAATACAGTAGAGTTCACCCAAGAGTCCAAGTAGTTAAGTGGTGAATATTTTTCTTATTTATTACATTTCCATTCGGGAGGAAAAAGACTACAGGAATAAGGAGATTCAAAAGAAACACTGAATAACTCACCAAAAATTGATGGCCGGTCACTGTGACGCCATTCGTTTCCCTCCTAAATATATGTCCTAGCTTTTATTTCTCCCACTCCGAGGATTGAACCCAGGCCCTTGTACATTTGAGGCAAGCAATCTAAGCTCTCTTATATGAATTCTTGGGAAAAACAAAAGGGCCAGAGAAATGGCCACAGGTAAAAGCACTTGCTGACAAGCCTCACTACCTGAATCCAATCACCTGAACTCAATTGCACAATGCAGTAAGACACGAGTTCCCACAAGCTGTTGTCTAGCCTCTAAATCACACCTGTGCCTAGCCATCATCCACTACATACACGAAATAAATAAATCTGATGAATACACAGACCCTAGAAACTGGTCTAAAACAGAATTTTAAAGAAAAACAAAAATAGGAAAATAAAGTTCCCCTTTAGAAAAATCTGGATACAGATTGTCAGAGCAATTTTATCTACAACAGCCCAAAGGGGAAACAAAACAAATGTTTACCAGCTGGCGACTGTGTGGAATATTACAAGTCCACACGATGGAATATTTTTTTTTTTTTGCCAAGAAGAAACATGTCAAAGTGTGCTATAAAATGGATAAACCTTGACATTTTAATACATGAAAAAAAGCTACCAAAAAATCACCTATTACCTGGCTCCATTTATGTAGCGTCCAGAGGGGGTACCTTTAAAGAGACAGGAAGTAGACTGGTGTTTAGACACATCTGGAAGGACAGGCGATAGGGAATGACTATCATTGATTAGGAGGGTATTCTGGAAATGGTGGCAATGTGTTAAATTTAGATTATATGATGACCACAAAATTCTGGGAATACTCTAAAACTATTCACTTGAGTCCTTCAGCTGCCAAAAGTTACTGTACACAAATTATATCTCGATAAGGATGTTTTAAGGGAAGCTGATTGCTTTAATAACTTGTTTAAAAAAAAAATGGGTCGAGCTTCTAAATCTAACTAAAATTGAACAAATCTCTAATTGATTAGACTACTAACCAAAAGTGAACCTCTGGAAATTGTTGAGGGCCAGGTAAAACCCACGTATGCAAGCCTGAGACAGGGAAACGTGTGAATAGGGGCAGATTGTGTTCAATAACAAAAACAATCTCTACAAGTTGAAGATGACCTCAGAAGGTCAAGTCTAGAAACCAGAAACTCGAACACAGTTTCCTGTTAAATCAGCAGCCCAGAGCATGTTAACAGCTGCACGAACTATGACTCACTTGCTCACTGATCTCTCTGTGAGAACGAAGCTGCTGTCAAAGGAAGCAAAGAAAAGCTATACAACAGGTTGGTTCCACATTCTTATTCCACAGAAAAAAAGACTTCAGGTGCCCAAGGGTACAATTTCCAGTGACAAAATGTCAGGTCTGTTAAATGGACTCAAATGTACCACAAGATCTCTAATGACCTCCAGTGGTAACAACTGAAACTGCTTAGTTTATGGTCCCTGAGACTAGAATGCACTGTACAACGTGATAATGGATATGAACGAGGTTTGGTCTGTTATTTATTTATTTTTTAAGGTAGGACAAAAGGAATAACAAGAGAATGACTACAGTGAAATGTGTCTCCTCCTGACCTTCAGACACCCACCAAACAGTCTCTGCTGGGCTGCAGAGATGCTCAGTGTTAAGAACACATACAGCTCTTCCAGAAGCTCTGAGTCCAGTTTCCAGAACCCAAACTGCATAGCAGCTTACAAACAAGCACCTATAGCTCCATCTCCAGGAGATTGGAGATCCTCTTCAGGCCTTACGAACATACCCTCCATAGACACACACATAGACGAATAAGAAAATAAATATTCTTTTTTAAAAAAGAAACTTCGCAATTTCAGGCCCCAAAGGGGATAGAAACTCCACAGGAAGACCAACAGAGTCAACTAACATGGACTCTTGGGGCTCTCAGAGTCTGAACAACCAACCAAAAAACATTCATGGGCTGGACCTAGGCCTCCCCGCACATAGGTAGCAGATGTGCAGCTTGGTCTTCATGTGGGTTCTGAACAACTGAAGTAGGGGCTATCCCAAAAGCTGTTACCTGAACATGGGAAATGTTCTACTAGCCGGCTTAGAACATGGTCTAGAGCCAGACAAGAGAAGAAGAAGGAGAGGGAGAGGGAGAAGGAGAGGGAGAAGGAGAGGGAGAGAGTGGGAGAGAGAGGGAGAGAAGAAGAAGAAGAAGAAGAAGAAGAAGAAGAAGAAGAAGAAGAAGAAGAAGAAGAAGAAGAAGAAGTAGTAGTAGTAGTAGTAGTAGTAGTAGTAGTAGTAGTAGTGCCTAACCTCGAAGAGACTTGAAGTGCCAGGATAGGGAGTTATCTGGGGGGGGGGGGGGGGGCACCTGCTCGGAGAAAAAGGGGAGGGGGTACAGGAGAAGGACTGTGGTATGGGTGACTGGGAAGGGGGCAGTGAGCAGGATGTAAAGTAAATAGGGAAAAAATGAAATTACATTAAAAAAAAGAAAGAATCGCTAAAACCATCCAGTGGAAAAAAGACAGCATTTTCAACAAATGGTGCTGGATCAACTGGCTGTCAACGTGTAGAAGAATGCAAATTGATCCACTCTTATCTCCCTGTACAAAGCTCAAATCCAAATGGATCAAGGACCTCCACATAAAACCAGATACACTGAATCTAATAGAAGAGAAAGTGGGCAAAAGTCTCAAGCACATGGGCACAGGGGAAAAGTTCCTGAACAGAACACCAATGGCTTATGCTCTAAGATCAAGAATTGACAAATGGGACCTCATAAAATTGCAAAGCCTCTGTAAGGCAAAGGACACTGTAAATAGGACAAAACAGCAACCAACAGATTGGGAAAAGATCTTTACCAATCCTGTATCTGATAGAGGGCTAATATCCAGTATATTCAAAGAACTCAAGAAGTTAGACTCCAGAGAACCAAAAAACCCTATTTTAAAATGGGGAACAGAGCTAAGCAGAGAATCTCAACTGAGGAAACTCAAATGGCTGAGAAGCACCTAAAGAAATGTTCAACATTCTTAGTCAGCAGAGAAATGCAAATCAAAACAGCCCCTGAGATTCCACCTCACATCAGTCAGAATGGCTAAGAACAAAAACTCAGGTGACAGCAGATGTTGGCAAGGATGTGGAGAAAGAGGAACACTACTCCATTGCTGGTGGGATTGCAAACTGGTACAACCATTCTGGAAATCAGTCTGGCAGTTCCTCAGAAAATTGGACATAGTACTACCTGAGAACCCAGCTATACCACTCCTGGGCATATACCCAGAAGATGCTCCAACATGTAATAAGGACACATGCTCCACGATGTTCATAGCAGCCATGTTTATAATAGCCAGAAACTGGAAACAACCCAGATGTCCTTCAATAGAGGAATGGATACAGAAAATGTGGTACATTTACACAATGGAATACTACTCAGCTATTAAAAACATGAAATTCGCAGGTAAATGGATGGAAATTGAAAATATCATCCTGAGCGAGGTAACTCAGTCACAAAAAACCAAACATGGTATGTACTCACTGATAAGCGGATATTAGCCCAAAGCTTGAAATACCCAAGATTCAATTCACAGACCATATGAAGCCCAAGAAGAAGGAAGACCAAAATGTGGATGCTTCAGTGATTCTTAGAAGGATGAACAAAATACTCACAGGAGGAAATATGGAATGAAAGTGTGGAGTAGAGACTGAAGGAAAGTCCATCCAGAGACTGCCCCACCTGGAGATCCATCCCATTTACAGCCACCAAACCCGGACATTATTGTGGATGCCAAGAAGTGCTTACTGACAGAAGTCTGACACTTTCTGTCTCCTAGGAGGCTCTGCCAGAGCCTGACAAATACAGAGATGGATACGCATGCTCACAGCCAACCATTGGACTGAGTGTGGGGTCCCAGATGGAGGAGTTGGAGAAGGGACTGATGGAGCTGAGGGGGTTTGCAGTCCCATGGATGGAACAACAGTGTCAACTAGCCAGATACGCCCCCCCACCACCACCACAAGAGATCCCGGGAACTGGATCACCATTCAAAGAATACACATGGAGGGACCCAGGGCTCCGGCCTTGTTCGCCATCAGTGGGAGGAGAGGCCCTTGGGCCTGATGCATCATTGTAGGAGAATGCCAGGGAGGGAAGACGGGAGTAGGTGGGTGGGTGGGGGAGCACCCTCATAGAGGCAGGGGCAGGAGGGATGGGATAGGGGATTTCAGAAGGGGAGACCTAGAAAGGGGAAAACATTTGAAATGCAAATAAAGAAAATACCCAATTTAAAAAAGAAAGAAAGAAAAGAGAAGAAAGAATCTTCACAATTCCTTCAGTCCAGTCAGCTGTTTTTGTCCAGTGTACCCTACCAGGAAGTCTCAATGAACAATCTACTGTGAACCAACAGATACTGGAGTGAGAGACCAGTGTAGAAGAGGAACAAATCTCATCTCAATGTAGTGGACAGGGAAAGGTGGGAGGAATGGCAGAAGGTAATTTTTGAAGTAAGAGCCAGTCTGACCACACCCACCTCTTGATGACTTTTGAAAGTTGTATAAGAAATTGAAGGTTAGTCTCTCCTTGAGCTCATAGTGAAAGCAACTAACCTCAACTGGCTGTGAAATATACCCAGAGTTTCACTAACAAACAGAAAATAAGCCACTTCCTAGAGTCTCCTCTGCAGGTGTGACAGAGTTCCAGCTCTTTGTCTACTGGTTAACGAGTGTCAGTCCGTGGACAAAGGACTACATCTCAGAAATGTCACTCTGTTATGATTGTTGGCTGAAGACACCAGTGATTACCCCAGACAGATTCAAGGTAACCTCTTTGGAGATGAATCTGGCAAAACCGTCCTTACAGGACCTGTTACTGCCCAGCTAGGTTCTCCAGTCAGGCCCAGGTACACTGAGGGCCTTTCTAGAATATTCTGGTTACACACACATCTTGAGTACCTCCATTTCACTCACAGGAGTCCATTTCTAACACTTAGTTGGCTATTTAATAAGCTGCTGGCTGCTCTGATTGTCTCCTGAATCTGATGTTTGCTCTGCTCACTGGAAAGTATCTGAGAGTGGCAACTTCCCAATTAGAGAAAACCAATAATCTCTAGAGTACTAATTCCCCATCAGAACACTTGCTGCCCTGGCTGTGATTTCAACTAACAAATGTCACACTGTCTATGCCAAAGGGCAAAGGAGGAATAGGAACCAGAGTCATCCCGTGGGATACTACATGTCTTGCCATAACCCTAAAGGCCACTAGTATTGTCCTTTCTTATGTTTTATCAGTTCTGTCCAATATTTAATAATCATTTATGAAATGTCTACCTATGTACCAGATATTCACCTGGCATATATTGTCTATTTGATAGCTCCAAGGAGAATTTAATAGACCAAGAGAATAGAGCAAGCCACTGACAAGTGTTTATAGAAACAAAACAGCTTCCCCATGGGATGAAGTTGTTAAGCCTCCAAGGCTCTGTTTCAGCCAGGAGGAGGAGCAGGCACTAGGAGAATCTGTTCATAAGCATTAAAATCACAATTCGCTCCACTTTTACAGGGAAAATAAAAAACTCTTTAAGGGTTATATAAACATGTCACCATATTTCCGTGTCATTAAGAATCAATGATTACATCACTATGCTGTTTTACCTTAACTGTGATTTAGAGCATTGTGAAAGAATCACAAATAAGAATTCCTGCCGTTGCTTGTTGGTCCAGAGATCAAACCAGTGACTTATGAGAGTAACTCTTTCTTGAAAGAGCTGGAAGAAAGGAAAATGAGATTTCTCTGTCCACTTCCATATGCTCTCAGTTGCTAAGCAATAGGACAAACAACAACCTCATAGCTAATATTTACATTATTCATGACAGTTTACATGTACTTTCACATAGGCTGTAAGGTTTTTCTTTCAGCTTAAAGTGCTTTTATCTAGCAATACAGGCAAGCCAGGGCTTGTTGGGTGGGCCAGTGGGAAAACCTAGGTGCTGTATAATTACAGGGGAGCTAAGGGGATCCTCTGGAAAACAAAGGGTAACGATGGGATTCACATCTCCTGTTTTTACCTAGGTTAGTGTGGCCTAGGGCCAGAGTCCTAAGACTACACGTCCCACTCACTGTTTAGTATAGATTTGGTTTTCTTTACTTCTAGCTTTGGAGCTTCATAATACCCACAAAACTAAAGAGTAGTCATTATTGCACACTGCCATTGTTAGCTGTGTCTCCAGGGAGGACATGCGTCATGAATCAACATCCCTGAAAGCTGGATTTCAGCTCATCTTTGCTTATGCACAGACACAAAGTCATTGTCTTTATTGTAGACCAGTCTTCTCCATCTGTGTCTAGCTACATCCACTCTCCTCCCATCATGGGAGAACCCACATGAGTTCTGTTTCCATTAAAAGCTGGTGAGATCACTCTACTGTTGAAAGAATTCTTCCTGAATCATTTTTCCAAAGAGCAGGTGCTACATGAAATCACACAGTGGGCACACAATGGAAGAGTGGATTACCAAAGCACAGAAACATACATGAAATGTCCCTGCCACCTCTCCAAACCTTCCCCTACACCCTGCCTCCACCACAGAAGCTCATGATGTCCCAGAGGGGCAATGTGTAAGCAGGAAGCACATGTGGGTGCCTTTCCTAGGTAACAGACAAAGTCTTGGGTGAGACAAAACTCTCTTTGCAACACAGCCAGGTTCATTAAAGACTCAAAAACTCAACTACTTTTCGTTAAAACTTTGACAACATAAGACTCAACATACCCCAGTAAAAATGACTTTACTCAACTGAACTCATGTCTACTGTGTAACTCACCTGTCTGTTTAAGGACTGGTTCTTAAAAGGTGTCCAGGCACTGAACCTCGTGCGGAAGCTTTCCACTTCCAGACTTTCCAGGGGATGGTTCCCAAGCGACATCTCAGCAAATTACTTTCTTCTACTTCTAGGAGCTATTGGTCCATTTTAACAGATGTATGGCTAAGAACACTTAGAAACAATGACAATATTAATTATTTTCTGTATAGGAACTATAAAAATACCAAATCCATTAATATATGTAGGCAAAGCATATACAGAGTTACAATTCGGGTATATATATGCATACATATGTGGGACAGTGGGCCATGCAAGGAAACTTGCTAAGGTGAAGTGGGTTCAGAAACCCCGGCAACCACAGGAGGGCTGTAGGAGTTTCCCTACTCCCGACCAGATTCCTGGCCTGGAACACATGACCTCAACTTCCCACATAAGAACATGACGGTTGGTTGTGTCGCACAGAACAGAATGCTCCATGCTAAGGAGGTATCTAGATGGGTCCTGAAGGTATAGCCAATTAGCTTCCCTTCTCAGACATTCTTTCTGCAAAAGGTATTTAATGTCTCGTTCACCCTGAGGAAGTTGTACGCTTCCATTTTCCACGATAAGCAGTGAATAAACTGTATGGACAAGCCAGGACTGTCTCTCTCATCAAGAATCTCTGTGGGGAGCATGAAGGGAGACTTTGTCTATAAAGCAGCCTAAGTTTCCCGCAGAAGGCTCCTCTGCCCTCCGGAACATTCCCCACCTGAGCTAAGCCAGTGTTACAACCCTGCCTTGTCCTCCCGCTGGGGGCTCCCTTCGTTCCTGACTCCACGTGGTTTCCAGTGGTGACTGGACACCCGGGAGTTAGGGAACCCCAGCTTCAGCCTCAGCCTGTGCCTTTTCTCACTCGGGCTAAGGCCCCCATCTTAGGCTGCTTTTTCCCACCCCCTGAGTGATGCATCGGGGCTTTCCGCAAGCCCATCATTCAATGGCAGTGTAGGGTAAAATGTAGTCTAGCATCCTGCATTTCATCTACCTGTCAGTGGCGAGACAGAATGTCAAGTCGGAAGTACATGCATAAATGTATGCTTGACCGTGAGAATAGTCACCAAGTGTCCATGAAGTCCAAAGTATTGCATTATTCTGTATTTATATACTTGTATCCAGATCTGAATCTAAAACAAGAATTTTTACTTTGGTGAGAGCTAAACGCAGGTTTTAGGAAGAGCTGTTGCTGAATCTGAGATTGGTATGTCTTCGCTATCCATTGCTGCATTACCAGTTACTCCAAATTTTAAACCATTTTTTAATCACAAGAGGGTTAAGAATCCAGGTATAGGGCCAGAGAGACGGCTTGGTGGGTGGAAGCTCTTGCTGCACAGTCCTGGTGACCTGAGTTCCAGGCTCTAAACCTATGTAAAGAGTCAGGCAAAGTCCACACCTGTAACCTCAGCAGTCCAGTAGTTATTTGAGAAACAGAAGCAGGAAAACGAGCCAAAAACTCAAGTGTGAGACAGCCTAGGGTATGCAGTACAGCTGCAGAAACAAGAGAGGCAGACCTTGCCTCAGCAAGGTGGGAGATGATAACCATTTCTGACCTACAACCACATGGTGGCACACCTTTACCAATTTAGCCAGTAATAATTAATTTACTATAATAACCTTCATGTTCTATTTCTTTGTATAAAATGCGTTTGCTCTGTATATAAAACATCTTTTGACCACCATCTTGGTCCCCCCCCCCATGGCATAATACGGAAAATGGATTCCAATAATTCCATGCTGGGAGCCTGTTGTTGATGATATATAACTTGGAATGCATTGTTATCATGGTATCTTGTTCTTATAAGCCATTTCTAAGATCGAGCGAAGATTTAAGGAATAAGTAACACTAAGCTAATATGAGATCTTTCGGAGAAAGGGAGAAAAGGGTGACGACTCCAAAATAAAACTTTGATACTAAGTCTTAATAAGAACATCCATATAAAAGGAATACTAAAGGTTTACTACCATGTGTAGAGATGCAGAAAACCATCTAAAACTACTAAATTAGATGGTTGTTGGTCTTCTTCCTCTTCTTCTTCCCCCTCCCCCTCCCCTCCCCCCTCCTCTCCCCCTCTGCTCCCCCTCCCCCCTCCTTTCCCTTCCTCTCCCCCTCCCCCCTCCTCTCCCCCTCCCCCTCTCTCCCTCCCCCTCCTCCTCCCCCTCCTCCTTCTTCTCCTTCTCTTCCCAAGGTCCTATATCATAGACTGGCCTCTAACTTGCTCATTAGCTGAGGCTGACCTTTGAACATTTGACTGTCTTGCTGATGGCTGGCCTAAGTGATGAGACTACATGGCTGTGGTCAGGGTTTACGTGGTCTAAGGATTGAGTTCAGGGATGGTACAGGTATGCTAGACAAGTATTCAACTGGCTGAATTACATCCTCAGCTCCAGATTAATTCTTGGATATGTAAATTTGACATTATGTCAGATGTGCTACGTTATGACATGTACTACAAATATAATTTGACACTGTAAAATCAATGTACTTATCATCATACACTAACCAGAGAAGAAAAGTTATATCATGTCAGTAGACACAAAAAGTGTATTTTATAAGCTTTAACACTTAGTCATGACATATACACAAACTTTTGTAAAGTAGCAATAGTGGAATCTCCTAATCCAAAATTCTATGGCAAGCATTGAACTGAACAGCAAAGTTGACCCTTTTCTCCAATTACAATGAGCATCTTTATTTGACATCGTTCTGAGTGTTCTCTGTAGAGTGATAAACCAATAACATAAAAAAAAATGTGAAATAATGATAAGAGAAGAAATAAAATTGTCATTATTGACATGTATGCTAATGAATCCACAGATAACAAGTTTAAAGAATAAATCTAGCAAGGCTAATTCATACAAGGTCAATATGCAAAGATCAATCTTATTTCCATATGCTCACAAACATTTAAAAAAAATTAATGGGTCATTTTCATTTTATGTGCACTGATATTTTGGTTGCATATATGTCTGTGTAAGGATGCTAGATCCCCTGGAGCTGGACTTACAAACACTGGTAAGCTGCTGGGAATTGATCCCGGATCCTCTGAAAAAGCAGCCAGTGCTCATAACCACTGAGCCATCTCTCTAGCTCCATACAAATGCTTTTTAAAACAACAATGTATCATTTATAAAGAGCATTTCAAATGCAATTGAAATATAAGAGACAAGCATTCCACATAGAATACTAAAAACTATACCAACAGAAACATTAAGAAATATAAAAAGAACATGTATTTGTGAAGATGTCAGCTCTCCCAAATTACTTTATTACTCAGTATAATCTCAATTAAAATCCAAAAGGCATTGAAAAAATGTATCTAGAACAGCAAAGGACAACTTGGAAAAGAAAAGTCATGACTTAACCACACATGTGCAAGATTTGTTTATTCTAAAGTCAGGGTAAATAAGCCTATGTGATATTGGCTCAAGAACAGACAAAAACAATAGAATTCAACAAGTCCAGAAACAGAGCCATGTGTGTGCCTGCACCTGGCTTATGATAATGGTGGCATTTAGACTGAAGAGAAAGGATGGCTCCAGCCGGCAACACATGGAGCAGGACAACCTCCCAAATCACCCAGCTGACCACCTGAGTCAGGACAATATATTACTATTGTTTTGAGCCACTTTATTTTATGTGTATGAGTACACTGTAGCTGTCTTCAGACACACCAGAAGGGGGCATCGGATCCCTTTATGGACGCTTGTAAGCCACCATGTGGTTTCTGGGAATTGAACTCAGGACCTCTGGAAGAGCAGTCAGTGCTCTTAACTGCTAAGCCATCTCTCCAGCCCCCTCAAGGGGGCTCAAGCCACTTTTTTTGGGTGGTTTGTTATTCAGAATTAACAAAAACCAATATACCTGGAAGTGTATTTAAGCCATAGGTAACTTAACACAGCATTGACGCTGGGTCCAGGGTGAGGAGTAGACAAAAAGCAGGTGAATTACTAAGACAGGATTAGAAGGTGAATTGTGTATAAGCTGTGAAAGGTTGAGTGAACTTGTTGCCTGTGTTACTATGACTGACACACCTGTAACAGTGAACATATAGAATGACCAGAGAGGCTCCAAGCAGAATATAGAAACTGCCGACTGATTAACTTCTTTAGTTACATATAATAAAGTCTGGAGAGACAGCCAGCACCAACATAAAAAGATCTGCTTAGTTTGGGAGTGTACTATCTAGTACAGTTTCCAGCAGGCAATAGAGTCTCAAGTCTCAGCCTTTGGACAAAAATCCAAACAGAGGGTATGGCCATAAGACTCCTGAAAAAGATCTTTTAAAGATGTAGGGTAATACTAGGTAGACCCTCCCATGTAGCAAGTAAAAAATTTCTTTTTAACAATTTATTTTTATTTATATGTATGTATGTATTTCTATGTAGATCTACCTACTGTGTATGTGTGCAAGTATGCACAGACACCAAGGAGCACCTCTGTGAATCAGAAGTACACAGAAGAGGCTAGAACTTACAAAATTGTGGGAAAGAAATGATTATTGTTTCATGCCGCTACTATTTGAGGTGGTTTGTTACCCAGCACAGACAGAGAGCCAGTGGTAGGTGGGATTCAGGTGCAGCTGGTGGAAATGTACTTTAGACAGCTGTTTGGCATTACTTAACTGAAGTTGAACAAATACTCTGGTTTGAATATGCTTGGCCTAGGGAGTGGCGCTATTTGGAGGTGTGGCCTGTTGGAGGAGGTGTGTCACTATGGGCGTGGATTTAAGACACTTGTCCTAGCTGCCTGGAAGCCAGTCTTCTCCTAGCAGCCTTCAGATGAAGATGCAGAACTCCTGTACCATGCCTGCATGGACACTTCCATGCTCCCACCTTGATGATAATGGACTGAACCTCTGAACCTGTAAGCCAGCCCCGTTAAACGTTGTCCTTCGCAAGACTTGCCTTGGTCATGGTGTCTGTTCACAGCAGTAAAACCCTAACTAAGACAACATATAATTGACC
Organism: Rhynchomys soricoides; assembly: GCA_019843965.1. Lineage (NCBI taxonomy): Eukaryota > Metazoa > Chordata > Mammalia > Rodentia > Muridae > Rhynchomys > Rhynchomys soricoides. The sequence continues at coordinate 9,577,665 of JADRCH010000061.1, forward strand.
TATCAGGAAAAGTATGCGAATGAATTAAAACACCAAAAAGACTTATTTACGGAAACACTGAACTGCCCTGAGTGGGAATCATCCAAGCACCTAGCAACAGTTGGATGGATATACATGTTTTATAGCCATGTAACAGAATACTGTATATTATGGGATGAAGGACACACACAACCATGGGTGGGTCACACACATGCCCTAATGATGGAAGAAACTAGAATAATACAGTTTGGCCACAATGGTGTTGCGATCAAGACAGTTTCCTCTGGAGAAGGAAAGAGAGAGTAATATTCGGGAGTGGTTCTAGGAGCTGAGGATGATCTAGAAATAGGAGTCCAGGTGCACTGAGTCACGTGGTTCGCTTGCTTGTTTGTTTTTTAATTCTCCATTTTGAATGTAAAGTCTGCAAAGTGATACAGTTACAATAACGTCAAAAACCATTAAGTACTATGAAAAAACATGGCACAAATGCCATGAAAAAGACTGTAACACTTTATGGAAAAATATCCTAAAATCCTAAGTCATCTAAATCGTAAGTAAATGGAGAGGTGCGCCTCCGTTGTGATCACAGGGCTCAGCGGTCTGAAGCAATGAATTCTTTCAAACTGATCTATAACTTCAACACACTCTCAGTAAAACATTAAGAACGATGGGTGAATCCAGAAGTGGTGGCACATCCTTTCCAGTGTAACAGGCCCCAGATCTTAGCACGAGTGACTCCATGATGGAAGATCCATTCAGTCTGTAAAACTCAACATATCTGTCAAAAATGAAGACAAAGGCCTAATCCGTCAAACTCCATAGTTCTGGGAATGGCCCTAAATGTACTAATCTTGCTTTTTGGCTTCTGTAGTTCTGCTTTTGGCTAACCGTTTTGTTTCTGTTTTTTTTATTTTGGGGAGAAGACTATCTGTTTTTTGGTTTGTTTGTTTTTTGAGACAGGATTTTCTGTGTATTCTAGGAACTTACTCTTTGGACCAGGTTGGCCTCAACCTCACAGAGACTTACCTGCCTCTGTCTCACCGGCACTGGGATTAAAGGCATGCACCACCACTGCCAACCAGTGGCTAGCTGTTCTTTTTAACTGACTGAAGTATGTCAATCCCAGGACATGGGGTGTTTGTTTGTTTGTTTGTGCTTAAAAGCTACATGCAGTGATCTCAAACACCCAGTGTAGTTGCTGGCTGGCTAATAAAGACTTTTAATTGGATTAAACCCAGATCCAAGCAGTCTAGTCCAGGGAATACCCCCACAAAATCAGCACTCAGGAAACTGAGGCAGGAGGATCTCTGAGAAGCCAGCCAAACTAGCTACACAGCAAGACCCTGTCTTCTGAGATCTTTTACATTTGAAGCCAATCTTAATGCTATTAAATGTACAAATATGCTAATTTTTATTACCCAATTTTAATTATCTAAAATACACATTGCAAACATCTAAATATCTATTCTCTTCGCATGTCAGTGGCCATTCATCATTCATGGGAAATAGATTCCCCTTAAATTGCAACTTAGTAGTTGTTTCTTTCCAGTTAACTTTAGCAAAATCCATACAAGAGTAATTAACCATGATCTTCATTTGTTAACTCACAAGAAAACACGTTCAAAACTGCATGTTGTTAAAGTGTCTGTACTAAAATGAAAAAAACTGAACTACACAAATATTGAAAAGTTAATAATTTCTTAATTTTCTATTCTTGGTATTACTCTCATAATTTACAGGGCAATATGCCTGATGCAATAAAAGAAAAAAAAAGCTACAACAGAGGGAAAACCCACAGAAACGCTCAACTAATGACACTGTGTTGCATTAATCAACAGCTGCACTCGTTGCAAATTGTCTATGACAGTCCTGAGAAGGGGTTCCTATTTAAGTTGTAGTGATGTTTCTAACTCTGGAGCATCCTTCCTTCTGTGGCAGATTTTTACAGTTCCTCTACTGCATTTGGGCTATCTCAGTAACCTGCAGCTTCCCTGACAACTCTTCACTCTCTCCTGTTAAGAACTGTGGCCCTGTTAGGCTGTTTTTTAAACCTGCTATCATATCCCGCAAGGCCAACCATATCTACAAACACCAGCATAGATAAGAGCCATTTCAGAGCTGTGAGCTGGTTTATCCGGAAAGGTGCTCAGAGTCACACCTAACAACCTGAGTTTTTTCTCAGGAACTCATTACTAGGACACACATCTATCCTCCCTCTCCCTCTCCCTCTCCCCCTCCTCCTCCTCCTCCCTCTCTCTCTCACACACACTACATAAATGAAACAAAAACCATGTCAGCAGCTCTACCTGCCTTATTGAGTCCATTACTAGAGAAAATGAAACACAAGTTAAATCACCACACGTCAATGATATTTTAGCTGACTAGCAGTCCCTTGAGTACTATCAACTGCAAGTGGGCAAGCAGTTGAAGAAACACCTGGGTCCCAAGAACCCCAAAGTCAAGCATTTGCACATGTACTGCCTCCTGACGATCCAACCCAGAGAGAAAGGCACATTTAAGAGATGGTATTTCAAAGACATGGATGGTCTCAGCAGCAGTTTTTGGAAAGGTTACAGGATAGCACGACACAGTGAACGCCACATTTGAAGACGTGCAGCCATGCAAGGCGGTGCCTTGACAAACAGCTTAATAATGTGTCGTTCTGATTAAAACCTCATGGCAAGGTGGAAAATTAAATATCTCCTTCTGAGTCATTAAATCAAAGCAAAGCCCTAGTGTTAGAAGATACCTGACTATTGTTATGTAAAATCACCCCAGGAGAGCCTACGTAAGAGGTTTGTACTTAATAAGTTTCTCAAAATTGTTGTTAGCCTCTGTGCTGAGGGATTACTGAGTTACATAATGAGCCGAGCATTACAGTTGCTGTCTCTGCTGCTGGGCTTAAATACATGATCTCTCTCTCTCTCTCTCTCTCTCTCCCCCCCCCCTCGAATGCATGTGTGTGTGTGTGTGTGTGTGTGTGTGTGTGGTGTTCAAGTTTACACAAAATTATTTTTGGGTATCTCAAATGTCAGTTTGGGACTGGGAAAGTAGCTCAGTTGGTAGGAGTGCTTGCCTGCTATGCAGGAAATATGCATGAAATACCTCAGTGCAACAGAGTCATGTGCTGCAGTACATGCCTGTAATTACATGCCTGTAATCCCAATCCTAGAGGACCTAGAAAAGGATGTTGAAAAGTTCAAGGTCATTCTCCACTTTGTAGTGAATTGAAGGCCAGCCTGGTATACAAGAGACCCGGTCTCAAAAGTACAATACAATGTCAGTTTTCCTAAGTAGCTATTCAACCAAGGAGAGATGACAGAGTCGCAGTCACTACTCTTGTATAATTTCTTTCCATTTTTGGAGACTGTACCTCTCTCCGTAACTCAGGCTAGCCTCGAACTTATAGTTCTCATACTTCTGCCTCCTAAATGAGTTGTTTTCTTGTTCCAGCATTTTGATATTGTCCAAAGAGTAGTGCTATAAGATATTAGCAGGCGTTTCCTCAGAAGCAGAATCTGTGGTTAAATATAACTAGAAACCTGATCAGAGTTAATGTTTCGCTGCATGACGCTGTGGGAACTTTGACGTGCTGGTGTTTGCAGTGAATGTTAGAAGAAGAAATAACATATAGCATTTTCCTTACCCACTATGACACAGTGCTCACCACGTGTGTTATCTGACGTGACTACCAAAGTGCTTGCTTAATTTTTGCAAACTGTTCCCCAATCAGTGGCTTACTGTAACAGACACTGATTATCTCACAGAGGTCTGTGAGTTAGGAGTATAGCTTAGCCAGGCCTCCAGCTCAGGGCCTCTCGTGGCAAGTGTCAGCTGGAAATTAGTCATTCAAAGCTGGACAGACCCAAAAAAAATAAATAAATAAAAAATAAAAAAATAAAAAAAAAGCCGGGCAGTGGTGGCACACGCCTTTAATCCCAGCACTTGGGAGGCAGAGACAGGCGGATTTCTGAGTTCAAGGCCAGGCTGGTCTACAGAGTGAGTTCCAGGACAGCCAGGGCTACACAGAGAAACCCTGTCTCGAAAAACCAAAAAAAAAAAAAAAAAAAAAAGCTGGACGGAGGAAAGAGAGCCTTCCAAGCTCATGCAAACGGTGCTGAGCGCTCTGAGCCCCCTGTCGGATGCCTGTAGGGCAATCTAGCAAGTTAATCAAAATGGAGAAAGGAGGTCATGGAAGCCTGGTTCATATGCTCAGAGTCTCCGAATCTAATTGGGCCAACTTCAGGGACTGAAACCTTCAAAATTGTGGCCCAAATAAATCTTCCTATTTATATGTTATTTCAGATATGTGCTACAGTGGCAGAAAGCTGATTAGCATAGCCTATGCACTAACTCCTGGCAGACAGTGTCAGGAGCAGACCAGGTAGTAAGGGCCCTGTTGGGAGCCACTGGAGGACTGGAGAGAGATAACCCCCATTCTGGTGAGCAGAAGAAAGTGTTGCATTCGGCAGGTGTGTGAGTTGAAAGGAAAAGCTGTTGTGCTTGCCTTGTTTCCTTTTTTTTTTGGTAACAACCATACCGGAATTAAGAGATGAACTGGCTGGGCACCAACTATAGAGAGAGTTGCTTCACTGTTGGAATAAACCAGAAGCATCAGTTAACTGTTTCCTTGAGTGGTTTGTTTTGTAGGTGGAGAAATGCTGAGCAGGAAGCTCGCTCCACTCCTGCAAAGGGTACCTTTAGAATATCATAAACAAAACGTGTTTGTTGAGGGTAGAGAGATGGCTCAGCTTTTCTGTTTGCAACTCTTAGGGAGTTCAGTTCACACGAGAATCAACACGAGGTACTTCACAGTCACGTCTAACTTCAACATTCTTCTGGGCTCTGAGCATCCTAGTGCTCAGACAGACAGACACACACATACATACTAATTTTATTGTTGTTTTGAATCTGACTCTCTTTTACATAACCCTGGCTGTCCTGGAACTCACTATGTAGACCAGGCTGCCCTCAAACTCACAGAGATCTGCCTGACTTCGTTTCCTAAATGCTGAGATTAAAGGGATGCCACCACAACCGGCCCACACAATAATTTTTTTTTTTTTTAAAAAAAGTGTTATTAGTTGGCAGAGAGGTGAATGCATTTGGCACTTTTACAGCTCCCACATGCAAACCGAGAAGTGCTTCTGTTAGTGTCTGAAATGTAATTCCTTCAAACACATCTTCTAAGGAGGTTCTCTACAGACTAAAGGAAGAACTGCAACACAGAAAAATGTGGAAAACTGCAAAAGAAACGCAATCCCAGTCAAGTTCACTTACCCACATCTGAAGCATAATTCAATGTGAATACAAGCCAGCGTGTATATTTATACTAAATATGCAAGAAAATAATAGGTAGTGAAGTGATGGGATATCTTGAGGAAATCTGTACACTGAAGCATTACTGCTTATAAAAACAAAACACCATAATTCCTGGGACTGAGCTTGTATAGTTCAGTGGGTGTTTGGCCAGCATGCATGAAACTTTGAGTTCCATCCGCAGTATTACCATATAAACTGGCATGGTATCACACCCATGTAACCCCAGTTCTGGGAGGTGTAGGCAAGTGGGTCACCTGGCAGTGGTGGTGCACGCCTTTAATCCTAGAACTTGGGAGGCAGAGGTAGGCAGGTTTCTGAGTTCCAGGCCAGCCTGGTCTACAGAGTGAGTTCCAGGACAGCCAGGGATACACAGAGAAACCCTGTCTTGAAAAACCAAAAAAACCCAACAAGGTGAGTTGGAGGCCAGGCTGAGCTATTTACACACCCCCCCATAGCCCCCGAGAGAGAGAGAGAGAGAGAGAGAGACAGACAGACAGACAGACAGACAGACACAAATTTAGGAAAAATGGTACTTGTGCTGGTATCTTAAATGCTAGTTATGCTTACCGATTTAAAGCTACAAAATCAAAGCAAGAGGTAACTGTACTAATATATTTTTTCCTTCACTCCTATTTTTCTCCCCATAAAATTAGTGGGTTTTTTTTTTTCACTGCTTGAACTGAGCGAACTTGAACACAGACCGTGCCAGGAAACTGTTCTGATGCTTCGGGCAATGTTTATTAATAAGCATAACACCAGTACTTCTCAAAAGATAAACATTTAGCAATGTGTCGTAATTATTCACCTTAGTCATGAAATAATAGCATATGAAATCTTAGTACCACAGACTGGTTACTGGAGAGTCTTAGTCTCTTCTATATTAGCCATACAGCCCCTTCCCACACCTTTGGACTCCAGAATAGCAAGTAGAGTGAGATGAGATGGAGGAGGGGAGGGGGGGGGGGAGAGGGCTGGTATGAGCCAGTCTGGGGTCTTGTGAAATACTAGAGTTTTCTAAAGTGCTGGAGCACTCTGGAGTGCTCTGGAAGAGGGAAGTTGCTACCACCCAACTTAAACCTGACTCCTGACAGAGTGGTGCTCAAGATTTTCCCAGAAGCCCCCACGAAAAGACACCTCCAAGCAGGCAAGGGTTTTACCTCCCGGCGGGGCCAAGGGCTGACCATGGTGGCCGGACAGCAGTCTCCTCAGCACGGTGCCGGAAATGAAGGCATTTCTCCAGATCACAGCCTGCAGAGGTGGGGCACCGACGCCCCCCATCTCCATAGGGAAGACAACACACGCCGCCACCACGCCCCTCAGGTCCGGTGTCCCTTGCTCAGTGCTGCGCTCCAGTGGCCAACCTCGGTCATTGCTGCAGGAGGCTCATAAACCCCCCTTGTCACCTTCCCTCAGTTTTCTCAAGTTCTAGGTGGGTTTCTTTTGCAGTTGCTGCTGGATCTCGAGGGTCTTGCAAGTCTCTTGGAAGAGGAGGCAAACGCAAAGCTGCCATCTGCCAAATTTTGCTTAGCTTTACATATGCCAGCAATTTTTAAGTCCTGAGATGGGAAAGGTAACGTGTCTTACCCTTTTTCATGTTCATCTTTAGCAAATCCTCAGAAAAGATTTTTTAAAACAGTATTAGTTATACAGGAGTTAGAAAAACACAACATTAACATGTTTCTAATTGCTTTGGTCAAAAGGCCTGAACAGGTTTATTGTGAAGCCCCCCTCTTCCGACTTCTTTTGTACCTAACATGGAAAGATTTCACAAATTTGTGAGTATGGGAAAGTTAAAAATCCTATGAATAGTGAGGCTAAACAAGGCCCAAGGATGGAGTCTGAAAGGAGACACAACTAAATTAAAATAGTTTGCTCTCACAGTAGGTTTTAGGAGATCATCTGTAACTCAGTAAAACACAATGATTTTTGTAACATCTGTAAGAGTGGCTAGGCATCAAAGATAATTAGAATTGAGATTCTAGCTTACCTTAGTCAGAATGGCTATCACCAGGCCCACACGTGCTGAGGAGCATATGGGCTAAGGGGAAGGGTTAGCCACTGTTGGTGGGAATGCAAATTGGTACAGCCGCTATGGAAATCCACTGGAGGTGTCTCCGCAGTCTAAACTTAGAACTATTGTATGGCCCAGCTGTACCACTTCTGGGCATATACCCAAAGGATTCTATAGTATACCACAGGGATTCCTTCTACTCTACTGACATCAACTAGGAAATGAAATTAGCCTAGACACACACAACAGGTTTGTGTAGATGTCAGGAAAAGGAACTCCTGATAATTTTCTGGCCAATGGATGGAGCTGAAGAATACAGAGGTAGCCCAGGCCCAGAGCACAAGTGACTCTCTCACCCGTGGACCCTAGCTTCCCATTTGTAGATTTGTGAGTTTTATCTGAGGTCAGGAAACTAGAAACAGCTATACAGGGGCTGGGAGGCTAAACACAGAGCAAATGTAATATGGAAGTGTGTGTGGGGGGTTAGAGTGTGATTAGGCAGGAATGAGGGGTGGGGGCTGGGGGGAGTCAAACACAACCAAGAATGCATGAAAAGGCCTTATGCCTTGTAAGCTTATTTTAAAAATGGTTTTAAAAGGAGTTTGAATAGTGGTATCTTTGATGAGTAGACATGTTTTCTCCCAGAATACAGGTCTTTTACACAAAAATCTGAGTGTCGTGTATGGGATACCTCCCTATAAGTTACTAGTCAGAAAGGACCCAGGGGACTCCAAGTAACTCGTTATCATTGTTTTAGGTTGCTCACCATAGCTAAAAGGTAGGACTCTACTGATGGACACATAGGGAAGTCAGATTGGAATTGACCTGGAAACTTCATTCCCGGCGTCTAGCTTTTACAGTGCTAGCTGGGGGAGAAAAGTTTACAGACTTACTCAGTAGTGAGCCCTACATGCTATACTACCCTGGCAAGCAAGATGTACCTGCTAGCCCACTGGTGTAATAACAGCATGACTGTCACGGGTAACCAACTGCTGAGGCCTGCTCCAAAGCAGGGAATTCATGTCTGGTACTATAAACCTGGTTAAAAGCCCAGGGCCGGAGACATCATAATAGGGGAGTACCTAGTATTGTCAATTACTTTTTAAATATACATGGATACTGCTCTTAACCCTTGTCAGAGAAGCTTCAGTGGACAGCAATCTCATAACCGATTAAAGTGTTGAGAATAAGTGACTGTGGAGTACTCAGCCTAAATAAGCCATTTGTATCAATTCCCCTGAGGCTCAGGAACCATCCTGAAAAAAGAAGCAGAAAGAATGTAAAAGCCAGAGGATGGGAGGAATGCTGCCAGATGCCGTTTTCCAGACGTGACATGGTCATTGCACAAAGTTCACAGCACTACGGCTACATATACAAGCTCAAACCAGTCAACACTCCCCCGTGGATGAGAGAGGAGTTAGTGAGACATCACCCCTAACTGCAGAGCTATTCATAAGGATGGTTCTTGGCGGAGTGGGAGTCATCATTCTTTGGGGACGTGGCTACTTGTAGGCTGCATGGATGGCCCCACATCCAGGAGCATACAGACAGCACTAATTGGACCCAGACCCAGGGAATTATAAAAGTAAAATGGGACATGAAGGGGGGGGGGGGAAGTACTGGGGTTCAGGAGAAATGGAAGGAGGGAGTGGGGGGTACTGTGACCAAGACACATTGTATACACAAAAAAATTGTCAAGAATTTTAAAAAATATATTTTTAAAAAAAGGTGGCTGATATAATTCAGTGATAGTGTTTGCTAAGCACTTGTGAGTCCTGGGTGTGATCCTCATCACTGAAACAAAGAATTGAGGAAGGCATACCTGCTGACCTTTCCTAGCGGCTGCCTTGTGCTAAGCATCTTTGTTATGCTATGCACTCCTATTATTCCTTATGCCACTACTGCCAGCTGCTAATTCCTCATAGGTTCCACTGAAACTGGAAGTTGAACTCAGCCTGAGGAAATGCACTGTGGAAAGCTAATGGGAATCCAAACCAAGGGCTACCTGTCAAGCTATGGACTTTTGTTAAACAGTATTTAACATGCAGAAGGTATGGAATTCACACAGATGGCACAAAATCCTTCCATTTTATACACACAGTTTACTTTGGAAGACAGAACCCTGGTTTCCAGATGGAGGACTAGTAGGTCTTCCAGACAACAGAGACAATCATTTAAAACAATCACTTTATTAAAATAGCAAATCTCACAAGTACTTATTAAACATTTGTCACTGGCCATTGGGAAACACACCTGCGTGTGTACTGATTGTCTGACGTAAACAGAAGCTGGACCGCCACAGGACGACTGTGTACCACCACCATGTGACCGGCATAGGGTCAGTGTGCTGACGGCAAGGACCGATCCTTCAGCCCGACTGAATGTTTAGCACAATGCATTTCAAGTATAACCCTTAAGGCAACAGAAGAAAGCACAGCAGCACAAGTCTGTACCCCACTTCCTGGTGAGACCTCCCCAGCGGTGGACTACAGCGAGCACATGGACTAGAAGCGGCGTGTGAACATCATCACTGCACTTGCATTCTCATGACTCAGAGTTTGTTGTGGAAGATGATTCTGCTACTGGACTCAGCTGGAAACGTAATGACTGCTGCTTCTCTGCAGGTCCCGCACAGCAAGCTGCAGACTGAGTTAGCTGCTGGATGCATTGGGAACGTCCTGTGCATCTGCCAAATGCAGTTTCTGTCTGGATTTATCAGTTAAGAAGATTTTCATTTTACAGCACGTATTTCTTTTCAATTTCAGGAATTTATACTCAGTAACCAGGAAACACTGAAATGGGATAAGTAACAGAGGGAAGGACAGAGGGAAAGAAAGCTGTGGAGTTCCCAACATGTTTGGACAGAGCCCAGTGTAGAGAATTATGCTGTGTGAATAATTTGAAGCTCAAAACCACTTATTTAGGATCTAGTTATTTAGTCTCAAATTCCAAATCCTCCTGCCTCAGTCTCCAGTGCTGGCGTTATAGGAATATAGCATCAGGTCTGTCCAGGCTTATTTTTAATACAGTAAGAATTGTTTCCATGATAAAGCAGTGGAGGGAAAACATCAAAAGACTAACCAGATTACAACAACCCCTTAAAAATGCTATTTTGCTATGTTTGGTAAAACAATTTCCTTATGAAGCCCAAACATGGAAGTAATTATCACAACTCTATAATCTTTTCGATAATCTTAATCATCCCTCAAGAAAACTCTGAATAAACCAGAATTCCTGCCTGTGTCCCTGATCTTTTCTTTTTCTCTTAGTCCTAAACTGTCCAGCCGTTCCCACCTTTCAAGGTCCAATTCACAGTGATCTGAATACATATACCAAGGACAACCATGCGTCAGCAGTACAGACAGACAGACAGAGGCACAGCCATCCAAAGTATTCTTGCCTAGTTGGGAGGTTTGATATTTAACACATGGAAAAAAAGTCACTGGGCAGTAAAGTAAGGCAGAAGAAGCTGAAGGGGAGGGCGACCCCATAGGAAACCAGCAGTCTCCGCTAACCCAGACCCCGGGGAGCTCCCAGACACTGAGCCACCAACCAGGCAGCACACATGAACTGGTCCGAGGCCCCCGACACATACACAGCAGAAGACTGCCCAGTCTGGCTTCAGTGGGAGAAGATGCACCTGATCCTCAAGAGCTATGAGGCTCCAGGGAGGGGGGAGGCCTGTTGGTAGGGGAGCATCCTCTTGAAGGCAGAGGAGAGGAGGAATGGGATGAGAAATTGCAGGGAGGGGGTAACGGCTGGATTATAGATAGATAGATAGATAGATAGATACATACATACATACATACACACACATACACAGACAGACAGACAGGCAGGCAGGCACAGGCACCTCTAGTTCATACTCAAACCCAAACTCAAAGCAGCAGCACAGACTTAGTTGTTGCTACTGCGTGGCTAAGCAATTAGTCCCAGTATAAAACGTTACAGCAGGGTTCTGACTTGCTGTTATTCTAACTTCTGTATATTCTGTCTGTTTAGAATGTCCTCTTACATACCATTACACAAAGCAGTGTGTACTACAGAAGCCCCTTAAAGATGTTGATGAATGTGTGAAACACCACACTAGTACTGTGCAAAGCACATTTCAAAAGTCCTATCGCACGCCATTATTGTGTTCAAAGGGAGTTTCCCTTTCACATGAAAGCATGTTGAAGGTAGGATCATTTCATATGATTCTTATGTATTAGCAATTGTGTTTATAAACATATTTTAAAAAACAGTTTGAAAGTTCCCTAAGTCATTGTTTCAGACTGAAATACCAAAATCAAAATCGCCTACCTGGGACTTGGTGTTTTCCTTCAAGTTAACTCTACACTGAGCTAGCTTCAGCATGGAGACGCCACGTCACAAGCTGTGGAAGGACCCTTAAAAGTCGTGTTTTAGTGGTACATGAATTTAATGTGATGTACCTTAAGTAATAATAGTAAGTGTACCTTTAGACATCTGCCAGGTTGTTTCAGAATCTCAGAGTAAAAATAATTCTTGTAGTCTACTACATAATGTTTATGACTTGAACAGTAACAATTAAATTTGTTTTGAAAAATAAGAAAACAATATAAAACAAGAACAAAGCAGACATGGAATTTCAGCATACACAACCTTGAAACAAGATGATCTAGAAACTAAAGGGGAAGAGACAGACCCCTAGTGAGTAAATAAGATACAGTAGGAATTATTTACCCAGAAAAATAGATTTTGAACTTTACACTGTTGATAGTAGGCAAAGGATACATAGAAGAATTCAATTCTTCTAACTGCAACACAAAGAAACAAATTGTATATTAATTTTTACAAGAGAAGTATTAGTAGGTCATTGTAAACCATGTTTCAAAATAGCTTCATGCAAGTTTTAACTGAAAGAACAAACTATTGAAGAAAACATTCTCAAAAAAATATTCTAGGCTAGGAAATCCTTTTTAGAAATTAACTGTAAAGTCACTGCAGCTTGACCACAAAGAGAGACTAGAAGCAAGCGAACAGACTAGACCTTTAAAAGTACTCTTACAATCATGTGTAATGCTGATAATCTCTACTGTGTGTGTGTTGTTTCTTTTTAAGAGTCTGGATACATACCCAGGCTGGCCTTGAACTCTATGTAGCCCAGGATAGTCCTAAACTCATGATTCTCTGGATCCAGCCTCCGGAGTGCTAGGCTCACAGATATGCGCCTCTATGTTCCTTTAACAGAAGTTTGATCATTATTGTGTGTACTGTGTTGTCTGTCTGTGAAGGCAGCATGCATGTGAGACAGAATATAACCTTGTGGAGTTGGTTTTTTCCTTCTGCGCTTACATGAGCTATAGGAATTGTATGCAGGTCCAAATCTCACCAGCTCACCCTGCAAACACGTTTACCTCCTAAGCCATCTTGCTGGACCCACGCCTTGCTTTTAAAGAATAGTTTGTTTTTGTTTTTTAAATGAAACTGCCATTTCCATAACCATAATCTTTAAAACGTTTATTATTTACAAAAATACTTCCCAAGTATTCAAATAGTACTATAAAGTAGAATTATTCACCCCTTGTCTTAGTCTGTTTGGGTTCTTATAACAAAATATCATTACATTAGTGGTTTTCAGAAAAAAGAAACTCATTTCTCCCAGTTCTAGAGACCAGCTGTCCAAGACTAAGATGCTAACGGAGCTGGTGTCTGGCCCACAGAACAGCACCCTGCACTGTGTCCCCACAGAATGGAAACAGGGGGGTGTCTCTCTTCAGCCTCTTTTCCTAGGACACTAATCCCACCCCTGACCTAATTACCTCCCACAGACCCGTCTCCTGTTGTCCCCACCTTCAGAGTGAAGACTTGAATGTGTAAGTTCTAGAAGGACACAGACATTCAGACCACACTACCTTTAATTTTAGGAGAAATACAAAGTAAAGAATGCTGGCTGGGGCTGTAGGTTAGTGGTGGACTGCTTGTCCAGTATCCATGAGGCCCTTGGCTTAATCTCTAGTACCTCAAAACAGTTTAGTTAACTAGACTGCTCACTGTCACCAAGTAACACTGTTGTAAGGTTGCACTATACCTCCCCATTTAAAATTTAGTTATTTTCCCAAATGCACAAATTAAACTTATATTTAAGAAAACTAGACCATAAGACATGAACTGAATACTTGTGAGACCAAATAATCTATGGCAAAGTTGACTCTTAAAAGTACAGGCTTGAGGGCTTCTTGTTTGTTTCTCACAGAAGTCTCATACAGCGCAGGCTGACCACTCTTGTTCCCCCTTCCCAAATGCTGGGATTCCAAGAATGCACTGCGAACCTTCTAGGCATAAAGGCTTTAAAGTGTTGGCAGACAGCTGCCTTATACTTTTTGGGAAAAGAAAAAAAAAACAAAAGCGAAAGAGAAAAAGTTGCAGAAACAAGCTCTCTTGTCTCCGGTGAGCATGAAGCTAAAATGCTGGGGGGCCAGTTTTCATTTATTCTCCTTTGTTCTCAAACAATGTCTGCGTATGCAGAAGTTCCTGTGCACCTGCACATAAGGAAGCCAGAGGTCACTGTTGGGTGTCCTCCGTAAGTGTTCTCCACCTTATTTCTTTGAGACAGGATCTCTCACCAAACCTGAAGTTCACAAATTCAGCAAGAAAGGGCGGCCTGTAATCCTCAGAGATCTTGTCTCTACTTGTCTAGTGCTGAAATTACAAGCACTTTACACGCAGGGAGGAGGATCTGAACTCAGGTCCTCATGCTGGTGGAGCAAGCACTCTACCAACTGAGCAGTCTCCCTAGCTCCCTAGAGAAGGTTTTGGATATTTATTTTTATTTATGGGTATATGTGTTTTGCCCAAATGTAAGCATGTGCACCGCATGTGTGCCTGGTGCCCTCAGAGGCCAGAAGAGGGTTTCAGATCCCCGGAACTGAAGTTAGAGAGGGTCGAGGGCCGCCATGTGGGTGCTGGGAACAGAATCTGGGTCTTCTGCAAGAGCAGCAAGTACTTTTAGACGCTGAGTCAGCTTTTCAGCCCCCTAAAAAAAGGTTTTAAAGAGGCAAATTGACAAGACGTTATGGGCTGAGTGGTGCCCCAACTCCATCCCCAACTCATACACTCTAGTCCCCAGTCAAAACAGTCAGAATATTCAGAGCCTTTAAAAGAGACAATGGAATTAAAATGAGGTCACTGGGGTGGGCCCTCAGCCAATATGACTCCAATATAACGTGACAAGCTGGACAGACGTGCACAGGAGAAAAAGTAAATGAGCAGTAAGATGACTACCCGGCAATGAAGAACCTAGGCAACATAGCTGATCTCCCAGAACTGTGAGCACTTTCTGTGGTTAACCCCCCCCCCCCACGCCCCGTGTGTTATGCTTTGTTACAGTAGCTCTAGCCGACTGGAAGATGTTCTAAACTGCTGTAAACACTGGTCTGGATTTAAAAATAACTAACCATCCAGGCAGGCAAAGGTCTTTTGACTAGTGGCTTCTATGTACTTAGGGTCTGCATATACATAAGGTCTCTATATAATACAGGCACATATGTAAAAATATTCAGAAGCAAGTATTTCCTTTAGAAGTTTGCCAGGATTACGATAATACATGCTCCCATAAATCTAAATTCAAATATTTTCTAAGACTGTATTTCTTTAAAGAGAATCAAGTGTAACAGAGATGAAATGTGAGGATAGCACGCGAGGGAAGAGACCCTCCCCCCTCCCCTGTGGGCACACACTTTACAACACCTTCTGCAGGAAGTGCCCACCGAGCCCAGTTCAAGACAGAAAGAAACTGAAGCACGGGCTTCTTTTAAGGGGTGATGAAACGTTCTACAATTAGACAGTGGTGATGACAGCAAAACCCAGTGAATCATATAAACAAATCACTGATAAGTTAAAATGTGACTCGTGCTCGCTCTCTCTCTCGCTCTCTCTCTCTCTCTCTCTCTCTCTCTCTCTCTCTCTCTGTGTGTTTACATGTAGGTGTTTCTTAAATGACAGACAGAGCACTCCACTCACGTCAGACAGAAGCCTGTCCAGGTTTGCGTCACTGGCTGCTTTCCGCTTATCCTCAGGAAGTTCCTCTAACTCCCCGTAGAGTTCCAAATTCAAGCGAGCTAACTTCTCCTGCATTCCCCGGACATGTTCCATCTGTTCTATGGAACATTCATTTCCTGGGGAACATTCCAGAACATTAACAAAGATTAGTGTTAAAGCCTACAACCTCAAGGGACAGCTTTTAAACTCCAGGTGCACAAAAGAAATCCATTCCCTTTGTTTGAAAATTGGCTTGTTAATAACTATGTTCTGTGTATAGTTATAATTCTTTTTATTTATCTCTTGACTTTTGCAAGCTGGTTCAAACTCATAATCTTCCTATCTTAGCCTCTTGACTGTTGAGAGCAAATACAATTTTTGACCAGAAAAACAATGACCAACCTGAAAAATGATCCTGGGCCCTAAAATAAAATTGTGCATAAAATACCTTTTTTCAAGCAAAATCATTTCTCAAATAGGGAAGATGTACCTTTTCTTCCACTGTAACATTGTATATAGAAGCAATAGCTCCATAATTATGTCCATTTTGACAACTGCCCATTGAACTGAGAAAGCCAACATTTTGTAGTATTCTAAGTAAAGTGTAGAATTCTCTAAGAATTTCAAACACAAATTATATTTCCAGCCAATTATAAATTCTTCCTTTAGGAACTATAAATGCAAATATTTTTAAAGCATGATGTATTACATTACACAGTGTAATATTTTCAATAATACATACAGTAATGCAAGGTGACTTCACTAAGGCCAAGTCCCATTACTTCTTGACTTAGGTCCAGTGTGGTGAGATTTTACTTGTGAAGGTAAAATACATAGCGTATGTATATATACATGATATAGTCTATATCTTCAGCTGGTTTACATACAGCCTCTGCAACCTCTTGGCACTCCAATTTAAAAAAACAAAACAAGCTTTCTCTTTTTTTTCTAAATATATTGCAAAAATATACTATAATTCAGGTGTGAAACGCTAAGTGTGTATACCAGCATTTGGAATCCTGAAGAGATATATGTTCACGTGGAGAGAGGAAGAGGAAGGAGAGGAAAGTGAGGGAGGGAGAGAAGGAATGAGAGGGAATGGATGAATGCAGAGATGTAGACCTGACAAAGGAAGGCTGAGGAACACATATCTAGGTGGCCAGCCATGAGACAACAGAAGCCGCATAAGACAAAGAGAACATGCTGTGGAGGATGAAGGCTGAGTTAGCAGCTAAGAAAGGCTTAGAGGTTCCCCTGCTCAGACCCGGAGAAAAGTCCCAGTCCTACCCATTGGTGATAAATGCCCACACCTTACAGAGGAAGTGGCAGTGTGGACTCACAGGCATTAAGATGGGGAAAAAATATTGACCTAGTAAGAAAGAAACTGCCTAGCAATGTAATTTTCCTGGCATTACTTACAGCCAAGGCTAAATGATAACACAGACAAGGGAGGAAGGACTTCAATCAAATAAACCACCTGACCTTAAGGGAAGGGAAGGGGGCCAGCCACTCATCTCCACATTTTTAACCTAGAATTGCTCCTGTCTAAAAGAAATTTGGAGACAAAGTGTGGAGCAGAGACTGAAGGAAATGCCGTTCATAGACTGCCCCACCTGGGGATCCATCCCAAACCCAGACACTATTGTGGATGCCATGAAGTACTTGCTGACAGGAGCCTGATATAGCTGTCTTCTGAGAGGCTCTGCCAGAGCCTGACAAATACAGAGGTGGATGCTCACAGTCAACCACTGGACTGAGCATGGGGTCCCCTGTGGAGGAGTTAGAGAAAGGACTGAAGGAGCTGAAGGGGTTTGCAACCCCATGAGAAGAACAGCAATATCAACCAACCAGACCCCCCAGAGCTCCCAGGGACTAAATCACCAACCAAAGAGTACACATGGAGGGACCCATGGCTCCAGCTGCATATGTAGCAGAGGATGGCCTTGTTGGACATCAATGGGAGGAGAGGCCCTTGGTCCTGGGAAGACCTTGATGCCCCAGTAAAGCAGGGGGAGGGGAGAAGGAATAGGGGGTTTCTGAAGGGGAGACAAGGAAAGAGAACAACATTTGAAATGTAAATACATAAAATATCCAATTTAAAAAAAAAAAAAGATTGAGCAGGGCAGAGGGGAAGAAGTGAAGTACTCTGGGATACCATGTTGTTGGGGTTGGGTGGAGCATGAGGTGGGAGAACATTTTCTGTGAAGAAAATCAAACACCATGTTTGGAGTTGGGGGCTCCTAATAATTCAGCCTGGCCTTGAATTCTTGATTCTCCTGCCTTAGCCTCCCCATTACTGGGATTCCAGGCCCGAGTCTAATTTCCTTGTCAAATACAAGTATTACTAAAGACTAAAGACTCAGAGACCACAAAAGAAGAGCGATGGAAGCACACAAAACCCAACAACCCCACAGGATTAAATGTACTATCACAAAATCAACAGACATTCATGTATTTGGAAAAGTGAGTTTTGAAAATGTTTTGTTTCCATGTAAAACATGCAAAGGGCTCTTGACAATGACACAGTAAGAAATTACCAAACTGAAAACTATGTAAAGGCCCTGAAGAGAGCAATCAAGTACTTATCAAGTAGACATGGGCATTTAAGTCTAATGGTCATTTTAAAATTTTCACTTGACTGGCAAAAACTGAAAGATAATGCCTACTGCTGGCGGGAACCCAAAGAAGAAACTATTTTTTGGCAAACAGTCTAAATACTTCTATTAAAAATAAAACTAGAGCTGGGTGTGGTGACCCACTCTTCCATTTCAGCACTTGGAAGATAGAGCCGGGAGATCAGGAATCCAAGAGCAGCCTCTGCTATGTCATGAGTTTGAAGCCTACAGTACATGAGGCCCCACCTCAAAAACCAAAGCAAATGGGCTGAGAATGTAACTCAGTTGGCAGAACGCTTGTCTAGCAGTGACAAAGACCAGAGTTCAATCCTCAGTCCTGTATAAACAGGGTATCAGGGCATGTGCCTATAATCCTAGCAGTTGGAGGCCAGAGGCAACAGGAAAATAAGAAGTTCAAGGTCATCCTCAGCTACTCAGTGAGTTGAAACCAGCCTGAGATATGCAAGGCCTTGTCTCAAAAAGGGAAAAAAATTCCCAGTGCATGGAAAGCTAAGGCCTAAGATCATGAACTCCAGGATAGCCAGGCTACATATGTAGAAGACCCTGTTTCAAAAACACAAAAGCAAAGACTATACTTTCAGGGACTGAACTGTCTATAGTTCTATATAGACAGAAATGTCTATAGTTAGTTCAAAAGACAAAAGAGAACTGAACAAATTAAGTCTAAATTCATTGAAATGATAAACACTTCCCTTATTATTTTAAATAGACAAACTATATGATATGGTTTTGTTTTTCAGAAATGGATTAGGCTGCCTTATAAAGAATGAAGGGGCATAAAAGACCACACATAGGGGATTAGAACCTAATTTAGGTAAGTATTTCAGTATGGTTATTCCATAATAGCAATCTGACTTTAACATTTCAGCCAGCCTTCCCTTGTGACTATGGGTGCACATGTGTGTGGTGTCATGTAGGATACAGGAATGCACTTGTGCATGCTGGCATGCAGAAGCCAGAGGAGGACATCAGGGTTCCAGTCCGATCACTTTCTGCTTCATTCCTTTAAGGTGGGTCTTTCAGTGAACCCAGACCAAGGCTGACAGCCAACAAGCCCCAGAAACCTGCTTCCCATATCTCTGGGCTTACAGGCAGGGCCATGCTCATGCCCAGCTTTTTACACAGCTGCTGGAATACAAACTCAGACCCTTGTGGCTATGCAGCAAACTGTCTTATGCGCTAAGCCGTGTCTCTGACCTAAAAACTGCCTTAAAAAACAAAAAACAAAAACAAAAATCCCTCCCTCATTAATTATATTCCACCACAATAAAACCTAAAATTCTTACATTTTATGTTTACACATGGTATGGCCCCTCCCCCCTCTTGCCTAGCACTGAGTGTGTGCATTTATCGCTTGTTGTTGTTGTTGTTGTTGGGGCAGATTTTGTGTAGCCCAGGTTGTCCCTAAAGTCACTATGTAGCAGAGGATGTCTTTGAACTTCCTGGACCTCCCAAGTGGTAGGATTAGAGATGAACACTACCACGCCTGTTTGTTATGCAGAGCTGGGTGTTAAACCCAGGGTTCTGTAGGCACTAGGCAATGTACCAACTACCAGCAAAGGTACACTCCCAGCCTTCCCTGGTCTACTTGTTCTGCAACAGTCCAATGTAGACCAGAATGGCCTCAGCCTCACTTTGTAGTTGAAGAGGGGTTAGAACTTCTCACCCTTCTGCCTCTACCTTCTAGATGCTGAGATTACAGGCACGAATTACCACATCCAGCTCCTTTGCTTTTTACTAAAAGAAAATGATACTTGGAGAGACCCTTCCTCAAACAACCCCAACAAAGGTGGGTGGTGCTGAGCAATGACACCCAAGGTTGTCCTTTGGCTGTCACATGCACACACAAGAACATACCCAACTAAAGGAGGGGTAAGACATACGCAGAAGGTAGCATGCAGAGCAGTGAGGAGCATGCAGATGTCTTACCGAATGCCTGCAGCTTTCCAGAGTGGAAATCATTCAGCAGACTAAGGAGCCCGAGCTCCATCTCCTGGACATCAGAGACGTCAGTGAGGAAGGAGTGCTGGATGGGCGTGGACTGAGCACCCTTCCCCTCTCCTCCTGGAGGCTTGTTCTTTTCTTTTATCACCCTGCAGAGGGGGTGCAATTAGCCTTAGTTAGATTTCTCAGGTTGCTCTGGACTGAACTCCTGTTTAACTGCTCAGATAAAAAAATGAACTTTTTTTTAAAAAAATAAAAAATCAGAAGAAGTCAACACTAAATAAAACCTGAAACCTCAAGCCAGTGACAAACAAAAACAGGTGGTGAACAAAATCTCACCGATGTAAAGTGTAACCACTGGGAAACAAAGATGTTAGTAAGCTTGTGCAATATGCTGACTTGTTAGACTGAAAGGAAAACTGGTAAGTCTTTCTGGTATCCTATTTTGTATTTTTCACTTCACAATAAAATGCAGCATGTACTCTAGTTTCTAAATACCAGCCTTGAACTGTTTAAAGTTGGGTGTAATGTTTTTGGGTTCCTGCTCTAAAGACAGCATACTAGGAGTGCTTGAGGAGAAAGACATTTAAAATCCATAATCAAGAGCTTCCTGAATTCTGCCATGATGCTCAAGGACCCCTCATGTACTTTCAAAGTCGAGATGACTGATATAATCTAGCTTCTCTACTGCTCTCCTCAGCCACTGCTATCATCCTGTCTCTTGACCTAACAATTGGAACACCTTCCCATTGGCCCACCTGGTCCTGTGTACGGTCCCTGTCACCTTGTCCTCTCTATGAGGCAGACAAGTCCATTCCTAAATAATGCCAGGTCACATCATCTAAGCCTTCAAAAGCTAAGACCTGCCTAAATCCAATACCCTTAAGAAACCCTAATTTCCTTGGGTGTGATTATTCGAACCTTTAATCCTGATACAGAGGAGGCAGAGATGGGGGATGAACAGCCTGATCTACATAATGTGTCTAAGGACGGTGAGAGCTACAAAGAGAGACCCTGTTTCAAATAAAACAAAACTAACCCCTAATCTTATCAGCCTCCTACAAGCACATCCTCTGTCTTCTCATCTGAGTCCTGGACCTACATCCAGATCCTTCACTTCCTGCCATCTTTGTCAGGCCACTGCTCCACAAAACTTTCAGGTCAGTCTATTATTTCCCCAGAAAGGCATTTGAGAGCCCTTCAATAATTCTTATCACACACATCTGCATATACCAGGCTCTCAAACACTAGAGAGAGGATGCCATTCAAATTCACATTATTCTATAAAAAGCAGAGAGAGAGAGTTCAGCATGGAGTGGGCCAGCTTCTAAAGGTGCTGTCCAAGTACGAGTTTAAAAAGCATCATCTTTAACTTAGAGCTATAGGTTCTGGACTCAGCAGTCTGCATACTTAGAACCAGTACTCAACTTTCATACAACAATGAAGACTTCATCCCTACAACTACACTCACAAGGATAAGATAAATAGGGCGTATGTAGGTGCACACAGTATGTGCACCTTTGTGTGAGTGTCTGGGAGTGTAAGCCCCTGGATGGATTGGAGTGAAGAAACTAACAACTCCTAAATTAGAATGCAGGCTGGCGAGAAGGCTCAGCGGTTAAGAGCACTATCTGCTCTTCCAGAGGTTCCGAGTTCCAATTCGCAGCACCCACATGGCTGCTCCCAACCATCTGTAACTCCAGGTCCAATGGATTCAGTGTCCTCTTCTGATCTCCACAGACACGAGGCACTTGCAAACAGATATGGGGACAAACACCCATACAAATACAATTTTTTAAAAAATTGGAACTTGGGGTAGTGGTGCACGTCTTTAACCCGAGCACTCTGGAGGCAGAGGAAGGAAAATTCCTATATTCTCAAGGTCAGTGCTAGCCTAGTTTATATAGTGAGTTCCAGGCAAGCTAATGTAACATAATGAGATGCTGTCTCAAAACAAAACAGAAGCAAAAAAAAAAAAGAAATTTAGAACTCAGGCAGTCATTAACAGTTCTTCACAAGGAAAGGCCTGCATAGCATGTGTGTAACATGGAGCATGCATGTACATGGTTGTATGTGCGTGTGTGGAGGTCATAGGTTAATGTTAGGTAATTTTCTTTGTTGCTCTCTACCTTATTTTTTGAGATAGCTTCTCTCATCAAACCTGGAGCTTGCCCATATTGGTTAGACTGCCTGAGCCACACGTCCCTTGAGTTCCTATCTCCATATTGTTGGTGACACACACTGATTTTTACATGGGTGTTGGAGATCCAAACTTAGGCCCTCATGCTTATCTAACATGCACTTTATCTACTGAGCCCCAAGGCCTGTATTTTTCTTAAAGGTATTTTATATGGAATTAAATCACATTAGTCAGTATCTCAATTTGCTTCCTCTTACTGTGATACAGACCATGCCCAAAAGCAATATTTTGAGGAAAGGGTTTAATTGACTTAGTTTTATAGTCCATCATGAAGGAAGTCAGGGTAGAAAATTCAAGGCAGAAACCTGGAGGCAAGAACTGAAGCAAGTCCATGGAGGGACTCTATTCCCTGACTTGTTCAACCCGCTTTCTTATACAGCCCAGAACGTCTTCCTCAAGGGTGGCACTGTTTACAGTGGCCTAGGCTCTCACTGGGCCCTCCCATACCAATCACCAATCAAGGAAATGCCACACAAATTGTCTACAGGCTAATCTGATGAAGACATTTTTCCACTTAAAGATATGGCTTCCTAGGTGACTCTGGCCTTCATCAAGGTGACAAGAAATACCACAAGGGCCGTCCATTACCTCACCTGTGATCTCAGTACAACTGGTCATGTGAAGACCCATTCCTGCGGACTCAGAATGTACATCTTAAAAAGATCTCCATGATATCCACTGTAAAGTGGAGAGAATCCCTTATGGTTTTTAAAATTTTGGTGTAGCAAATGTATTTTTATTCTTTCAAATTTGGAAGGTTTTATTTACTAGATAACTTCACCAATTAACAACTCCCAAAAAAAGAAAATGGGCATAAATGATAAAGCACTATTTACTAAAATGTGTTTCCTTTAGGCACATGTATGTCTGTGCATGAGGGTGTGCATGTCCATGTGTATGTGCCTGTTTTTGTGCACACATGTGAAGGTCAGAGGACATTCTTAGATCTCATCCCCAGGAGCACCTTCCTCAAGACAGGGAGTCTCAATGGCTTGGGTCTCACCAATTAAGCTAGACTGTCTGGCCAGCAAGCCCCAGGAATCCTCTTGTATTCCCCAGGGCTGGGATTACAGCGATGAGCTACCACCCAGGAATTTTTATATAGGTTCTAGTGATGAAACCCAAGCCTTCAAGTTTGTGAGACCAGAGTTTTACCAACCTGAGCTATCTTTCCAGGCTTTAAAGCTCCTTTCTGAATTTTTATTCAAATAAAACTGTTGCTTTAAAAGTCAAAGCATGGGCTGAGATTGCAACACATAGCACATGTGAGGACCCAGGTTCAATCCAAAGCACTGGGAAAAAAAGTCAAATCATGAGAGGAAAAAAGGTTGGACAAACAAGGTAACGTTTTAATAGCACTTTACTATGAAAATGTCAAAGAAAATAACTCACCTTTTTAACTTTGGCCTCTGAGAAGTTGACTGTGATGTGGGATTTGAAAACCCTGTGCTTTTACTAACTGGGATGGCATTTTTTTTGGCATTAACAACCTGAGTAGAGAGGGCACCGACAGACTTGGGACTCTTCCTCTTTGCTTTCCGTTCTTCCATTGTCTTAAAATCTTCGTTGCATCAGCAGCAGCTTCATGAAACATAAATACAAAATTTGGTGACTACAGCTATATGCTATAAAGATGTACAGTGAGAGTCAAAGGCATATTCCACAGACCAAACACTCGAGAATTTGAGTCATTATGTCGAATCTACTTTGCTAATGCACATAAACTAATAACTTTTCAAAAAAGATTTATTTATTTACTTTATGTATGTGAGTACAGTGTCACTCTCTTCAGGCAGACCAGAAGATAGCATCAAATCCTATTGCAGAGGGCTGTGAGCCACCACGTGGTTGCTGGGAATTGAACTCAGGACCTCTGGAAGAGCAGCCTCTGCTCTTCTAACCACTGAGCCATCTCTCCAGCCCTGACTAATAATTTTTTAAAGCATTTTCTCTATTCACACATCTTCTGAGTATCTACTGTCTCTCTTCCACAAGCCAGGCACTGTCATCAGTCCTGGGAAAGCAACAATGAATTAGACAAAGCCCTTGACCTCAAGAAGCCACCATTAAGCCAGGCAGTGGTGGCGCACACCTTTAATCCCAGCAGTTGGGAGGCAGAGGCAAGCGGATTTCTGAGTG
This sequence comes from Rhynchomys soricoides, assembly GCA_019843965.1. Classification (NCBI taxonomy): domain Eukaryota; kingdom Metazoa; phylum Chordata; class Mammalia; order Rodentia; family Muridae; genus Rhynchomys; species Rhynchomys soricoides. The sequence goes on from JADRCH010000061.1 coordinate 9,601,897, forward strand.
CGAGGCCAGCCTGGTCTATAGAGTGAGTTCCAGGACAGCCAGGGCTACACAGAGAAACCCTGTCTCAGAAAAACCAAAAAAAAAAAAAGAAGAAGAAGAAGAGGCAGCAGCAGCAGCTGCTGCCACCATTATATAAGTGACCAAAATAAACAAATCACCCACACAACACCTCAGCCTCACTGGAGGTTTAGCTGGCCTTTAAATCTCCCTACTAAACCAGATTCAAATACATGTACATCAGGGCATCAGTAGTCTAAACTGCACCTTGAAGGCTTATGTAATATATACATACCACACTCCCAGATCTCTCTGTGTCTATCTCTGTCTCTGTCTCTGTCTCTCTCTCTTCGCTATGTACCTTTGGCTGACCTCAAATAATTTGCTCTGTAGACTTAGCTGGCCGAACTCACAAAGATTCAGATACCTGCCTTTGTCCCCTGCATCATTAAAGGCATAAATCCCTCCTGGGATTAAAAGCATCAAAAGTGTGCACCATACTTTTCCTTTTGAAAAACAGTTTTGCTCTATGTCCTTGGCTGGCCTCCAACTTGTGATGCTACTTCTCCCTCTGCTCTTGAGTCCTGGGATGAAGGGCTTGTGCCACAAGACTAGCTCTTTAGATTTGAATTTTTCTTAATTCTATTATTAGTTTATCATTTAAAAAGTGTCAGAAAAATGCATATCCATTCTTCCCTTCAAATTGTTAATTGCATTATGAATATCAGGTCTTTTAAAAAATACTGTGGGGCTAAAGAGATGGCTCTGCAGTTAAAAGAGTTAAGAACTCTTTTCAGAGATCTGTTTTGATTTCCAGGCCCAACAAGGCTGCTTACAACAGTTAACTTCAGTCCCAAGGTATCCTTGCACAGTCATCTAATAAGATTTAAAAGTGGTGAATTTAGTCCTGCCATGACTATTTTAAAAGACTGAAACTGACTACTGTCACTCCTGAAAGAATTGGTTTGGAATTATAAAAATAACGCCTGGTTTTTGTTTCGCTAGCTGATGTAGGCTTTTCTTGGAAAAGGATGTGATGTTCAGTCTCTAATCTCAGATACCAACAGTGAATCAATCCACCTGAGTCATTTGGGAATTGTTTAGATGTAATACATGTTAAATAAAACTTTATAAATGACTGAACAGGTTTACAAGAGTCGAGGATCTGTATAATTGATGATACACACACACACCCTCAAATCTATGGATGCTAACATACATTTGGTAACAAAATGAAATAAGAAAAAGCAAAAAAAAAAAAAAACAGTTAACACATAAAGCATCACCAATAAACAAATGGTCTCCGTGGGACCCAGCTTGCGATTTACTCCTTTCTGGAAGATAAAACATCTGTCACAAGACCCTGAAATCCTTCCTGTATGACCTTTGCAGAGAGGATGAACTGCTCACGGTTAATATCAGGCCTTGCTTCCAACCACAATCACCGGAGGTGCCCCTGAACTTCACCTCATTCCCTTCCGCATCCCAGCCAAGCGATGACCCATCTATACCCAGCAGTGACCAGAGCAAGTGCTGAGGGGCTCGAAGAAGCAGGTTGCGGAGTCCCCTCCTCCCATTACATACCGGAGGAAGAAAGGGCTGTGGTTACCCTTCCTCGGCTGGGAAACGTCAGACAGCGTCCAAAGCCTCTGTCACCGCTTCAGCAAGAGCCCAGGTCGTCTGCCTGGGTCACTCACCCGGGGCAAGCGCCCTTTGTTTACGGAAGTGATGTAATCGGGGCGTGGCCCTCTGTGAGGCGAAAAGCCCCGCCTCTTCCAGGTCCCTTAGCGGTGCTCGCGTCTCTGCTTTGGACTCCGTGTTCCCATGGCCGCCTTCAGGTATGGATTCAGCGGCCTTGGGAAAGAGGAGTTGTTGCTGGCCACTCCACTTCTGCCTCTGCAACGGCCTCATGGGAACTAGCAGGCTATTGTCCTCACCGGAAGCGGCCAGCCACCTTGGTGAAGGACCGCCCCCATGCACTGCAATTCCCAGCATGCCTTTCGAACAAATCTGAAGGCGGAGCCTATTGTCACCCTAGCAGCGGATCCACATCTCGGATTGGCTGCCTTTAGTGTGGCTTGAAAAGTGGTGTTCGGTTCAGCCATCTGATGCTGAGCCTCCCAAGTGTGATTCTGTAAATTGCCAGTATCCAAGCATGGCAATTTGGGGTGGTGGCGGTGGTGAGTTCGTTTAGGTTTTCTGTGTGCGTGTCTGTCTATCGGTCTGTCTTCGTTTTCTTTCTTCTTTTTCCTTTTTTTCTTTCTTTTCTTTTTTTTTTTTTTTTTTTTGTGACAGGATCTCATACAGCCAGCACTGCTCTCTGGTTAAGTTGTTGAGAACCTTGAACTCCCGATCTTCCTGTCAGTGCTTCTCAAGTGCTGGGACTACAGGTATGTACCACCAGTCCCACTTTACCTCACTACAGTCCTTTAAAGTAATGTCATAATCCCCGTTTTAGAAATGAATGAGATTCAGAAAGGCTAATCAATCTTGTCTGACTCTCCACTTAATCCCTGGGAGAAGGCTCAATCCTCAACGGAAGAAAATTTATGTTTCTTTCCTTGGTGTGGGTGGCTTTTTAGAGAAGAGATGGGAGATTTTAGATTCCTAGGTGGAGATTTCAGATTTCTTAGATGGAAGCGACTCTGTCCTTCAATCTCCCTAATACCATGGAGGAAGTTGTGTCTAGAGATTATGTCAGTGATGTATATTATGTATATTATGTCAGAAGCAGAGCAAAGATGGAGTTACTAAGTACCTAAGCTCCTACTATGAGATGTTCTTCCATTAGGAAAAACAAAACCAAAAACCTGGAATTCTTTTTTTTAAAAAAAAAAAAAAAAAAAGACAAAGCATTTATGGTCTCAGTTTCCAAAGTGAACACGTTATATTTCACAATTTGGTATATTTAGGTTAAAGAACTAGAACTTAAGGAAAGGTGGAATCCTCCTGTTCCCATCACCTTTGTTTAATCTCGCTTTCTACAGACCACCAGGGTCAGTAGGAAATGGAGCTTGCTAATTTAGGTGTCTATACTTAAACGGTTATGTAACATAAATAATATATCACATAGCATTTGTGATCTCTGAATGGTATTGTATTTTGTGAATTGATCTACAGCTTGGTTTTTACATGTCCCCAACCCCTTCTGATCTGTCTGTATTGGTAGGCTTTGCTGCACAGTGTTTGTTTTAACGCAGTGGTACTACAAACTGTTGGAAATCCCTTCGTGGTGATTGTTGAGGTTCTCCCCATTATCACAGTTACAAGCCATGCATATAGATACAATCCTCTCATCTTTCTCGGGCTCTCTGATTGTCATATTTGTATGAGCAGGCCTTGCCAAATGATGATTCATGTGCCTTTTTTTGCTAACAGTTTGGGTCAGAAAAAGAAAGAAATGGATCATTGGCAGTCTGTGAATACTTACCTTCATAGGAAGGTAAGTAGGATGCCCTTGAAGTCACAGTATCTGAAGGAGTTGACTGAGTCACAGAGCTGACCAGATGACATCACCAGTGTCCAGGCAGATGCTCTTTTCTCAGCAGAGCATTTGAGGCTTTGCTATTCCTGCCTTCCTCTAAGAGGTCTGATGAGGAATCTGATTATCCGACCTTTGGATGTGCTGATGACTTCTTGATAAACAAACTAAAACCTTATTTTCTGGGGGCTCTACAATGCTAATGTTTTAATTTATTTTTGTATTTCATGTCTACACTTCCCTTTTAAAGCTAAAGTACTTACCAAGTTTAGGAGGTAGGTGACTGTACTGGCTGGTTTGTGTGTCAGCTTGACACAAGCTGGAATTATCACAGAGAAAGGATCCTCCCTTGAGGAAATGCCTCTATGAGATCCAGCTGTAAGGTATTTTCTCAATTGTGATCGAGGGGAAGAAGGCCTAGCCCATTGTGGGTGGTGCCATTCCTGGACTCATAGTCCCGGGTTCTATAAGAAAGCAATCTGAACACGACAGGAAAGCACCCCTCCATGGCCTCTGCATCAGCTCCTGCCTCCAGGTTCCTGCCCTGTGTGAGTTCCAGTCCTGACTTCTTTTGGTGATGAACAGCAGCATGGAAGAGTAAGCTCAATAAACCCTTTCTTCCCCAACTTGCTTCTTGGTCATGATGTTTTGTGCAGGAATAGAAACCCTGACTAAGACAGTGATAGATCTGAGGTTGTTTTGATCCTTGGAGAATCTTTCCCAAGCTCCTGTAGCCAGAACAGCTTTAAAAGAAGAATTAACCAGAAAACAAAGCATACCACGGGTCAAAAATTGGCTACAGTGTGTTACAACCTCTCTTTTCCTCAACTGGTCTTACCATGTACTACAAGGATGCTAAAGATACTTGAAGGAATGGCGTATAAAGAAGCAGAGAGGAAAAGGACATCTTTACTATAGCGTTGAAAGACACCATGGCCACAGCCTGGAAACCACGCTAAGAAATCCCCATACATTTTTGTATGTGTGAGCTAGATGCTGATATATAATGTGTGTGTTTGCATCCTATCAGTTGTTCCTTTAGAGAACCCTGACTAATAGGAAGGGCAAGGGAGGAAAGGAGGGAAAGAGAAAACAGGAAGTAAAAGAACGACCCTGTTGTCAGATGTGGTGGCACATACCTTTAATCACCAGCACTCGGGGCAGAAGCAGGTGCATCTCTGCATGTGAGGGTTCGAGGACAGCCTCGTCTGCAAAGCGAGTCCAGGATAGCCAAGGCTCTGTTATACAGAGAAACCATCTTGAACAAACAAACAAACAAAAGAATGACCCTGTTTATACCTGTTAGGAAGTTTTTAAAATTAGGGGAAATTAACCTCCCAAGCCCCAGGAAGAAAGGCGTGGTCAAAGCAGGTATTCATTCCCGTAATTCGTTTCAGTTAGAAAGCGAGTTGCTCTTCTGATCTCCAGGTGGCAGCATTTTCTCATATTAAATGTTTTTGACAAAACAGATTTCACTAACTTTTTGAGTAAATAAGCACATTTAAATATAAATGTAGTTATCTATTTCTACACTTGTACAGAGGCAGCTAAGTAATAAAATATAGTTACATAATTATGTGAAATTATGGATTTCTTCCTCAGTTTTAATGCAAATGAGAATTCTTGGTAATTCTTGGAGTTTCTAGAAACTTAAGAGTATGTGACAAGTTGGTGTACTGTTTTTTTCTTCAAAACACAAAAGTATAGGAGTGGGGCTGCCTCAGGCTCTGTTCCCTGCCATTGGCTCCCCTTCCCCTACCTGGACTGCCCTGCTTGGGCCTCAGAGGGAGAGGATGTGCCTAGTCATGCTGGGACTGGATGTCCCAGGGTGGGGTGGTACCCAAGGGGGGTTTCCTTTCTCTGAGTTGAAAGGGAGGGTATAATGGGGGGGGGGGGGAGAGAAGGGTTGTAAGGTCAGGACTGGGAAGAAAGCAGGGGCTTCGATCGGGATGTAAAGTGAATAAAAGAAAGTATTGGAAAGAAAGAATTAGGAAGAGAAGACAGCAGTATGTTCAGAAATCATTCATCTGACAAATGGGTTGGCCAGACTAAAGTCAATGCCCTGTAAAATTTGAATTTTGGGTTAACAGGAAGATTGTTCTGTCTTCTCAATATTGCAGTCAGTACAGAGGAAAAGAACAGTGCTGCAGTTAACCTGAAATTCAGACTTACTGGAAAGCTGTTATTAAATCAGGCCATTTCACCAACAGTTTGTAATTGCTAATCCAGGATCAACAAACCGTGGGGCAAACATGGCACTTCTTATTTGAAGAGATAATAAAAAAGAAGGAGCTGAGCCGGGCAGTGGTGGCGCACACCTTTAATCCCAGCACTTGGGAGGCAGAGGCAGGCGGATTTCTGAGTTCGAGGCCAGCCTGGTCTACAGGATGAGTTCCAGGACAGCTAGGGCTACACAGAGAAACCTTGTCTCGAAACGCCCCTCCCCCCCCCCCCAAAAAAACCCAAAAACAAAAAGAAGGAGCTGGTAGGTTCAGGTTCCTTGCTGTAAATCTGACTTTGTTGATCTCTGTGCTCTATCCCGAGGCTACCATTCATCAGTGGGGGACTTCTCTCTGGGAAACTGAGTCCTCTAGCAAGTTAACACGGCATGCCCAAAGCAGTTATTTTGTATGAACAATGGGGTTTTTTGTTTGTTTTTGTTGTTGTTTGTTGTTGTTGTTTTTTAGAGACAGGGTTTCTCTGTGTAGCCCTGGCTGTCCTGGAACTCACTCTGTAGACCAGGCTGGCCTCGAACTCAGATCCACCTCCCTCTGCTTCCCAAGTGCTGGGGTTAAAGATGTGCTGCCACAGCCTTGCTATGAACAGTGCTTTATGACTTGAGTGTCTAGTTGAAAACGCCAAATCCTGGGGTTGATGGAATTCTGCATGTCTGAAGCCCTGTTCTATTCTAAGCAACACACACGCACACAAACACACATGCACAAGGATACAAAGTGAGTACCTGGGCTCAATCCCCAAACCATAAAATTGAAAAGAGAAAGAAAGAAGTTTTCCATAGGAACAATATCAGTAGTGGTTAGGCCATAGGTTACTTTGAAGAGTCTGCTTAATCACTTGGCTGAAGCACTGTTTACAGTTTATAAGAGAAAAGTTATTGTAATAGCATTTTTAAAAAGAAGAAATAAAAATAAAAACTTTAAATTCTGAATACTCGTGTTTCAAGAAGTATCTCTCTAACTTCCATTTATTTTGCTTTTGTTCCAAAAGTGCTCCATTTAAATGAATCATTTTTAATAATTATAACCTAGGAGACAGAGTGTACTAAGATCCCGCTTGACAGATGAGAAAGCAAAGGCTAAATAGTGGCCCCAGGTCACCTAGGTAGGAAATTAACCTGGGGCTCTTACCTAGCCTTCGATGACATGACAAGCCTAGGTGAGAGGAAGGAAGGAAGTGAACAGCAGGAGAAGAATCTGAAGGGGCCATGGGATCGCCTTCCAGAGCACTAGCCAGCATTCTTCTCTTGAGTCTAGAACAGTTCAAAGTCAGCAGCCCCTCTTCTCCATAAATGCGATGTGAACGCTGCTCTGTGCATACCCACTAGAAGGGAGCTGTTTTACACATATTCACAGAACAAGAGGAAGGAAAGTGACCAAGCTTTACCTGAAGTCACTGGGGAATGGTCACAGAAGGTGGAAGGGGGTTAAGAGGTGCTTGCCTGGGAGAGATTCCTGGTGTAAGTTAGTGGACCTGAGGTCTGAAGAGAACGGTGGATGGGAATAGGGTTTGACTTACTGTGTACAGGAAAGGGAAGGGAAAAATGGGAGGGACAGGCCCCAGACCTTTGTTTTTAACTAGCCTGGATGTGAGATAGCCCAAAGTTGCTCAGGAACCACCATTAGGTCAATATGGTGGACCCACCCAAGGCTACCCAAGGTGGCAGTCCTTTATCTTTACACATTTCTTTCTCTCTCTTTCCTCTTCTGGAACAAACATCTGTGAGATAGTGAGGGTGGAGGGAACAGTAAGGTGTAGTGTCCAGCACTGGGGAGGGAAAGGCAGAAAAGTCAGGAGTTCACAGCCAGCCTCAACAACACAGTAAGTTCAAGTCTAGCCTGGGCTATATGAACTACTACATCTGGGGGTGGGGGCGATGATAAATACAGAAGAAAGAGAAGAGGGACTTCTTTTAGGGAACAGAGTTCTGTCGTGCTGCTTTCTAAACTGGAGATAGTGGGGATTTTAGATATGTGACCTTAGGCATAGGCCAGAGAGTGACGCTTTCTTGGATGCACTCTGGAACTGAAGGAGGGTGCCCATGTGGCTTTGTTGTGGCCAATGAAGCCAGAACAGAAATGTCTGCTTGTGGCTTCCAGAAAAAAATTAAAAATACTAGGTTGGTGGAGGTGGGCAGTGGTTCAGTCAGTGAAGCACCCGTTACTTAAGCATGAAGGCCTGAATTGTAGATGCACAGTTACACTAGCCTAGCGTGCCTAGGGGGTAATGGGTCCCTGTGAGTCACCAGCACTCACCTCTCGCTTCCATAGGCTGGGATTCTCTTGACAGAGGTGAGCACTTCCATCTAATTGACTCTACTTTGGATAGTGCCATTTTTAGAGTTGGGTGCTCGGGGGGGTGGGGGGGAGAGGAGGGCTGCTTGCCGGTGATCTGACTGCTTGGTTTGGTGCCTTTTCTTCCTCGGGAGTTGCTGTGACATGGGAGATGTAGTCATGGGAGCTCATAACCCAACAAGAGAGCCAGGTTCGTAACAAAGGATTACAGGGGTGGGTGCAGTCACAGACATGAGAGTAAAGAGCTTTGATTGCATAAAGAGGTCAATGCGGGGGAATGGACAATGATGACATAGAAAGGGAAGCTAACCAACCGTCGGCACACATCAAAAGACACATCCATGTATGTATTTCTTTCCAAGGGCCTAAGAGTGAAGTTCAGTCCCCAGCACTGCATAAACTCCGCATGGTGAAGAACCTCCATGTTCCTGAATAGCCTTCCCCACAACTTCCTCCAAATCTCAGCATGGTTAGAAAATTTTATTTATTTTTATTTTTATGGTGTTAAGGGTTGAAACGTACAGGGCCTCTGTACATGGTAGCCAAGTTCTGTGACACTGAGACACATCCTCAGCTCAAGGCTGGAGATGGGGGTGGCATAGGTGGGGGTGTGCACATGCATGTGTATGTGTGTATGTGGAGGTCAGATATTGATGTCCAGGGTCTTCCTCTATTCTCCACATTATTTTCTGAGATAAGCTAAGATAAGCATCTGTCAGTGATCCTGAGACTTGCTGATTTAGTATGACTAGCTGGCCAGCAAATCGGATCCCCCTGACTCTACCTTCATAGGGGTGCCTGTTGTGCCCAACTTTTTATGTGGGTTCTGGGAAGCAAACAGTTCCTCATGCAGACACATCACACTTTGCCCTGAGCCATCTCCCCAGCCCAAGGCCAGGATTTGTACTGAATAGTGACTACTTCAAGTGCTCACCTCTGGTGTTGCTGTCAAAACTAACTCATTATTGAAGTAATTCTGCAATTTAAGTAAGCATCTTCCCTGTGTACACTATAATAGCCCTTATGATTCATCTTAACTTCTTTTTTGTAAGTTTAAAAAATAATTGTGTATGTGCATGTGGCATATGTGTGGTATTCTATGTTATATGTGCACATGGCATGTGTACAAATGTATTGAAGTATTCAGATGCATAAGCAGGACATCCACTGCCTTCCCCCACTTACTTTCTCCTTACTCACTGCCTTATTCCTTTGACACAGGGTTTCCCACTGAATGTGAAGCTCTCATTTTGAATAAGCTGGCTGGCCAACAAGCCCTCTGTATACTGTTCCTACCTCCCAATGCTGGGCTTTCACACATGTGTAGCTATGCTCAGGTGTTTTTTGTTGTTGTTGTGACTATTTTTAACGTTTAAAAATATTTATGTTTGAGTTGTATGCATTTGAGTGCCTACTTGTATATAAGGGCACTGCCTGCATGCCGTGCTCAGGGAGGCCAGAGAGAGGGAAGAATCCCTGGGGAACTGGATTATAGCCAGTTGTGAGACACCGTGTAGATACTGGGAACCAAACTAGATCCCCTGCGAGAGAAACGAGTACTCTTAACCACTGAGCCATCTTTCCAGCCTCAGTATTCAATGTCACTGTGTGTTTGCTTTGAGACGGGGTCTTATATAACATTGTCTGGCCTGGAAACCACAGAGATCTATCTGCTTCCATCATCCAAGAGCTAGGATTAATGATGTACACTACCAAGTCCAGCTCCTAAAACTTTTGAGTGTGTGTGTCTGTTCACATGAGTTCAAGTGCCCTTGGAAGCCAAAGGCTTCAGATACCTTGGAGCTGGAGTTATAGGCCCTGGCAAGCCACTAAACATAGGTGCTGGGAACTGAATTCAAACCTTCTGCAAGAGCAACAAACACTCTTAACTAGTGAACCATATCTCTAGCTCCTATTCCCACCTTTTTATGTGGATGCTAGAAAATCAAACTCAGGTTAGTGTGACTGACACCTTTAATCCCAGCACTTGGAAGACAGAAACAGATCTCTGTGAATTCCTGGCCAGTCTGATCTACACACTGAGTTCTGGGGGCAATCAGAGTTATTCAGTATGACCTGTCTCAAAAGGAAAACACAATGAAATTGAGAATTGGGGCCGGAGAAATAATAGCTCAGTGGCTAAGAGTACCTATTGCTCTTGCAGGGATCATGTACCCACATGGTAGTTCACAACTTTTACCCACTGAGCTATGTCCCACCCACCAAAATGTAGTATTTACTTAGAAAATGTGGATAACAAAAATAACATAATTAGAGCTGGCCTAGAAAAGACATCCAGTCCTTTCTGCTTGGATGTAGGCCTGCTCCACCAGGCCTAATTTTGTCTACGTAGTTACAAAAACTCATACAAAAGCTTTTAATGTAGTGAAAAGTTCATAGGTGAGGATGTCATAGATGCTAGGGGAGATATTGTGGTAAATCTCCAACTACAATAAACCCATGAAAAGAACACACAACTCAGTTATAATACTTATAAGCTATACACCTAGATTGGGCAGATTCACCACTACACTACTCTGTTCCCCAGCTATGAGACCTCATACTACTTATGGCTCTCCATGCCACATGGTTCTGCCCCATCTTTCTTTCTCCATATCTCTTTATCTCCCCCTCCTCCTTCCTCTCTGTCCCTCTCCAAAACTTCTAGCCCCACCTTTCCCTTCCACTGCCCAATCACAGGCTCTCGCCTTTATTTTGACCAGTTAAAATGGGGAGAAGGTTCACCCGAAATCATCTGATGATCCACTCAAGAGGCAGTTCCTCTTGTGGAAGCAGAATTAGCATCAAAATACAAACAGCACCAGGGCAATCCACAACAAGGAGAATCTCCTGTTGTTATATTGGCTAAATGGTCATCTTGTCTAACTATCTTCTAAATATTTATGTTTATACTCATAGGTTTGTGTTACTCTCAAACAGTCAGAAAAACTGCTTTTAGAAGTGGATTCATAGCTGATCAACATGCTAAGAATAAGTAATTATGAGTGCTCAGTTGTTCGTGGATAATCAGTGTCAACCTTCACCTACTCTGAGGCTCAAGGAACATCAAAACAACGAGGAGATAAAAAGAATGTAAGGATGGATAGGAGAGCCATTGCACCCATGAACTTGGAACTGTGGTTACCTGTGTATGGTCAGACTAGCCAGAAATCCAGCATCAATTATGGGGACTGGCTTCTGAGGCCCATACCTCTAGCTGAAGAGAGATTGGCAATGGAAGGCTGCTGAAGGAGAGTCACTTTTCTTTGGATGTTTGATGCTGGTAAGCTACCCAGATCCAAGCAAGTGAGCCCACAGCCATGTACATATAGACCACACAGTTTGATTATGTGACTTTTTAAAAACAAAAAAGGGACATGAATTTGGCAGGGAACATGTTAAGGTTCTCAGAGGGGAGCTAGAGGAAGGTAGTAAGGAGTGGACATGGTCATAATACACCATATCATTGTAAATATCATATCACACATACATGCATATTTATTTTTTCAAAGAGTGAAAAAGCATGGCACTCAGAAGAAAGGAAAGAGAAGAGATGGGCCTGAATCCAAAAGTGATTGTGTGATCTGACAAGAGTCCATGCCATGGAGAAGGAGGGGTGTCCCCATCACAGGTGCAATTGTACCTTTCTTGGCCAATACTCTATATGTATTATGTAATTTGAAGGTGTGTCTCTGCCAGTGTGAGTTTCAGACCAGGAGAGAACAGGATCTTGCCATTACCCTCAAATAACAAGAACAATTGCTAGGGATTTGCTTTAGTGATGAAGAGGATCAGCTTGTGTTTCCTTCAAGCTCGAATGCTATACACGTATCTTTGTGTAAGAGCTTTAGAATTGATTAAGTATATGGTTGCAGGTCTTCTCAGTCAATACCATCTTTTGTGTGTGTGTGTGTGTGTGTGTGTGTGTGTGTGTACACCAGGGAATGTGTGTGAGACCTAGTGCACCTGCCACTATATGTAGAGTTTAGAGAACCACCACAGACTTCAGTTATCCTTCCATCTTGTTAGAGGGAGAATCCTATTTTGTTTTGTTGGTTTTTTGCTGTTGCATTGTCTGTGCCAGGCTAGCTGGTCTGGCACCTTTCTCTACGCTCAGTCTCTCTGGGATTACAGATCGCACTACTATGTCTGGCTTTATATGGGTTTTGAGGATTCAGACTCTAGGCTTCACCCTTATGTGGCAAGTACTTTACCCACTGAGCAGTCCTATGAATTGACTTATCAGTTACAGCTGTCAAGTTTTTAATTGTTTTTAAATGCATCTCCAATATTTTATTTGCATCCCTTATAAAACCTTGACTTTATCCTAACCTCTATATTGACCTAATCCCAAATCTTTTATAGAATCAAAGCAATCAACTTCATTTTTTAGTTTATCTCTGGAGGAAGACACTACAATGGATATGTTTTTAGGATTCAGTTCTGTTTTCCAGTTTTAAAAGGTTAACTCATTTAATAAGGACCACAAAAAGAATATGTTCTGATGACAATTTAGTAGATTTCCGAATTTGTTAAATTTTCTGTTTTCAGTGGAACATGTTCTTGAGGTAATGCTATTTAGAATATCTGCATCTAAGAATTTCCATATGTTCTTCACAGAGGCTCAACATCCTGCCAGTTCTCCCTGGAGAGTAAGTATGTGCAGTCTGTCCTGACAAAGGCTGGGCCCTGAGTTGTAAGAAAAGGTTCACTTCCTGCCAAGTAAAATAACCTTTCCCACAAATTGAGCAACATAATAAAAAGGCAAAGAGAGATTGCAGCTTAGATGAGAACACTAGGTAGAGAGACTGTTTTCCGCAGTTAGAAGTGCTATAGTGTCAAAATTAATACTGTATCTTAGATCATCCTTACAGTCTGTAATACTGCTCTTAATTGTTAATATGAGCAAAAGGAAATAATTGGTACTGTTTTAATATCCGAAAGAGAAGGTTTACAGGGGTGGTGATAAAATATTGAAGCAAATATTTTATAGTGAAGCAAGCCATTGTTTTTATTTGTTAGTTGATTTGTCATAAAATTTCATTTCTGAGCCAAGCAGTGGTGGTGCATGCCTTTAATCCCAGCACTTGGGAGGCAGAGACTGGCGGATTTCTGAGTTCAAGGCCATCCTGGTCTACAGAGTGAGTTCCAGGACAGCCAGGGCTATACGGAGAAACCCTGTCTTGAAAAACCAAAAAAAAAAAAAGAAAAAAGAAAGAAAGAAAAAATTTCATTTCTGTATGTATGAGCTAAAAGCATCCAAGTTGAAGTGATGTCTTGAGGCTTTTCCTCCTGTTTTTAATAATTTTTCATTTTGTCTTAGTTTGATTACTTGGACATTCTTAAGTCATTCTTATTAAAATATTATTGGCACTGCGATGTATCTTAGTTGGAGAGTGCTTGCCTAATGTACACAAGACCTTGGGGTTTATACCTGCATAAACAAGGAGCAGTGGTGAATACCTAAAATCCCAGCACTCAGGAGGTAGATGCAGGAGAATCAGAAATTCAGAGTTATTCTCTGCCACATTGTGAGTTCAAGACCAGTCTAGGATATAATGAGGCTCTCTTTTAAAAAAGAAAAAGTACATCAATAGTGTACATGAGGCTCTGAGGTCCAGTGTTCAACACAGATGCACACATACATGTACACACACACACACACACACTGATGATACTGAGAAAGGCAATGACTTCTACTGAAAATAAATTATCTTCCAACAGCACACTTTTTTGTTGCTGAAAATGAATTTTATTTATTGTCCAGCCAACTATGTTTTGGCAACCTTACTGTTATCTCCAGTAATCTAGAAGGTAGAGTTATGTCCCAAGAAAGAGAGGGCAAATTAGTAGAAGGTAGGACTAAATGAAGAAATTAAATATTATTTAAGTAATCAAAGCTTTTCCTGAGACTGTAACAGGCAGGGGATCCGAGTTGAGTTCTAACAGCGGCCTCTTGCTGTCCTGTCTTGGAAGGATCAGATCTGATAAGGACTCCGGATGGTTTGACAATCCTAGGCAAGTGGCTAGGATGCTCACTGCCACTGTCCACTAGAGTTTTGGTATTCAGTAGTTAGCTGGCAGTCATCAGGCATTTGAATAAAATAAGATGAGCATATTAATTGGCTCCCAGTACTTCATTCAGAAAGTTAAAGCTGTCAGAATAACAAAAGCATTATTAAGCTTTTCTTATACAAAGTCAGGCATAGAATTCCAAATAAAATAACTCTCCAGGCTTCATGAGCTTCTTGGCATGCAGACAGATTTCAGCCTAGTCAAACGTTTGATGAGCTGAGCCAGCCTGATGGTTCAGGCTTGTAAGGCTCCCAGATCCTTGGGAGGCTAAGTCAGAGTGATCACAAATTGAGGGTTGCCCTGGGCTGTAGAGTGAGTTCAAGGTCAAGCTGAACATGTTAGTGACACTCTGGTTCAAAATTTAAAAAAAAAAAAAAAATTAGAATAAGTCATTTACAGAGGAGAAAAAAATGATCAGTAAAAGCACAAAAATGTTTTCACACTCATTAGAAATCAGCTGATAAATGTTAGAATTCAGTCCAGTAAGATGGCTGCCAGGCAAAAGTACTCACCACCAAGCCAAATGTCCTGAGTTCAATCCTTCGAACACACACTATGGAAGAAGACACCATCCTCCACCAGGGTATGCATAGTCTGTTTCTCTCCTCCTCTCCCCCGCCCCCTTCTGAATTACCAGAAAGTAATAAAAAAATTAACTAAAGCAAAACACCCCATCTTACCACAGATGGCAGAGCTCTGAAGTCTACCAACACCAGGTACCACCAGGTTCTGAACAGGAGGGAATACAAATCAAGAGCGTTCTGGAAAGTTAGTAACAACCAGGAAACTAAAGCTGCTCTTACCTCGTGATCCAGGAATTCTAATAAAACGGGAATATTTGCAGACACGTTCCCTGCACCACTGTAACGAGTTTGAAGCACATTCATATGCTTTAGTGTAAGAATGGGCATGCGGGAAATACTCATGATTGTTGAACATCTGCTATATGCCATTGAGGATACATCAGTGGCCAAAACAAAAATGTCTGCTCTAAGAGAGGTGTATTTGTAGAAATGTTGAAATGTTTTGTTTCTTTTGAGACAGGATTTCTCTATGTAGCCCTGGCTGCCTTAGGTAGAAAAAAAAAAAAATTTTTTTTTAAATAAGAAAAATATGGTGTCTAAGACAGCAGTCCTCACCCTGTGGATTACAGCCCCTTTGGGGTGGTGGAACCAGGGTAGAATATCAGATATCCTGCATATGAGATATTTATATTATAATTCATAATAGTAACAAAATTATAGTTATAAAGTAGCCACAAAAATAATGTCATGATTAGGAGTAGCCTTAGTAACTGTATTAGTATTAAATGGTCGTAGCATTAGGAAGGTTGAGAACTACTGGGCTGAGAGAAAATATGTGGTAGAATAGACAAAATGAAGCAGTGAAGGAGAATAGGAAGAGCCTGTGACAAGGGGATGAGACAGCTGAGCAAGCCAGGAGAGTGGGAGAGAGCCAGAGAGCAAGCTGTGAAAATAACTGGGGAAGGGGAGGGGGGGGAGGAAAGGGAGAGGGAGGAAGAAAGGGAGAGGGAGAGGAGGAGGGAGAGAGAATGAATGGGGTGACCCTGGCTTGACGGAGAAACATGGGGGAGTATTGGGGGGGGGATCTCTACAGCTGAGTTGCCCTGAGCCCACTTTGAAGTCCACTGCTTTAATCATTAAAGCACTCAATAGAATAGGCAGTAGGCCTATTGTAAACTAATTTACCTCCTCCTTTCGCCCCCTCTTTTGTAACCCAGGCTGGCCTTGAAACTGTGCCTGGATTATAGGTATGAGCTACCTCATCCTGCTTCATTATAAACTCTACATATATTTAGTCATTTAATGTCCTCAGTTGTCTCACAAAGGCCTTTCATAGATAAGGAAACTGAGTAGCAGACAGGGTAACTCATTGTAGAGTGGTTAATTGTGTGTTGATTCAAACCTAGACTGAGTCCAGCCCACTCTTAGGGACTGGATCACTGACTCTTCCTTTTGTTCTCTCAAGAGCACTCCCCTAATGTCTGGCATCTTCCCACCACTGCAGGCTGGGCTGTGGGTCACCTACTGGCTTAGGCTGTGGTTATGACATAGAATTTGGAATCTGGGAGGAGTTTGAGATGGGAGGTGTCCCTGTTCCCAGCCTCCTCCACTTCCCCTCCCCCACAGTGGTTTAGCAGGTGCAGGTTGTGCAGGTCTATGCAAATTTCCCAGGCGAAGGATTGGAGCCATTTCACAAGGGTATTTGTTTTACTTTATCTTCTTGTATCGAGTTTTACTTTATCTTGCCTTTCAAAAGAGAAGGAAGGCAAATGAGGAGGTGGACCCTGATGAGACAGTCCCCTTGGAGTGCTTCTCCATCAAGAGGAGACTGGCAAGACTCCTCTGGGGCCAGCAAGATGACTCAGTGGGTAAAGGCCCCAGAACAGAAATGGTAGAAGAGAGAACGGACTCCCACATGCACACTGTGATAAGTGCACTCCTTCCTCACACAGTAAATAAATAAATGATAAACTAAATAAGTAAATAAATAAATAAACATAAATAATTCAAAATGCCTTGTCCACCCACCTTCTAGCGAACTTCCTTCTGAGTCGTCTAATAGTCTCTGGTGGAACTTCAAACCTAGGGCCTTTTAATCCAATAGTTTCCTTCTGGTAACTGGGGGTTCCCTGTCCCTTATAATGTTAATTACATTTCTATCATAAATTGTATGTATGTATGTTTCCTTGATAGTTTTTTGCCCAGTTGGTTGGTATGGTTCTTTAGTGCTTTTTGAAAGGCTTTCCTGTAACCCAGGCTTGTCTAAAACTTGCTATGTAGCCAAGGATTACCTTGAACTTCTGATCCTTCTACCACTGTCATCTTCATGCTGGAATTAGACATGAGCTACCATGCTTCATATATGCAGAACTGGAGATTGAACCCTAGGCTCCGTACATGTTAAGTAAGTGGTCCCTCATTGGAGCTACATCCCCAGCTTCTAAATTAAACTTTCCTGACCATACCCATTCCCGAGATATCTGTGGCTAAAGGATTTTAAGTGGCCCTTTTAGATTTCTCGAAGGGCAAAGCCTTGGTTCCTTCAAAGTGCAGTTGAACAGCAGAAGCAGCAGGTTCAAAAGTGCTCGGAGGAGAGGGATTAAAACGGGGCAGATCGTGTTTCTGGGTATGCTATTGCCCATAAAGGAGGCTTGCTCTCCTTTGTCCTTCAAACACCAAAGAAACATTGGCTCAGCAGAGGTAAAGCAGGGGCGGTAGCTTAAGAGTAGAAGGGCATTCATTTGATTTGTTCATTTGTTTTTAGGTCAGATCTCACAGACACGAAATAATTAAGAAAATGGGTTTTTTTAAATGTTCACTTAATTAATTAATTAATTAATTAATTAAAAGAGTATCTGCTTGGCCTTGAACTCAGAGATCCATGTACTTCTGCTTCCAAAGTACTGGGACTAAAGCCATGCACTGCTCTGCCTGGCTTTGAGTATTTTTTAACCATTGGACAGAATATATTTTCAAAGATGCCACATATGGGCACCAAGCATCAGAGACTAGCTGCACCTGTGAAGTATGGGTTTCTATTTGACAACCTGGTTACCAAATGAAGTACTCCTGATCCGAAAGCGTGGCCTGTAGTGTTGCTTTTTACCATTGAGAGGTCACAGTGCAGAGAACAGCTCCTTCTCATGTAAGAAATATTCCTGCATGTAATAAGAGTTTTGAATGGAGAGATTTAATATTCTATAGTTTGTTTTCAATAAAATACAATTTTCAGTTTTCTTATTTGTAGAAATGTTTTTTAAAATGGCAAAAATAAAATAAAATTGCGGTCGCTTGCTGAAGTCAATTGGAGGGGACATTTTTGACCGCGTACTTTTTAACTTAGACTTTCACTATCTCCCCTGATGCCTAACGGTGTCTCGTCAATGTTATTGGATTAAAAAGCTTGGAATTGCTAATGGCCCTCCAGCAACATATTATGTTATTAAAGGGCTTTGTGGCACCACTTAGCTTTGGCTATGCTAGCCCTTCTCATCGGAGCTCATCCTCTTGACTTTTTTGTAAGCCTTTTCTTAGCCAGAATATTCTAGCCTTTCCCCATTTCATGTCCCATATCTTCCAGCCTCATCCTTCAGTCTTCTCCTTACCCCTAGTCCCACATAACTTACATTGCTAGGACTAGAATAATTCAACTTTCCTTGAAGCCTTCTCTGACATCCCCAACTGCAATTGTGTCAAACTCCACTGAATTGCCATGGACTAGTTCTTTAATAAAGATATATATGTATATATGTATGTATATATTATATATGTGTGTGTGTGTATGTATATATATTGACATTTTCTTTATCTCCTGAACTTTATTTTCAAAAATGTGTTTTTGTGTCTGAGTATGTGTGCGTGTGTATGTATGTATGTATGTATATGTGCATATACATGTGTGCATGTGGAGACCTGAAGAAGTTACAGATGTTTGCTATGGTGCTAGGATCTGAACTCTTGCCCTCATGATTGCTCAGCAAGCGCTCTTAATCACGGAAGCCTCTCTGTAGCTGTTCTTTACCTTCTAGCAGATATAACATGTAGTGTAAAGGCCCGGTCATATAGTCTGTCTGGCTGCCAAAACAAAAATGCCACAGACATCTAACATTTCTCATGGCTCTGGAGGCTAGGAAGTCTAAGATCGGGGCCCTGGGAGATACATGTGTCATGAGGTGAGAGCCACCTCCTTCCCCTTCCTCCAGAGTTATGACAGGCACCACCATGATGTTTCTTCACATGGACAAAGCCAGAGGGTTTTCTGTGCTTCCTTTAACCTTATCACCTCCCACAGACCCGATCATCAGATAATGAGTCTGGGAGATACGCAAACATTAAGTTTCCAGGAGCCACTAGAGAAGTCCATTTCTATTTTTCTTGTTTTGTTTTGTTTCAAGACAGGGTTTCTCTGTGTAGCACTAGCTGACCCGGAACTCATTCTATGCACCAGGCTGACCTCCAACTCAGAGATCCTCCTGCCTCTGCCTCTTGAGTACTTGGATTAAAGGTGAGAGCCACCAACTGGGTAACTAGAAGTCCATTTCTTGTTCTCCAGATTCTATGAATAAATTAGGTTACATGTTAAATGGAAGTTTGCAGATCAAGTTAAAGTTGATAATCAGCTTGCTGTGTTTTGTTTTCTGTTTTAATGACACAGAATCTTACCAGGAAGATCAAGATAACCTTCAACTATGTAGCCAAGATGGGACTTAAACATGTTTTGATCCCCTTGCCTCTGCCTCCTACAGTGCTTGGGTTACAGGTGTGAGCCTCAAACCCCAGCAGCTAAACAGATATTTTAATGAAGGAGGATAGGTCTGGGCATGATACTACATGTCTGTAATGATAGTATTTGGGAGGTGGAGGCACCAGGAAGACAGCCTGAGCTATTGCCTGAGCTATGGTGGGGGTTGGGGAGTCAGAGGGCCAGATGTTTGCTACAAGGTAGTGTCTTCTATATGTACAGTGAAGCTGCACCCATGAAATCACAGCAAGGTGGTTGCCCAAGCAGACATGAAAATTGATACCACCAGTTAACATACCATTGTGGACCCAGAAGGTTGTATTTATAAATAATATATCTGTAACAACAATAAGTAAAGAGTAGGAGGCCATGAATTAGAGAGGTAGTGGGGAGGAATTAGGAGAAAGGGCAAGTGTGGAATGAGATATAAACTCATATATGGGATTCTAAAGGGAATGTCACGTGAGAGATTTGCAGAGGAGAAGGCTTGCTGGTGTGTGGATTAACCAGAGTAATCAAACCATTGTGTACATCTGAAACTGTCAAAGAACAAAATTAATAAAACTAAGAAGATGAGAACTAGGAGTGGGAGGCTGTAGGGGAATGCTGCTGGATTCCTGTGGGCCCAGTAGAACCACAGGGTTCCTTAAGAGAAGAGACAAGGCTGGGCAGAATGGCAAATGCCTTTAATCCTGGCACTGGAGAGACAGAGGCAGTCAGGTCTCTGTAAATTCAAGGCCAGCTTGATATACACAGTGAGTTCCAGGACAACCAAAGCTACAAAGTGAGAAAAAACGAGGGGGATGTGGGGGGGAGAGGGGGAGACACAGAATGAGAGCCAAAAAGATAGATACAAGGAAAGATAGAAGGAGAAAACTCAGTCTGACATAGCTGGTGAGCCTCTCCCTAGCCTAGCAGATATGGGTGGGCTCTCAGTCTTCAAATGGAAGGAAACACATACTTGGCTTCAAACCTTGAGAAGGTATACAGCCTGCTGACACCTTGACTTTAGCCTTTTGGATTTCATTTTATACTCTTGTTTCCCCGAACTGTAATTCACTGGCATGTGTAAACCACCAAATCTTGACCTGCTGTTACAGCCTCAAAAGCAAACATATACTGTATTAGTCGGGGTTCTCTAGAGTCACAGAACTTGTGGGTAGTCTCTATATAGTAAGGGAACTTGTTATGATGACTTACAGTCTGTAGTCCAATTCCCCAACAGTGATCAGCAGCAGCTGTGAATGAAAGTCCAAGGATCTAGCAGTTGCTCAGTCCCACAAGGCAAGCAGGCCAAGAAGAGCGAATCTTCTTTTTTCCAATGCCCTTATGTAGGTCTTCAGCAGAAGGTGTGGCCCAGATTAAAGGTGTGTACCACTATGCATGGATCTGGGACTGGCTTTGTCCCAGGCTGACCTTGGACTCTGAGATCTCCTTGCCTCCATCTCCTGGGATTAAAGGTATGTACTACTTTGCCTGGGCCTAAATTTATCATGACCACTATGCCTCAAGATCTCCATGCCAAGATCCAGGTCAGAAACTTGTGTCTTCCAGCCTCAAGATCTGGATCACAGGTGAGTCTTCTAATTCTGGATTGCAGTTCACTCCAGAAATAGTCAAGTTGACAACCAGGAATAGCCACTACAATCCACCCCTTGTCAACTTGACACAAATAATATCTCATGTTCACATGAAACAATAACAAGGTCATGAATATGCCTAACATGATATATAACTATTCCTCATACAATCAAAAACGCATTTGTAAATTTACAATAGGGCAATGTCCCTTGGGAACAATTTTTTAGTATCTCAACTTAAATACCAATTGTTAAAGAAATTGGAAGAAAGACAAATATGTTCTTAACAAAGTAAAACAGAAGCATTCCTATTACTTTATAATCCTCATTTCTGCAGCTGGTCACGTGGTCTTAGCTGGTATTTATAACCACCTTCCTCTACTACCCATTCTGTATTTCCTCCACCCTCTGCAAGCACCTCGGCTGGTCTTGACTCTTTTCCTGGAGGAGTGACCCATACCTTCATTCATGATGGGTCTGTGTCCTTTGTCATCCTGCTTTAATTAGGCTGTTGTAGTTTCCCATTCACTTTAATCACAGGATATGGTAGCACTAAGAGAGGCCCTAAGGGATCTCCTGCACTCCAGGCATGATCCTTCTTACCTCCATTGTGGAGAGGCAATCCAATTTCCCCATGGTAATCTGGATCTGTCACCCCTCCTAACACTGTTATTCCTTTCTTAGCCTGTTGGTTTAAGGACATTAGAAGCCCAAAATGACTAGGGGAAAGTCTGAGCTTCCAGTTCAATGGAATGTTTGTTGTGGCTTCTGGTAGGAGCACTCCCCCCTCTGGAACCAAAACGTCTAGGCCAGCAGAACCTAGAGTTGTGGGGACAGGAAGCAAAACTTTTCCTAGAGGGTCACTAGGAGTGATAGTGAGTGGAACTATTTCCTTTTCCACCCCTTGATTCCTGGACCCATGGCCCTGGCTATGGGAGAAACTACCAAATATAGGATGCTGATTCAAGGCATATACTGCCTTCTGAAGCACTCTGCCCCAGCCCTCCATGCTGCTGCCACCTAATTTCCTCTGTAACTGCACCTTCAAAAGGCCATTCCATCTTTCTATCAGACCAGCTGCTTCAGGATGATGGGGGACATGGTAAGACCAATGGATTCTTTGATTGTGGGCTCACTGTCACACTTCTCTGTCTGTGAAATGAGTTCCTTGGTCAAAGCAATACTGTGTGGAATACCATGACGATGGATAAGGCATTCTGTAAGTCCACGGATGGTGGTTTTTGGCAGAAGCATTACATGCAAGAAAGGCAAACCCATAACCAGATTAAGTTTCTAAACCAGTAAGAACAAAACGTTGTCCTTTCCATGGAGGAAGTGGTCCATTGTACTCAGCCTGTCACCAGGTTGCTGGGTGGTCACCTCGAGGAATGGTGCCATATCTGGGGCTCAGTGTTGGTCTCTGCTGTTGGCAGATCTGGCATTCAGCAGCAGCTGTAGCCATGTCAGCCTTGGTGAGTGGAAGTCCATGTTGTTGAGCCCAAGCATAACCTCCATCTTGGCTACCATGGCCACTTTGTTCGTGTGCCCACTAAGCAATGACAGGGATGGCTGGGGAAAGAGGCTGACTGTCCACAGAACGGGTCATCTTATCCACTTGATTATTGAACTCCTCAGATGAAGTCACCTTTTAGTGAGCATTTACATGGGACACAAATATCTTCACATCCTTTGCCCATTTGGAGAGATCTATCCACATACATCTTCCCCAGATGTCTTTCTCACCAATTTTCCAATCATGATCTTTCCAAATCCCTGGCCATCCAGCCAATCCATTGGCTACAGCCCATGAATCAGTGAACAATCGTACATCTGGCCATTTCTTTTTCCAAACATACTGTAATTCCATGTGTACTGCCTGAAGTTCTGCCCACTGTGAAGATTTTCCTTCACCTGTATCTTTCAGGATTGTTCCAGAAAGGGGTTGTAATGCTGCAGCTGTCCACTTGGGTGGTGCCTGCATAACGTGCAGAGCCATCAGTAAACCAGGTCCTAGTCTTCTCTTCTTCAGTCAGCCGATCATAGGGAACACCCCATAAGGCTATAGGTGCATGCTTGGCAGTAAATGGCATTGTAACAGGAGTAGAAACCATAGACATTTGAGCAACTTCTTCATGTAACTTGCTTGTGCCTTTAGGACCTGCTCGGGCCCAATCATGTTTAAACCATTTCCATTTGACAATAGACTGCTGCTGTGCACATCCTACTTTATGACTTCGAGGGTCTGATAACACCCAGCTCATGATTGGCAGTTCAGGTCCCATGGTAACTTGGTGTCCTATTGTCAAGTGTTCATTTTCCACTAAGACCCAATAGCAGGCCAAAAGCTGTTTTTCAAAAGGAGAATAGTTCTCTGCAGATGATGGTAGAGATTTGCTCCAAAATCTCGAAGGTCTTTTCTGTGATTCACCTACAGGGGCCTGCCAAAGGCTCCAAACATCATCTCTATCTACCACAGACACTTCTAGTACTATCAGGTCTGCTGAATCATATGGTCCAAGTGATAAAGAAGCCTGCACAGCAGCCTAGACCTGTTGAAGAGCCTTCTCCTGTTCCAGGCCCCACACAAAGGTAGCAGCTTTCCGAGTTACTTAGTAAGTGGGCCTGAGTAACACACCTAAGTAAGGAATATGCTGTCTCCAAAACTCAAATAGACCCACTAAATGTTGTGCTTCTTTCTTGGTGGTGGGAGGGGCCAGGTACAATAGATTATCTTTCACTTTAGAAGGAATATTTCTGCATGCCCCACACCACTGGACTCCTAAGAATTTCACTGAGGTAGATGGTCCTTGGATTTTGTTTGGATTTATTTCCCATCCACTGATAAGCATATGTGTTACCAATGAGCCTAAAGTGGTTGCTACTTCCTGCTCACTTGGTCCACTCAGCATAATGTCATAAATATAGTGCACCAATGTGATATTTTGTGGAAGGGACAAATGATCAAGATCCCTTTTAACTAAGTTATGACACAGGGAAGGAGAGTTAATATATCCTTGAGACAAAACTGTAAAGGTATACTGCCGGCCTTGCCAACTGAAAGAAAATTGCTTCTGGTGGTCCCTATGAGCAGGTACTGAGAAGAAGGCATTTGCTAGATCAATAGCTGCATACCAGGTACCAGGAGATGTGTTAATTTGTTCAAGTAACGAAACTACATCTGCTACAGCAGCTGCAATGGGAGTTACTACCTGATGTAGTTTTGGATAGTCAACTGTCATTCTCCATGATCTATCTGTCTTCCACACTGGCCAGATAGGAGAGTTAAAGGGAGATGTGGTGGGAATCACCACCCCTGCATCACTCAAGTCCTAGATAGTGGGAGTAATTTCTGCAATTCCTCCAGGAATACGGTACTGTTTTTGATTCACTATTTTCTTTGGCAGAGGCAACTCTAACTGCTTCCATTTAGCCTTTCCCACCATAATAGCCCTCACTCCACAGGTCAGGGGACCAATGTGAGGATTCTGCCAAGAGTTAATATTGATAACATGCCTATTCAGAGCCAGGTATGTATGTGAGTGCTCTGCACATATTATTCTAGCATATAGTCCTGCAATAGATCATAAAATTGTCTCAAGCCAGAGGAGCCTGGGGCATAGAGAAATAAGGCTGCCATTGTGACAAGAGCTTATAAACAATGGAATGGTGGCTCAACTCTTATCTCTTTATTCAAGGCAATCTCCAGAATGCCAGCCTTTGGTTTATCATGTTTGATCCCAGGGTTTGTCATAAGCTCATTCACACTGCAAGACCTGTGGTGTTTAGGGAAAAGATGTTCACGCTTCATTCATTCTCCCTTCTTCTTTGCAGCTAGATGTGCTTCCTGATCAGATTTTAGAAAATGTTTCTAACTGAGGCAAGGGCGGGAGGATCCTTCCAAGCTCCGGGCCATCTAGGGCTGTGTAGTAAGACCTTGTCCCACAAAAGCACTCCCTTATGAACATTTGGATTAGAAATTGAAATCGGCATTTGTATTCTCAAAGAATATGGACTTTTTTGGTGCATGTGTGCATGTGTGTGCGCGTGCATGCATATGTAAGTATGTTCAGTGTTGTGAACTGAACCAGGAACTTGCAACACTCTAGGAGGACTCTGTCTAAGCTACATCCCTGAACTTATTCTACCTTTAAACATTAGATTTTCATCCATATGAAACACATTAAAGAATATACAGTCGGTATGTCTGGTTGATGGGTTTTTGCATGACTTTTTAATACTTTGACTTTATATTTGAAGTTTTTTAAAAGAATGTAATGTTTGTTTTTATATATATGGCACTTTTATGTTAGGTCATTCAGATACTTTTGTGCATGTTGTGTTTTTCATGGAAGGGTGAAGACAAACTACATGGAAGAGCAAAAAACAAACAACAAAACACTAGAGGCATCAAAAATAACAGACTTTGTGTTTCTTTGAATTACTAAAAAACATTATTTTAAGTAGGTTTGTTGATAACTCAAGGTAAATCAGAGGGTTAAGGTCAACTCATTGGAACATTGACTGTTAACTTTAAATATTCAAATGATTAAGTTGATGGCATTTTCTTTTTTTTAAATAATAAAATATAATTGTTAGAAAATTTTAGAGAAATAAAATTTAATTGTTAGAAATTTTTAGAGAAACGTTCCATATAACAGTATAAATTAATACAGTATTTCTTTTTCTTTTTTTTTTTTTTTTTTTTTTTTTGGTTTTTTGAGACAGGGTTTCTCTGTGTAGCTCTGGCTGTCCTGGAACTCACTCTGTAGACCAGGCTGGCCTCAAACTCAGAAATCCGCCTGCCTCTGCCTCCCAAGTGCTGGGATTAAAGGCGTGTGCCATCACTGCCCAGCTTAATATAGTATTTCTAATGAACAGTTTACCAACAAGTACCAAAGTATAAATTGTGCATAAAATTTTATCTAGTAAACTTATTTCTAGGAGTATATATATATATATATATATATATATATATATATATATATATATATTGGATATTTACTTTATTTACATTTCAAATGCTTTCCCCTTTCCAGGTCTCCCCTTTGGAAACCCCCTATCCCACTCCCCTCCCCCTGCCTCTATGAGGGTGCTTCCCTCACCCACCCACTCCTGTCTTCCCTCCCTGGCATTCCCCTACACTGGGGCATCTATCACCCTCAGGCCCAAGGGCCTCTCCTCCCACTGATGGCCAACAAGGCCCTCCTCTGCCACATAATGTGGCCAGCACCATGGGTCCCTCAATGTGTATTCTTTGGTTGGTGGTCCAGTCTCCTGGAGCATGGGAGTGAGGGTTACAGGCCAGTTGTCACTGTTGCTGCCTCCATGGGGCTGCAAACTCCCTCAGCTCCTTCAGTCCCTTCTTCAACTCCTCCATCTGGGACAACACACTCAGTCCAACGGTTGGCTGCGAGCATCCGCTTCTGTGTATGTACTGTGGGATATCTTTCACAGTATTATTATATATAGTGGTAAATTATAAGAAACGTCAAAATTAAATACAGAATTAATAAATTGTGAAATTACTTGTAGACATTTCTATAATAATTAAAATGCTATTTTTAGGCTAAAACTTTAGAATATCATCATCTTATACTTTCACATTATAAATATGATTAAAATAAATTAAATCACTTTGTAAAAACATTATGCCATTGGAAATTATTTCTGACAGATCAACTCTTACGGGGTTTCTGTTTGTTTGTTTGTTTGTTTTTTTGAGACAGGGTTTCTCTGTGTAGCCCTGGCTGTCCTGGAACTCACTCTGTAGACCAGGCTGGTCTCAAACTCAGAAATCCACCTGCCTCTGCCTCCCAAGTGCTGGGATTAAAGGCGTGAGCCACCACTGCCCAGCTCACACTTCATTCTTTACAGAAATAGTCACTACAGAACTAGAAATATTTAAGGGGTAACTTCAGCAAGTGTTATAGGTATCTGATGAGTCTTAGTGTAATGGCCTTGGGAAATGCAAAGGAATGATGCTCTTTGCTCAAAGTGAAGCTAACATATCTTCAAGGGAGAAAATTGGAGGTATTTGAATTTTATGTTCACGTTAGGGAGGTGAGTCCTGTTTATTTTAGAAGACTAGTATTTATTTTCTCAGAATTTTGTCAGGAGCTGTCAACTTACCTCTCGTTGAGTGTGACAGTAGTAAGGTTTTCAAAGTCTACTAAAAACAAGTAACATCAAATGTGTGATTTATGAGATAAGGTTGTGTGCTATTTTGAATGAAGTCAACTTTCCTTTGTCATTTCAAAAAAGAAAAACTGAATGGCCACTGTCTGCTTCAGGAAAAGATTCTTTCACATGTCTGCTTTAGCAAAATATGTGCCCCAGCAAAACATCATTTCATATAACTTTGACCATTCAGAAGGATGTAGAAAAGGTAAGTCAGGGACATGTGTCCAATACAGTTTGACCATCAACATCATCAGGGCACTCAGTAAGATCACAGTCAGCATCATTCTTTGTCCCAGCATCAGCATCCTGTGAACAAAACAAACATGCCGGCTTCCCCCTATTAATACATATTAATATGGGGACCATGCCATTTTACCAGTAAGCGAATCCTTCCATTTCACCTGGGCATAAGTATGCCTAGTTGTAGGATGCCATAGATGCTCAGCAGAAGACAGTCCCTTGGCATCTAAGGTCAAAAAATTCAAAATAAAATTTTGTGGTGAAGGAATATGCAACTTCCTTCTTTTTATTTTTTGTAACTGATTTTTTTTTAGAGTTCCATGGGTTTGTTCCATAATTCCCTGTCCTTGAGGACATGCAAAATTGTGTATTTTACATAGGTTATTACTTATATTTTATAGATTTAACTCATATTTAATTTATATTTTTATATGGCTTGTATTTAACACAATTTTTAAAGTTGATAATATTTAATGTGTAACTTTTATTATTGTATATATTATATATTAATGTATATAAATCATATTCAATGTATATAACTTAACTTGTATAATTTATATTTAATGTATAATTTATAGTTAATGTGGATAATTTATATATACACATGCATGTGTGAATGTGCATGTAGCTATTATACATATATATTAATATATATAATTTCTAACTTATATATATTAGTTTATATAACTTAAATTTGGGGCCACCTACATGGAAGCCAGCAATCCTAGCCATTTACCTGTGCCAGAGCTCAAGAGTCTATAGTGTGGGGCTGCCTCCAGCTGCTGTCCAGGAAGGGAGGAGGAAGGCGGGGTGGGGGCAAGCTTGGGCTGTCTGCTGCTCCAGAGGCAGAGTTCAGCTCTGGACACACTGTTCTGCTCCTCCATCCAAGCTTCATATCCTGCATCCCACTGGCACTGTCCCTGCCCCTCCAGGGGGTCAGCAGGCACTCTAGCAGCAAGTGTGGTACAGGAACGAGGCCAGCAGGGAACCACTTTTTGGCTGGTGATCTTCCAACACCAGGAAGTGTTTCCCTCTACCTTGATGGTGCACTGTGAATGGCTCCTGTCACTTTCTCTCTCCTTTGTGAAGCATCCCCAGACAGGGGAAGGGCTGCTTCTCCAAAAATGACTTCTCTCACCTAGCCCTAATCAAGTCCAAAGATTAAAGTATCTACAGGCATTTTACCTGCTCCGTGCACATCATAATAATCTCGAAGACTTTCCCCAATCTTTTTTCAGGTTGCTAAATTTACTGTACCTTTCTCAGGAAACCAAGAACAAACTTCTCTTCAAAATCTAAAAACTTAAGCAACTGCTGCTGGCTTATATTAGCTCCCCGTACTCTATGACTATCTCTGAGCATATTACAAAAAGCAAGTAACTATTTCCCTGTCCTATTTTTCTTGTTTCCTCTCTAATTTTTGCTTATTCCAAGCTCCTGTACCTTTTTTGAGCTCCCTTACCTACCATTTCCCATGTCCTTTGCTCCCAGAAATTACTCACACCTGCCAACACATTCTCTTTTCCCAAGTGCTCCATTCCCAGCCATGTTCTTCACTGCGTCCCCTGTAGTTTTACTGGAGCCAGCCGGTCAGCACGACAATCATGACTGGAGGAGTGAGGATGGTTATAGGAAAAGCAGAAAGAAGATCGAGGGACAGAGATGGGAGGCCTGCGGTCAATACTACACCAGCAGCGAATGTATTTTCTCAGTGCCTTTTAAAGGCAAGCAACAGAAAGCAAGACCAATTCCAGGAAGATAAACAATGACCACAAATGCTTATGTGGCAAGTTTATGGTACACAGTATCTATGTTTGACTAAGGCCATTTCCTTCAGGCTTGGACAGTCTCTCAAAGACATATGCATAAGTGGAGGAACTGTTGGAAAGGTCACAACTACCGGTAGTTCCCCCTCGCAAAGACACCGAGAACGAGAGCGATGCAATCAGCAAGAGGTTTATTATTTCCAATGCACTGGGGTCGTCCTGCACATGACACAGAAGCGATCCTGTGGAGCCCGTTCAGGGACCTTATATAGGATTTTAGAGCAGCTTCCATCAGGTACAATGTGATTGGCAGAAAAGTGTGACTTTTAAACTGATTGGTCTTTAGGGAATGAGGTAGCAGGGGCTTAATCAGCCC
Source organism: Rhynchomys soricoides (assembly GCA_019843965.1). Taxonomy (NCBI): domain Eukaryota; kingdom Metazoa; phylum Chordata; class Mammalia; order Rodentia; family Muridae; genus Rhynchomys; species Rhynchomys soricoides. Next base: position 9,631,389 of record JADRCH010000061.1, read on the forward strand.
CTCCCTCCCAGCCTACATGCTTTCTAACCTGCTTCCTCCATGTGCTTGGGGGGGAAGAGGGGGGAGGGAAGGAATGTCCATCCCACAGGGAATCTCTGCTAGCTAGGTGGCCTTATCTCCGGAGAGGGGAGGTGGGGAGAAATGCATTTCTTTCAGAACTTGACGGGATACAAGGCACACACATCTTAACTAAAAACAAAGATCATGCTGACCATATACCCTGCTATGTTCTCATAACAGGTTTGTTAATCTTAGGAAATTCCACAACCGCCAGGCAGTGGTGGCGCATGCCTCTACTCCCAGCACTCAGGAGGCAGAGGCAGAGGCAGAGAGTATAACCATGACCCCACAGGCAGTGGGAGATGAGCACTGAGCATTGGTTTGGTTTGCTCTGCCTTGCTATTCTTCTCTAACAAAACACTTGTATTGGTTCACCTGACATAGCATTGTTGAGCTCAGCTTCTGGTAATGCTGCTATTGAGAGAAACTTGCCCAAGGACTGCTCACGAGAGTCCTTTGATAGCTTGCGGCTTCTGTAGCCTCACCTTAGGCTGTTTTACAAGCCTGGTGGCTTCTTCAGGATTGAACTACAGCTGCCTGGTGTGATGGTTTGTATATGCTTGGCCCAGGTAGTGACACTATTAGAAGGTTTGGCCTGGCCAGGCAGTGGTGGCGCACGCCTTTAATCCCAGCACTGGGAGGCAAAGGCAGGCGGATTTCTGAGTTTGAGGCCAGCCTGGTCTACAGAGTGAGTTCCAGGACAGCCAGGGCTACACAGAGAAACCCTGTCTCAAAACACCAAAAAAACAAAAAACAAACAACAACAACAACAACAAAACCAAGAAGAAGAAGAAGAAGAAGAAGAAGAAGAAGAAGAAGAAGAAGAAGAAGAAGAAGAAGAAGAAGAAGAAGAAGAAGAAGAAG
>JADRCH010000061.1:9632322-9689240 GCA_019843965.1 Rhynchomys soricoides
AGAAGAAGAAGAAGAAGAAGAAGAAGAAGAAGAAGAAGAAGAAGAAGGTTTGGCCTGTTGGAGTAGGTGTGGCCTTATTGGAGTAGGTGTGTCACTGTGGGTGTGGGCTTCAAGACCCTCATCCTAGCTGCCTGGAAGTCAGTCTCCTAGCAGCCTTCAGATGAAGATGTAGAACTCTCAGCTCGTCCTGCACCATGCCTGCCTGGATGCAGCCATGTTCCTCCCTTGATGATAATGGACTGAGCTTCTGAACCTGTAAGCCAGCCCCAATTAAATGTTGTCCTTATAAGAGTTGCCTTGGTCATGGTGTCTGTTCACAGCGGTAAAACCCTAAGACAGCCTGCCTAGAGGACTGGACTGCAGCTACTGAATCATATTTGGTTTGCTACAGGACTGAACTTCTGCCCAAGAAGATCAAGCTTGCCCTCAAAGAACTAGTGCTAAGCAGGTCCACTTCCCCACATCCTAATAACTGTTCCCTCCCACTACCTGTTGGGCTGTTGGGCGGTGGGCTAGAGGAGAGGTTGAACCCTTACATTAAAAGTAGGTTGCAAAACATTTATGCTTATAGGGCAGTTTACAGCAGCAAGGGATTTGTATGTAAAAAAATAGACAAGGCTTTTTTAAGGTCTAAGAATAGATTTTAACTTATGCCATCCTAGCCCAGCCCATGTTTAGTGATAGAAACCGAGAGTCTTCAGTTAGAGATGCTGCTGATGTGCCTGGGCTTCCAGTTAGATGTAAGTGTGACCTGGAAGCTTTATAGGAAAGGGACAAAGACAAAATGTAGCAGGGCAGTGGAACAGTTGTGCATTCTTAGAATCTTCTTCCAATAAAATAAAACAAACCCCTAGCCATGAATGAGATCTTTTATGACCTAACACAGCAAATGAGAAACACTTCAGTGCCTGGGAAGGCACATAAAACCTCATCATGTCAGCTGCTTGGCATAATAAATGCATTGTGGTTTTGAGCCTGGACTGAAGAGCTATTGCCAGCATTCCAACTCTGCTTGGCCTACCAACATCATTAATAATCTTTAGTGCAGTGATACACTCACAATTTTAAAATACATTTATTGTTGGATGGGCAGAGAGGGTGTGCTTGTTCTGGGTGGGCAAGTGGAGGTTAAAGAACTACTACACTCGGAATTGTTCCACCATGTGCACTCTTGGGATTGAACTCAGGTCATCAAACTTGGCAGCAAGCACTTTCACCAGCTGAGCCATCATGGACCCCTGGGGTTGTACCTTTAAAAGGCAGATGAAAGCCATTACATTAGCTTACACATTCTAACCACTTTCCAACATTTCAAGAGAGATTTTCATTTATGTGATAGCCCTACAGTATACAGCCAATAAAAGCAGAGGCTCCACCCAGTAATACTGCTGAGAGAGATTCTTGATTCACTAATGTACATGGATAAAAATGGTGTACTGTACACTGATAAATCCCTGACTTTGCATTGGGAAGTACAATAGGAAATCCTAAAAGGACCATTATTTAGAATCATGAAAGAAAACCCAAATAAGCTTCTACGTAGACTATTAGAAAGACTTCACTTCTTTAATAATTTTAAAAAATACCACAAAAGAGGCACTTTTCACATATATCCAATCTACAGGACACAGTAGAGTTTGGGAGTCCAAGGAAATTTCCAGGAAAGAACATAACATCTGCCCCAATCTGCCAGAACCCCAAGAATGTTGAGACTACAGAGACCAACATCTCCTACTTGGTACTCCTGTGCCCAGGACCTGGAACCTGGTAGAGCCAGAGATGTCTGAGAACTTCACCTTTCAACTAGGTCCAATGATGTCAGCAACTCAAGAGTTAGTGCTGCTCTCAACATTAGCCAGAGGGGCTTCTTCTGCAGTGGGCAGCAGTTCATGCAGCAGTTCTGAGAATAAGTGGCATTTGGGTGCTTGTCCCTAAATAAGACATTTATATTAATTAACCCAAGGCTCAGTGGCGTATCATGGAAGATGTGAAAGACTGTGTGGTCCTGAGAATGAGAAAGAGTGCTTTGAAATGTCTTCTGGATGTGACAATGACCACTTCACTCATGACTTTACGGTAGTTATAGTGACCTGCACAAGATCAGGCCAATGAGACCTGTCACTAGTCCAGCAGATAGCACTAACAGGTTAAAAAAAAAAAGATGAGAAGGAGACATGTTGGGAGTGTCGGGAGGAAGTAAGAAGAGAGATGTATACAACCTTCATTGGATATATGTGTGAAACTGTCAAGGAAGAAATAAGGATTTAAAAAATAATTTTAAAAATACAGGTCATACATCCAAAAATAAGCACCTTGACTAACAGAGCTATTGGGTTTGTTTTAATGTTTCAAAAGCCTCTGAAGACAGTGACCTTGTCTTTAGGTCCTAACAGTCCCAAGGTAGGAAATAAGGATTGCAGAAGTAGCAGCTTAGCTAGAGGAAGAAATGGAACAAGATTAGGACAGGAAAGGCTAGTGTGGGAGGTGAATGGTCTTCAGCAAAGCAGAATGACATATATTTGACTTGTATGGACAGGGATGCCATAAGGAACTCAATATTCTGTACATTAACCTAATTAAAATTAATTGAAAAGTCAGAATGAAAGTATTTTTCTGGACCTTTCTCAGGAGCTAAAACAAAGAATATAGTTGTGCTTCCCATTCAAATTATGCTGGTAGCAGATTGAGGTCTTCCTGTATTAAATGACGCAAGTCAAAGTCTTTGGTCTATGAAGACGTATTCAACTATAAATAGAAAAAGAAGCTTTGTGCTTGTAAGAGGGAAAGAACTCTATAGTGATGACTGTCAATTTGCTGTCAGGACATGCTGACTCTCGGTCGTGTGATAGGAAATGCTCTAATGTACTAGATAGTATTCAATGGCAGCCTGTTTCTCTGCTTTCTGTTACTTCCACCCCTGTCTCATCATTCTGCAACAGTGTGGTGAACTGTGCCTATTAGAAGTGTGTGTGTGTGTATGTGTGTGTGTGTGTGTGCGCGCATGCATGCATGCACTACTTATATATGAACGTGCACGAGCATGAACCTAATACATATGTTCAGAGTCCAGAGCAAGTCAGGTGTCTTCCTCTATAACTCTATGCCTTATTGCTTTGAGACATGATCTCTTACAGAACTGAAGGCTCCCTTTTGTCTAGGCTGATCAACCAGAGAACCCTTAGGACCGGTCTCTGTTTCCCAATGCTAGGATCCTAGCATGCATAGTTATGCATGGCTCTTTAGGTGGTTGCTGAGGATTCAGATTACAGTTTGGGGTGCTCATGCTTGCCGACCAAGCATTCTCAATGCCACCTCAAGACTTCGGTTGGACTAGGCAGTGGTGGCACTCAGGAGGCAGGGGTAGGCAGATCTCTGAGTTTGAGGCCAGTCTGGTCTACAGAGCTATTTCTAGAACAGCCAGCTCTACACAGAGAAATGCTGCTTCATTCCATCCCCCATGTGCCCCCCAAAAAAGTCAAAACACTAACAAAAACTCAAAATTTTTAAGCTAAACTTGACATAGTGGTACAGGCCTGGAACCCTAGCTAATACGGAGACCAAGGCAGGAATATAAAAAGCTCAAGATCAGTCTAGGTTATAGAGCTAATTCAAAGTCAACTTGTTTACCTTAGCCAAGGCTGGGTCTCAAAATTAAAGGAAAAAAAGAGGAAGAGAGTGAGGATGTAGCTCGCAAATGAGTATTTGCTTGACATACACAGATCTTAGGTTGACTTCTCAACACTTAGGTAGGTAGGTGGAAAGTGCATAGAGATGGATGGATGGATGGATGGATAGATAGATAGATAGATAGATAGATAGATAGATAGATAGAGATACATAGATGATTAATAAGAATGCAGAACTTGTTAGAATCATTGTGTACAATTACATAAAATCCTTGAAATTTATTTGGTGGTATATCACAAACTAGACCTGCTGGTGTGAACAACGGTGACATTTAAATTAATAATTAAGCTAATTATTAATCTTTTCAAATCATGCTTACAGTTCCCCAAACACTGAGTACCTTGCAACATGAGTCACTTATTGTTTTGCACCCAGGACTGCAGTCATCTGCGTCAGCTCTTTGTCTTGTGACATGTCTTCTTGGCTTGGCTTTAGTCTCTGTCAGATGTAAGACTGTCTCTGTGTATCTCATTTGGATCCAGGCTGAAGAGATGGCTGCTAATTTGCCCATGCTTTCTTTGGGGGTAAAGCCAGAGATTGAACCAAAGACAAGAGGACCTCTAAATCCTTTTTGTGTGTCATAATGTCCCGAGAAGAGCAAGTTATATGAATCAACATCATCAGAGTGGGGAACTTACCACCCTACCCTAGTGTATTGTTAGATTTATGTGGCTGAAGGATGAAGAGAGTAGGTGTGGGCAATCCAGTCCTCACGGTCACTTTCTATGAACCCTGTCTCTGCTCCCCCAGCCCTCTTAGCTCAGTGTCAATTGCTAACATGCCCTGTAGGAGTGAGGGTGCTTCCTACGACTTACTAAGATTCCCAAAGGAAGACAGCAGCTTCCATGTAGTTTGACAACTATAAATCTAGAAGCTTGTACAGCTGGTTTTTCATTCTGGCACAACTTCCGGCTTCTTTATTGCTTTACTTAAAATAAAATTAATATTTTAATATATGTATTAGTACCCTCCCATAATGCTAGAAACCCAACCTAGGGCTTTTGGATTCTGAGAAAGCACTTTACTGTGAGCTGTAGCGTCAACTCAAATATCAGGTTTAAATGAGTTTTGCTCATTTAAATGAACTCACCCTTCATATTAGAGTGGAAAAATAGTTTGTTGAGTACTTTAGAATGCAGTGGAGTGCAGTAACTAGAGTACCACCTTTTTGGGAGGTAGGGGGTACTGGCTTACTCTGTTGCCCGGGCTTGACTCAAACTTGCCAAGTAGCTGAGGCTGGCCTTGAACTCCTGATCCCCCTCAAGTGATGGGATTACTGGTATTTACCACCTCTCCTGGTTTTATGTGGTTCTCAGAATCAAACACAAGACTTGGTTGGTTCTAGGAAGGCATTCTACCAACTGGGCTACCTCCCCAGCCTTCCCCTCCCTCCTTCCCTTCCTCCCTCCCTCCCTCGCCCCCCTCTCTTTCAGATGCGTCTCGTTATGAAGCCCCGGCTGGCCTGGAGCTCAGCACCTTCTAATTGCTGTGGTGTGCTCCCATGCTCCGCTGTTGGACTTCTGAACCTCCGACTATTTAAACAGAGAGCTGAAGGATGAGATGGGTCTGCCAGACAGCCTGGCGGTGCTCAGGAGATCAGTTCATACTTAGTTGTAATGGCTAACCTTTTGTCATTATTAATTTAAAATTTTTATATGTATGAGTATTCTGCCTGCAAGTGTATGTGTGTACCACGGGTACACTGTGTTGGCAGAGGTTAGAAGATGTAAGCAGATCCCCTGGGACTGGAATTTCAGACAGTTGTGAGTTGTCATGTTGTCACTGGGAACCTAACTCAGGTCTTCTGCAAAAGCAGCACATGCTCTTAACTGCTGAGGCATTTCTCCAGCCCATAATGGCTAATCTGAATTATCAACTTGACAGCTCTAGAGTCATCTGGGTGACAAATCTTTGGGAATGTCTCAAGGGCATTTCTAGATGTTTAACTGAAGAGAAAAGACCTGTTCTGAATGTGGACAGCCCCCTTCCAAGGGCCTGTATCTCAGACTCAGTAAGAAAATAACAGTAAAGGACCACCAGCATTCATCTCTCTCTGCTTCCTGATGTACTGTGACCAGTCCTGCCTTCCTTACCATCAGGAACTGTAAGCCCAAATAATCCCCTTCCTTCTTTAAGTCGCTTTTTCAAGTATATTTTTACAGTAACTAGAACAGTAACTCATACTTTGGTTAAAAGAGAATGTATAAAATGTACATAATTATATTATATACACTATATAATTGGAAGTTTTCCAATAAATGTGTGCATTTTTGAATACTGCCTATCCTTCAGTTTCATTCTCACCAATTTTTATATGTAAAAATTCTTTAAAATTGTGATTTAAAAGAACTTGTTTGTTTGTTTTAAACAGGTTCCCCTGTGTAGCCTTGGCTGGGCTGGAACTCACTATGGAGACCCGACTGGCCTTCATCCTCTTGCGTTTGCTTCCCAAGGCCTGGGATTGCAGGCGTGCTTAAGACTATAATGTCTTAAGGCTGTATTTATACTTTGTTTTCTCTTCAGACTGCAAGAGTCTTTGTGGGGATGGGGTGAGGGTGAGGTCTCTGGTAGGCTAGGCTGGCTGGCTTGCTTAGCATTCTAATACTATGCAGCTAAAAATGAGTGACCTTGAATGCTTGATCTCTCTCAAGTTTTGAGACTGTAGACATGTGGCACCACACTCTTCCCTTCATTGCTTTTATACAGGAAATGTTTATTATAACGTAGACATGCACTATTGCCTCATGTGGTAATCATCTTGCCAGATATACAGAAGACATTAACAGAAGAGAAGGAAACGAATATCTATGAAGTATCTACTATATGCAGATAAGATGCTAAAACAAAAAGCTTGTTAAGATGAGAAAAATTACCATCTCAGAAAAAGAGAAAAGCAGAATCAGAAAACTGAAGTAACAGTTTCTCTTTACTTGTAGAGTTACAGTCTTTGAAATGAGCCCAAACCAGAAAAGAAAACAAACCAAAAACTGTCCACTTTTTTTATGTTTGCAAATCCATAATTACAGTGTGGTAAAACCATGTTTTATTTAGAGATAAACAAACTACTGTGTACATAGGTTTTGCAATGGACAAATCCAGTGGCCTAAGGTCCTGCAGAGGGTATTTCCCCATGCCACATTAGGACATCTCAGACTATGGTTCAGATTCACAGACATTGCTAATTGCTCTCAGGCTCAAGTTGAGTTGACAGAGGTCTCCTCGTGTCTGGAATTTGTCAATGTGGTTATTCCCAGACTCTGCATCACTGACCTTACTCTTGGCCTTTGAAGTCACTTCCTTTATTGATATTGTCTTTCCTTCTTAGATTACTGTTGGCATTAGGATCTCCAAACCGGTGACATCACACCTAGGTGACAGTGCGACCCGCACACCTGTTGCCAAGGCAACAGCCACCATATTCCCAGAATACACTTAGCCCACCTCCCACCTTTACCTGTGGCTACTTCACTATCCATATATAAACAGAAGACCCCTCTGATCTCTCTCGCTCTCTCTCTCTCCCTCTCACCCTCTCTCTCCCTCCCTCTCCCTTCCCCCTTCTCTTTCCGCTGCCACCTTGCCCTCCTCTCTTTCAATAAATCCCACATGGAACTGTCTGGCCTGGTGTGGTTTCTGGAGCCGCGCGACCATCCTAACAATTACTCTCGGAAACCGCCAGACTTCATTCTTTGATCTCTTGACTTAGAAGAAGCCTCCAAAACCAGGCAGACATGGTCTCTTCCATCAAATACATTTCTCTAACAAGAAGTTCTTCCCCGGGTGACAAACAGAAGCACAAAGCAAGTATTTGTTGCTTTTATTCCCTCCTTCCCTCCACCTCCTACCCATCCCCCAAGACAGGGTCTCTCCGTAGCCCTGGCTGTCCTGGAACTCACTCTGTAGACCTGGCTGGCCTCAAACTCATGCCTCTGCCTCCCAAGTAAGTACTGGGATCAAAGGCGGGCGCCACCACACCCAAATTATACCCTACTATCAAGCAGTCCATCTTTCCCTTCAGGATGTTTTCTATGGAGAAAACCAAGAGCCACAGATAGGAATAATCAATGCTTCCTAGGGAGAAGGCTCAACTCCTCAGGCTCTGGGGGAAATAGAAATAGCTCAGGCTTAGCAAATGTGTTGACCACTGGTCAGTCTAACCTCACTTTCTGGCCAGGGTTAAAGGACACATCAAAGATAATAAGGAACACTTGGGGCTGTCCTGGAGGCCCAAGGGCATCGATGCTCCTTTGAGCTGAGTCATCTTCTCTCTTCCTACAGAACCTAGTGCTTGTTTTCTTAGATTGTGACTTCTACCTCAGATCCCTGAGCTTATGTGAAAAGACATCCCTGTCTTGTTCTAGGCCTAACAGAAAGACATTCTTGGGACCTTTACCATGTCTATCTGCCATCTAGCATGGTTTCAGGGACAAATCTGACTTGGACAATGAGGGGATGAAGAAAAGACAAACATACACAAACACATAGAAGAGCTGGGATCAGGTGGAATGGTTCTCTGATAGAGAAAGCATCCAGAAGCTCAGTGTGTTTATTATATATCATTTAACAGAGAGGTGGGTTTATTGCATACAGCTGAATAATTAGGTCTTGCTACTAAATACAGATAAACAAGTAGTCAGGGTTTATGGTATACAGCTGGATCAAGGAATTGGGCTTAGCTAATCTCAGTAAGATCATTCTCTGTAGGGGATCAGTCTTCAGGATATAATGTTCAGGAAAGGAAAGCTATGTGGACATTTTCTGTATACACTATCAGCACTGGCAAGTGAGCCAGAGGAAGGTCTTGGCCATTCCTTGGGTCTTGGGTGGATGGATGAAGAAGGCTGCCATTTTCCCATGGGTCTAAGGCTCTAGTCCTTGGCATGGCTATGCCTGTGTCAATAGACACTGTGGTAGTTTGAAGAAAAATGACCCCCATAGATCCATAGAGAGTGGCACTATTGGGAGGTGTAGCCTTGTTGGGGTAGGTTGGCCTTGTTAGAGAAAGTATATCTCATTCTTTTCCTGCTGCCTGCAGAGATCAAGATATAGAGCTCTCAGCTCCTTCTCCAGCATCTTGTCTGCCTGCATACCACCAATAGACTAAACCTCTGACATGTAAGCCAGCCTCAGTTAAAGAATTGCTGAGGTCATGGTGTCTCTCCACAGAAATTAAACACTCACTAAGAGAGACATGCTCATTTAGGACTTCAGTCCCTCAGGGCTTCCTCCACTACCCACATCTCCCCTTGGCTGGAAGAATAGGAAATGAATATCTGGAACAAACTCTGATAGGAGAATAACAGATACAAGTTTTTTTAGAAAAGGTTCTAGGAGTACAGTGGAGACAGCTAAGATTTTGAAGTAAACAGACCTGTGAAGTGTCCCAAAGATGATTGCTCTAAGTATATCAGCGAAAAACGTCAACAAAGCTAACTAAAAATGGAATTGCAGGAAATTCCACTGATTGTTGCTCTGTTGCCTTAGGTTAACTGGTCAGTGGCTTCCCATGCTATTCTCCATTCATACGTGTTCACAGGGATAAATGTCTGGGGAGGTTAAAAACGACTCCATTTTTAGGAACTATACGATACTCACAATCATGTAACTACTAAGTGGATGATTAAACTCTTGCTGAGAGGTGAATATAGGTTCATGAGCTGGACTGTTAGTTAATACACTTGAAGAATTAGCAACCAGAGAGTCAGGTAGTCTTAAACTCTTATTTACTAACTTACCACCCAGTTATTTACTGCTCTAATTTACTAACCCAAGTCAATTTTAATGTATATGAGGATGTTAATGAATTAATAACAGGTTAACTCTAGCCAGAGCTATAAATTTTGTAAGAGTCTTAATAATTTCCTGTCCCAAAGTCTCAAATCAATTATTGTTATAGCTCATTTTTGACAATATTTGAGATGGAAATTAATCTACTAATCTACATTTGGTTTATATGTTAAGATGCCAAACATATGGTTAAATTATTTTTTTAAAAAGCCAAATAAAATCAAGATAAAATAAATATAATTTAGATTTACTTTACTAAAATTACATTTACTTATTTACTTTATGTATGTGTGCATAAGAGTGCTACAGAATGTTTCTGGGTTTCAGAGAACAACCTGCAGGAGCTAGTTCTCTCCTTCCATCCTGGGAGTCCAAAGGATTGAGCTTGGGATATCAAGTTTGGATAGGCAGACTTTTATCTGTTGGGCCATCTTGCTGGCCCATGAGGATATACATACATACATACATACATACATATATGTGTGTGTGCGCACGTGTATGTGTATGTATAATGCATTTATATAGTCACTTCTTTTTAGTTCTTCAGAACTAAAAGTTACCTCAACTGGAATGTTACCAAGAACCTCTTCAGTGTAATTTCACAGTACCTCAAATTCAAGTGCTGAGGTGAAGGATGGGGCAGGAATGTGAGGGTTTTTCAAAATCTTCCTCTATTTAAATCTTTTCTTCTGAAAACCTCTGCATGACTCCTAAGGGACCCTGTACCCTACAACTGTACCTATGATGGGCGGCCATGAACCTAGTCCTCAGAGAGTAAGAACTCCAGGCTGGCAGGTTCCAATGCCCTATACAGGTGGATGCTGAAGGGCTTTTCATTGCTGTTGTTGTTTATTTATTTTATGTATATGAGTGTTCTGTTTTCATGCACACCAGAATCAGATTCCATTACAAATGGTTGTGAGTTGCTGGGAATTGAACTCAGAACCTCTGGAAGAGCAACCAGTGCTCTTAACTGCTGAGCCATCTCTCCAGGCCCGGATGCTGAGTTTTTAAATCCCAGGTTAAGTTTTGATGGTAGCTACAAGCTCTGTTTCCTTTTGAGCAAATTAACTTAATTTAGGTAGCAGGACTTTTTCCTCCAGTTTAAGGTCTTATCACATCACTTTGATTGTAAAAATTAGAACAACCAAGAGCTCCCTCAATAAGCTATATCATCTCAGGATTGAAGGAATGAGGAAGGGGGTGACAAAGTCAGCATATATGTTTCTAAGACATGCTCACACTATCTTCATCTTTTCCACTCCACTATCAGAATAAAATCAGCATGTGTTTCTTGTGCCTTGATGTTTCAGCAGGAAGAGAACTGAAGCAGCCATGTGCACCATCTCACTGCTAATCCTCCGGAGACAGTATATTTATTTTCTATAAAAAAAAAAAACAAAAACATCAGTTTTGTTCGTTTTTTCATAAGGATTAAAATCTGATTATCAACACAACAAAAATACACCTCTCATTGTATATTTGTAAATCAGATTTCTCACGCAGTCCTCATTGAATTTGACAAAAAGAAAAAGGAAAATCTCTTCTTGAGTACTTTAGAGCTTCTAGAAAATAAATTACTATTGTCAAAGAACAATCTGCTTTCTTTCCGTTGCAAATGTGTTTGCCTCTAAGCTGTTAATACCCAAGGCAGAAAGGCTACACAAATAGTTTATATTACTCAAGCAATATGGTATTGGGGACAAGCTTCCAGAGCTGAGATGGTTACCTAAACAGTATTTTCGTGTGGGTTTCATAGTTTAAATAACAGCAAGGTAGCTTTACATTACCATCATGTTATCGATCCAAAACAAGAGAAAGGAAATACAAAGTGGAAAGGAAGTTGTTAGTCCTCTCTCTCTCTCTCTCTCTCTCTCTCTCTCTCTCTGTGTGTGCGTGCGTGTGTGTGTGTGTGTGAGAGAGAGAGAGAGAGAGAGAGAGAGAGAGAGAGAGAACAGGAGAGAACAGATACATACCTGGAGGCCAGGTGTCTTCCTTGATCACTTTCTACCTTATATTTTATTTAATTTTTATTTTTTTAAATGTGTAAGGGTGTTTTGCTTACATCCATGTATGTATCCAGTATCCTAAGAGGCCAGAAGAGAGCACTGGATCCTCTGGAAGGTTATAATCTACGTGTAGGTGTTGGGAATTGAAGCCAGAGTCTGCTAGAAGAGCAACATGTGCTCTTACCCTCTAAGCCAGTGGTTCTCACCCTTCCTAATGCTGTGACCCTTTCGTACAGTTCCTCAGGCTGTGGTGACCTCCCCATAAAGTTATTTTGTTGCTATTTCATAAGTATAATTTTGCTACTTTATGAACTGCAATGTAAATGTATGATACGCAGGATACCTGATACGGGAATTCCAGAGGGGTCGAGACCCACAGGTTGAGAACCTCTCTCTGAGCCTTCACTTCAGCCCCACTCATCCTACTTTTTGTGTAAGACAGGGTCTCATTGAACCTGAATCTCACCAGTTTGGCTAGATTGGTTGAACTAATTGGTTGACTAAACAGCCAGGCCCCAGAATCTGTCTTCTCATCCTGAAGCACCGAGGATGGGACCGCAAGCTACACCTTGCTTTATGTGGGTGCTGGGATTCCAATCTCAGATCTTCAAGCTTAAGCAGCAGGCACTTCACTGGCGGAGCCATTGCTCCAGCTCCACCAGACGAGCATTTTTAGAAGGTTTTCTGGAATCCTCCAGGAGACATTTAGGCTTCTTTGGCCAGACCAGGTCACAGGGGCATCCTTCTTCCGTTCCAGAGTGCATCCAAGAAAGCATCGCTTTCTGGCCTGTGTACAAAAAAAGAACGCTGATTGGAAAGGCTGGGAAGCTCTGCTGACTGAGCTAGCTTTTCGTACCTGCCACCACTGACATGGACTCTCCCGAGGCCTTGTCATGTGGAATTGCTTTAAACAAACACAAAGTTCCAGTGTAAGAACGCAGTGTCCCCACCACTCATTTCCGCTTTTAAATGATAGATTTGGGCTGTCTTGTCTCTAAATAGCTGCTTTTGTAGCTTGTGTTTTGAGAGTAACATATCTCTGATCAAATGACAAAATGAAGGGAAACAGCTTGTGACCTTTGGGTTTTGGTCATTTGGGATTTTTTTTTTCCAAGACAGACAGTCGATATTCTGGTGTTTATTTATTTAAGACTAAAACAAAACAATTAAGAATAATGAGCATATGACCAAAAAAAAAAAAAAAACCCAAAATATTGAAATATACATTTCTGAAATTTACTTGAGTTTATTGAACAAGGGCAGTTTTAACTGAAGAACTTTCTTTCTTTGGAGGCTAGCATTTTATTGATTCATGTGGGCAGATTTTCATGGGATTTTTCATAAGGACATCTGAACATTGCTGATCACAAAAATGCTTAACTTGAGAAGCATATCTTTCTTTAAATTTAGCCACAGGGCAACTCCAGACTTAAAAAATATTTCTTTGTTGTATATTTCTATTAATTCTTTGAGAATTTTATTCACACACTCAATGTCTTTTTGATCATATATATGCATGTCCCCATTTCTACACTTAATTCTTCCCAGATCCACAGCCCCTTACTCCCTAACCTCCTCTCAACTTCATCTCTCTTTTTTAAATAACCACTGGGTCCAATTTGCACTGCCCATATACTCATGGATATGGAGCCATCCATTGGTGTATGGTCCATCGGGGACCACACCCTTAAACAAAACCGACTCTCCATCTCAGAGAAGCTATCAGCTATCAGTAGTAGCTCTTTAGGTTGGTGAGCCCCTCCTGCCTCCATGTTGCAGTGTCCGCTGGCTTAGCCTTGTGCAGATCTTGTAAAGGTGACCACAGAGGCTGTAAGTTCATGAGTGTGGTAGTCTTGTCATATCCAGAGGAGACTGTTTCCTTTAGGTTCTCCCTGACCTCTGGTTCTTACTATCCTTCTGCCTTAGCTCTCACAATAGATGGTCCCTGAGCCCTGGGTTTGGGGCATGATATACATGTGCTGTTTGTGGCAGAGAACTCCACAGATACTTAGTTTCTGCCCTTGGGCCAGTTGTGGGTTTCTTTGTGAACCACAGTCTACTGAACAGAAAAAACTTTCAGTTGAAGTCTGAGAGCTGCATCAATTTATAGGCACATAAGTATGAATTTAGAGGCAATTTGATACTGTGTCCATTTAGCAAAATAATAACTGTAGGCTCACCATTGAACCTATGAGCTCCCCCACCATGGGTTGTCAGCCATATTTACACCACCTGGCATGTGATACCTCCTATGCAGTGGGCTTAAGTTGTATCAGAAAGCAATTGGTTGCCCCCATAACATTTGAGACTTTTGTGCCCACAGGCATATTTTGCCATTGTGCCTAGTCTTATTGAAATGTTATGCCATGTTCAGTTGATACTCCTGGGAGGCCTGCTCTTTTTGGGGGGCGGAGGGGAGGAATGGAGGAGGGATGTTACTAGGACAGAGGGAAGGTTGTGTGTAAGAGGGAGACAGGACTGAGGAGTGGATGTAGGGGAAACTACATTCAGGATGTAAGGTATCTTTTGTTGTTCGTTTTGGTTTGGTTTGGTTTGGTTTTTGGTTTTTCTTTTTAAAGCATAAATAAAAAGATCAGGTTGTAAGTAAACCTGTAAGGCATGTTCTTATTTAGTGATTGATGGGGGACGGCCCAGCCTGGGTTCTATAAGAAAGCAGGCTGAGCAAGCCATGGGGATCAAGCCAGTGAGCAGCATCCTTCCATGGCTCCTGCGTCAGTTCCTGCCTCTAGGTTCCTCCATGTTTGAGTTCTGTCTGGAGTTCTTTTGATGCTAAACAGTGATACGAAAGTGTGAGCCAAATAAACCCTTTCCTCCAGTCCTCCCTAAACAACAAACAAACACACTCCCAATTTAGATAAAGTCCAAAACTCAGAGCTGGGCATAATGGTACACAGTTAATCCCAGAACTTGGGAGACAGAAACAGGAAGATCTCTTAACACCGAGGCCAGCCTGGGCTACACAGTGAGTTCAATGACAGCCAGTTCTACACAGAAAAATCCTATAAAACCAAAAACCAAAAGGAAGAAAAAAAAAAAAAAGAAAAGAAAGCTAAAATAAATAACATGCAGGCAAAACACTCATACCCATAAAACTAAATCTTTAAGGTCTTGTCTGGAAAAAAATTTAATTTCGATACATATAATAGAAAACTTGCTTGAGCCAATGTAGACAAATACATTGTAATTTTTTGTGCCTGTAACCACAATGTGGTGAAGAGCCTCAGCCCAGCCAGCCACATCTCAAGATACCAGCATATATGGCCAGACTCTGACAGGACTCTTTGCTCTTCTACTACAGGGCAACTTCTTTCTTTAAGAGGTCATCTTCTGGTGTAAGTATTTTATTCAGCATATGGTATGCAAATATTTTCATTAAATCTATAACTTTATGGTTTCTTTTCTTCTTAACCCTTGTGAACCTTTATTCAGACTAGAACACTGGTAGCTCAGCTTATTCCGTACTTTCACTGAGGGAACAACAAGGGAGCCAGCTGCAGCCCAGTGAAATGGGTGAGAGTAGGAAACAGTATGGTTCCAGGGCTGAGCTTTCCTGTTTACCCCACTGGTCTGTAAATGGCTCACAGCAAAAATCCATTCCCTGGAACATAGTGTCCAGAAAGAAGGTTAGACAGCTTTAACATAAAGCACTCACAACTCCGGAGTAGTGCACACAGGGCTGAACGTTCTCACAGCTCACAGCCATATGCTCTGCAAAGCTGAGTACTGGGTCTTCCTACTCAGTATCCCCATATCAATTGATGCTATACCATTCAAAGAAGGGACATGTCTATCCTGAGGAAGAGACAGACAACTCAAGATGTGTTTCCCTAGAGATGGCATTGTTCCTGGTCCAACCTATTCCATTTCTCACACCTCTGGGAATGCTTTTCTTTCTTTCTCTCTCGTTCTCTTTCTCACTTTCTGTCTTTCCTTCCTCCACTTCCTCCTCTGCCACTACCTCATCTGCCTCCTCTTCTTCCTCTTCATCTCCTCTTCCTCCTTTTTTCTTTTCCTTTTTTTGGTTGGTTGGTTTTTGTCTTGAGACAATGTCTTAATATAGCCCAAGTTGGCTTCAAATTTGTGATCCTCAGCCTTACCCTCCCAAGTGCTGAGAATCTGAGGCATGAGCCTCCACATTTAGCACTAAGCAATGATTTCTTAAACATAATTCTACTACTGTCATGCACAAATTTTACTACTGTTGTGCACAAAACCAAAAACAGGCTAAAAACTAATATATTAGACTTAATCAAAATTAAATATTCCTTGAGTAGGCATGGTGTGACACATGCATGTATCCACATTGAAAGGCTAAGACAGATTAAGGTCACCATGGGGTACACAGAAAGATTTTTGCCTCAAAACAAAAACAAGGACTGAGGAATGTGGCCCAATGGTCCCATGCTTGAGTAGCATGCTCAAGGATATTTGTAGTGAGAATTTGGAATTTTGTGTTTAAAAATAAAATACAGAAATATTATAAAGTATATTTTTTATTTAATCCCAGGTGTGGGATATGGGGCTGCTTCAGATTGTCCACAGCAGCTGTCTATGACTCATGCTCTAGCAGGGGCGAGATTTTGCCAGCTGCAGATAGTTTCTGTGATTGTGTGATATTTGGAATTCTGGTGACTTATTAGAGGTTGTATAAATGCTAGGACCCCAAGAAGGAAGGTAAGTTGTTGGCTGTTTGTTGGTTGTTGTTGGTCACAGTTTGTTAAGTAGTTGTGCGCAAAGAAGAAACAAGAAGAAGAAATTAGATCTCCTGATGGTGAAGATCAAACTCGCCCCAAGGAACTCGATGTCCCTAATCAGCAGGAAGTAGTCTAATGATAATGTCACCCCCTTTCTGATCCCTGATGTTTTTAGGGGTCTCATTCCTTTGCTCTCTATCCTTTTTTCTCTCTTATCTAGTGTTAGGGGATCAAAAGGGTAGAAGTAAAAGGGTGGAGAAGAGTGAAAGAAATAACCCACAAGGTAGCAGAAGATAGGCTACAGCTCTCTCTCAAAGAGTATGTTATCATGAGACTTTATATAACTTTATAGTTATAATTCAGTAATAAATTCCAAGATAACTTTTGCATATTGTACATTTTAGTTCTTTCTCCTTTGCTATCACAGAATTTCTTGCCAAAGTAATTTCTAAAGATGATGGACTTATTTAGTTCACAGTTTTAGAAGTTCAATATTATGGTCTTGACATTTGTTTGGTTTCTGGTAAGGGGCTCATTTAGCTTCAGCTCATAGTGGAAAGAAGAAGGACAGGCTGCAGTGTATGGAAGAGAACTGAAGGTTCGAGAGTGTGAGGGTACAAGAGTGCTAGCCTTGCTTGATAGCCAGCTTCCTCAAGAGCCGGCCTGCCATGCAGGTAGAACCTCCATGACCCGATTACCACCAAAAGGGCCAATCTCCAAGACTTCTTCATTGGCATAAAATATCATCATTCATCAAGGGGACCAAGCATATCTGAACCACAGAACAGTGTAGGATGTAGGTGGAAGGGTAAAAATTCTGTGCATATGAATATTCAGTTATTCTAGTACTACCTGCTAGAAAGATGGTCCTTTTTCCATGGATACCTTTACACCTTTGTCAAAGGTGGGTTGTTAAGGGATACATGAATCAATTTCTTATCTTACTGCTCTGTTTATTGGTATTCATCATCAACACACAGCCTTGAGTCCCACTCATTTTTGTTTTTGTTTTTGGTTTTTTTTTTGAGACAGAGTTTCTCTGTGCAGCCCTGGAACTCACTCTGTAGACCAGGCTGGCCTTGAACTCAGAAATCCGCCTGCCTCTGCCTCCCAAGTGCTGAGATTAAAGGTGTGTGCCACCACTGACCAGCGAGTCCCACTCTTATTTGCTAAATTGTAATCAGGCAGTTACCCTTCCAATTTGATGCTTTTTTTTTTTTTTTCAAAATTGTTTTTAGCTGTTGAGGTCCTTGGTATTTTCATACCAACTTGTCAGTTACTACCAAAATGACAGCTGTCTTTTTAAAAAAATCTTTATTTATTTATTTACTGTGAACAGGGTCTCATTGTGTACCCCAGGCTGATTTTAAAGATGGGTTCCCATTGCCTTAGCCTACCAACTGCTAAAGTTATAGGCATGTACTGACCACATATCTTGTTTAGAGTTTTTGTTTTGTTTTTAGGTAAAGTAGTTCAGGGATAGCATAGACCTATAAATAATCTCTGCACCTGGTACATGAAGGCAAGAGAATCGAGAGTTCAAAGTCATGTTCAACTAGAAATTGAGACCTGTCTCATAGATGTATATATCTGTGTGTGTGTGTGTGTGTGTGTGTGTGTGGTGTGTGTGTGTGTGTGTGTGTGTCTATGTGTGTATTAGATAATATTAACATAACAACTAGGTTCAGTGGCATGTACCTATACTCCCAGCTACTCAGGTGGCTGAGGTGGAACTTTATGAAGTCAAGGCTACCCCATCTCAAAAAATATTCACATAATGTAAAACTTAACAATTTAGCCTTTCTTTCTTTCTTTCTTTTTTCCTTTCTTTCTTTCTTCTGTTGCATTTAGCTTTTGCTACCCTGCCTTGCCCCAGGAATGGGCTGCGCTATCAGCCCCCACCCAGTTTCCCTTGAATCCATGGATAAATGGCACAAAGAATTCAATTTTAACTTGCCTTTGGACACAATTGTTAGGTGCCCCTATCTCCTGCCTGGAAAAGTGTGCCCTTACAATATTCTTATCTCTGTAGCTCCCACCTGCCCTAAACTTTAGTTGAGAAGTTACATCTAGTCTCTGCTATACCCCTACCACTTCCTATAGGAGCAGCTATAGGCTACCACTCCTCCAAAGACCTCACATGGCTGCTTGCCTTTTCTTTCTCCAAAGTCTGACAAACTCCTCCCTCCTCCCTTGTGACTCCCTCCAGAGACCTGGAAGTTCCATCTATTCCTTCTGCCCAGCAATTGGCCCATGGCTTCTTTACTGACAGATCAAAAACCGATTGGGGAACAGGACCTTATCATCAGAACCGCCCCTATATTGCACCTTTTCTGTCCAATTGAAAAAAAACTCTTCTCCCAGACATAAATTGATCAAAACCATAAAAGTCATGTAAATTACACAATATAATATACAAATGACATCCAGTCCATTATATTTGTCAATTAGATAATTACTCTACCATCATTTCTAACTTAAAGAATTGTGATTCTATACCTAGATTATGTTTAGATTTTAGCCTGTAACACCATCAGAAACCATGTCTTCCACTCTATAACCTCTTTCTCAATGTTAAACAACTTGAGTTTGATTATGAGACTAAAACTAGTCTTCAATCTTGTCAGAAATCTGAGTATGACTTAAACATTACATGGGTATATAGGAAACACCAAACATAGCTTCCCAAACTTAAACAATTGTAGGACAGCTGACCACCTGGACAACCCCCTAATTCCTTAAAATGTTGGAGTATTAGTCTTCAGCCTTCTGACCTAGAATCATCTGACAAACCTTTGCAAAGCAGAATTATTAAGGACTGCTTACCCTGTAATGTCAGAGCCAACAGTTGACTACTCTATAAAATGTGTCCTTTTCCTGGAAAATATTTTGTGTGCACATGAAATAGGCAATTTCTGCCCAGTGGCTACCTTGCCATGATAAGCAACCTCATCTGGAGGGGAAGATGTTCAAATTCTTCTTTGAACTAAGAATGGGGTGCTGTCAGGAGCAGATATGTCTCATTGTCAAATGATTAAATAACAAATGTCACATTCTGTGGATTTCTGATGTTTTTGAAGACTATATATATATAAGGTAATCTGAACTCTTAAACCTTGACTACTCTTAGCTATTTCTAATTGAAATATATCAAAAACACACTTTTATAATTAAATCAGAATCTAACAGAACCACGAGTTTGCGATCTGGCCCTTAACTCGTATTGCTTTATCATCTAAAAGCAGTTTGAAACAGCAGTTATTAGAAGGACTGGGTGTAAGCTTTGTGTTCTTAAATGAGTTGCATAGGCACAATGCCTACCTAAGAGTAACAATATTAATTTCAAAATTTGTATCAATATAAGAAATTCATACCAATGAAAACCTTAAATCTGTGTCAAAATAAATTCTGTACCAGTGTAAGAAATTATAACTTCAACTTTGCATCAATTATAAAGATTTCTACCATTTAAGATTATGGCTACACAGTAAATTTCACCTATTTCTTCCCTGTTTAAAGATATGACCATTCCCAAATTACCCTTAAAATGACAATTTTTCTATAATTTGTAAAATAACCATTACAATACCCCCAAACCCAGGGAATTGGGCTGATGACTCTCCATAATTTCTTCCTGCTGAACAGGGGTGACAAAAAAATTCTTTAAAGGGATGGGAAGGGGTAGGAAAATTAGAAAATTTGGTTAGACTTAAGAAAGCTAGCTTTAGCATCTGTTATCCAGTCTCTCTATGTTTAGAAGGTTCAAGGCTTGACTGAAGTTCTGACTAGATCCATCTGAAAGGTTGAATGGGGCAAGATGACCTGGAATTTGTTACAATCCCCAAGACTGTTTTGGTTAGCAACAGAAGCAGAAGTCCAAGCAGTTCAGTTCAGCATCTCTGAGGATGAATCTCACCAAAGCTATATATTCTGTAACACATAAATCTTACAACCAAAATTTTAGTACCATTAAGATATCCATATGGATTGTGCAGTATGCACAAATTAGTTAAGGATAAAATTCTGCTCCTTGTTTGAGCATGTGAAAGACAGCTGTCTTTTTTATTATTTAATTTTATTAGTAATCAATTATAATAAGTCTTCACTCATGTCACGTGAAGGATGGCACAAAGAATCTTTACCTGTCCTGTTTGATTCTCTTGAATTTTTCTAGTTCTTCAGGGGGGTCTCCCCCTGTCATATCTGATCCACATCACTCTGGAAGGGGTCCAGAGCCTATTCACATTTCCTGTCAACACAAATGCAGAGCCTTTTTTCCAAACTAGCATGTCCTTGGTCGAATAACTGGAAATCATTAAACGTTTAGCTTGACCTCTCTCTCATATGAATTTTAATATAACCACCAAAATCAAAATCAAACTCAAAATTTTGATGATTAAAACAATAAAGCACTCTAAAGAAATATTATCTGTTGAGATAGTGCTTCTACTGTCCCCTGCCCCTGCCCAATGAGATCAAGGCCTAAAATACTTATTTAATATCTCTGTCTACTTACTGTTTGAGCGTATTTCCAGGCTCTCTCTATATGTAATTCTCACGGCCTAAATTCTACTGTCTGTGATCTGCTAGGCACCCTATCCCCTGCCTTTGATCTAGTTTTTTGAGATCAAATGCCTCAATGTTTTAATATCTATAATTAAACTCCCTTCTGTTTAATGTATAAGCCTATTCTTAAGCTTCTAATCTGTCATACCAGGATAATTGATCCCAGGATTTGTGTAGAGCCCATGTTCAAAATATTTGAGTATTATCTTGGCATAGACCTTTTTAGATTTGCTTTAAAGCATTTTTTCATTCAACTTCCATAACTTCTCCCATCTGTGGAGCTTAATATCTCGGTACACTTAAGACATTCAAACAATGACCATTGTACTCCCTTCTATCCTTAAAAAGAATTAAACCAAATTTTAAAATTCTATTCTTTGATTACCTGCGTGTAGGAAGAAGGCAGCTTTTACTGTCTGGCTCTCTGCCTCAGAGTAAATCATCCTGTCTCTTTCACAGCAGGGGATCCCAGCATCTGTGACCTGCTCTCCCAGTGTTCCTTTGTTCAAGTTTCCCACATGCTGGAACCACCACATAGTCATGTGTGACTCTGCTCTGCTCTCTGAGAAACCAATTTTTCCTCTTCCTGGACTTATATCACTGTGTGTGATCCATCCAAGAATTCTCCCCTTCCATGTTGTGCGTCATCTGTTACATTTAGCTTTTTTGCTACTTTGTTTCTTTGTTTTTGTCTTTCCTTTTTTGTTTATTTGGATTTTTGTTTGTTTGTTTGTTTGTTTTTGACAGCCCTGGCTGTCCTGGAACTCCCTTTATAGACCAAGCTGGCCATAAAATCACATTGCTGGAATTGAAGGTAACTATCACCATGCCTGGCTAATTTAGCTTTTCTAAAACACAATTCAGTAAATTTTACTCACAAAGTTGTATTAGCATCAGTATTATTTCGTTCAGAGCATTTTCATTGTCCGCCCTCCAGAACATTCTTGTGTCCTGTCAGCTGTCCCTTCCCAGTAGGCTCCCATCACTCTGGAAGACCCCTTTCCATTTCTGTTGATTTGACTTATCTGGACCTTTTATATAAGTGAAATCATACATCGTGGGGAAATGTCTCAGTGGTTAAGAGTGCTTGCTGCATAGGCATGACAGACAGAGTTTGTATCCCAACAACCATGCAAGAAAACAAGAGTCCTTCATGTGCCCTGAACCAAAGTAGGGCAGAGACAGATTGCTGAGGATTGCTAACTTCCACCCTACCCAGAAAGTGTGAGCTTTCAGGTTCAGAGAGAGGGACAACCTCACAGGAATAAGTGCAGCGTGATAAAGGAGGACACCTAATGTCCTCTGTATACATGTACCACTTATGTGCATACAGCATGCACACACACAGACACATACACACACACACAGACTCACACACACTCCACGTAAAGTCAGAATAAATTAAATGATGCAATATATGCCTTTAAACCTAGGACTTTGCACATGCACTGTCACCTTGCACATGCACTGTCACCAAGCTATTCCCCAGGCCTTCCTCCATCTAGCCTAATGTTCTCATGCTTCACCGATGTCATTGCAGGTGTCACCATGTTGATAACACATTGATGATGTGCACCAATTTGAGAAAAATTGACACCTTTTTTCCCCTTGTTTCTTTGTGTCAGCAGTTAGCTGGTATCAATTCATGATTCTCCTGCCTCCATCCTCGGTGCTGAATTTATATGTACCATCATGCCTGCTTGAAAATTGAGAACTTAATGATGATGAATGTTTCATCCCAGGAAAAAAAAGTATTTCTTTGCTTACTTCTTCCTTAGTTTCCTTCAGTACTACTGTATTGTTAATTGTTAATTAGCTCATTTTTACCCATTGTACACATAATTACAATTTTACATTAAGTATCACATATTTATTATTTAGTTAGTGCATGTGTGTGGTGCATGTATGCACATATATGTAAGGCATATGTGCTGTAGCATATGCAGGGAGGTCAGAAGACAACTTGTAGGTATTGGCTTTCTCCTCCCATCAGTGATGGAATTCAGGTCCTCAGCCCTGAAGTGAAGGCAACTTTACTTGCTGAGCCATAATGTGGATGTTTTGCAAATATTTTTGCCAGACTTATTTCCAACTATCAAAATAAAGTAATTTTTTTTTTTTGAGACAGAGTTTCACATAGCCCATGCTAGCTGCTAACTTGCTCTGTAGCTTGAGATGATATAGGATTTCACATTCTCCTGCCTCCACCTTCTGAGTGCTGGGATTACAGGCATGAACCACTCGTCATGTCCAGTTTTATGTGGTCCTGGAGACAAGGCCATGGCTCTATATGTATTAGAGCTTTGTACCAACTGAGCCACATCCAGCCCTAAAAATGATTGATGCCAGCATAAGTCATGGATTTCTCTCTCTCTTTCTTTCTTTCTTTCTTTCTTTCTTTCTTTCTTTTCTACCTCCTCTTTTTTTTTTTAAAAAAAAAAAAAACCAACATCTACTTCTTTATTGGTAATATATGGAAGCACAAACTTTTGTATATTTATTCTACTGGGCTTTGGGTTTTTTAAATTATTTTTTATTTTATCTGTATGGGTAGTTTGCCTGCACATATGTCTATGCACTGCTTGCAGGCAGTGCCTACAAAGAACAGAAGAGGAATAGGGTCTTCTGGAGGTACAGGCTGTTGTGAGCCACCATGTAGGTGCTAGGATCAAACTCGGGTCCTCTAGAAAAGCAGCCAGTGCTTTTAACCCCAGAGCCATTGCCCCAGCCCCTTGATATTGCTTTGATTTCCATTTCTTATCTGATTTTAATTCCTTCCTTTGCTTACTCTGGCTTTAATTTGCTTTCCTCCTTCAAATTCCTTAAAGTAGAAGCTTTTATTCCCCATTAATTAATTTATACATTTATATCACTTTACATCCAACCGCTCCCCCTTCCTCCCAGTCTCCCCATCAAAATTGAAGCTTTAATCAAATTACAACTTTTTTTTTCTACTACAGGTCTATTTTATTATAATTTTCCTTCTAAATTGTGATTCAGTTTTCATTCAGGTCAAAATACTTTTCAATTTCCCTTTTTGATTTGTCCCCTGTCCTGTGTGAGAAGTGCAGTATTTTGTTTCCAAATAGTTGAGGGTTTTTCAGAGAGCTTACTGTTATTGATTTCTAATTTAATTCTACTGTGGTTTACGAGCACATTCTGTGTGATTTGAATCCCTTTTCATTTTATTAAGACACTTTGGTTGCCAAGAATAAGTTCTGCTTTACTAAATGTTCCACGTAGAACTAGAACAAATGTGTGTTTTGCAGCTGTTGGCTGAGGCATTGTATAAGCACCAGGCAAAGGTGTGGTGGTGTTCAGATATCGAACATTTTCCTTGATTTTTTTCTGTCATTATTTCTTGATTGGGGGTGAGGAGGAGTTTTTTCAAGACAGAGACTCATATACTGGCCTAGAGTTTTTTTAATTATAGTTGGAAATAACCTTGAACTTCTTCTTTTTTTTTTTTTATGGTTTTTTGAGACAGGGTTTTTCTGTGTAGCCCTGGCTGTCCTGGAACTCACTCTGTAGATCAGGCTGGCCTTGAACTCAGAAATCCACCGCCTCTGCCTCCCAAGGGCTGGGATTAAAGGCGTGTGCCACCACTGCCGGCCTTTCTGACTACTTTATCAGGTTTTTATATCTACCACCCTTCTCCACCCCAATCCCTTCCAGCAGCATCACAACACTAGGTAGGAGAAAAAGAAGGTTGGAGTGGGGGGAACATAGATCTCTGTAGACTGCTTCCTGCTGATTAGGTGTTGAATGCCTTGGCAAGCCCAATCTTCAAGGTCAGGATATCCAATTTCTTCTCGTATCATTGCTTATGACCACTTGACAAACTGCAGCAACAGGATCCAGCAGCAGTAGGGGGAGCAGTAGCCTCTGCAGCTTCTGGGGCTCTGGCATTTTTATACCCAGAATTCCAAATGTAAACTATCTTCAGCTGGCAAAATCATGTCCCTGCCAGAGCACGAAACAAATCATAGTCAGCTGCTGTGGACAATCTGTAGCAGCCCCATGTCCGACAACTGGGATTAAAACAAAATCATATTCACATAAAATAACTGGGTTTTGAAAGAAACCATATTTCTCATTACAAATAGGGAAGGGATTCCGTTAGTGGGGCAGCTGGTCACATTGCATCTTCAGTCAAGGAACAGAAGGTGATGAATAGGACAGGAAGTGAGGATGGACTGTAAAACCTCAAGCCCTGCCTGCAGTGACTCACTTCCCCCAGCAAGGCTCCATAACCAGCCCTTTCCATACAATATATGAAATAAATACCATGAAATATTACATACCAGCTACTCTTTCTTTCTTTCTTTCCTTTCTTTCCTTTCTTTTCTGGTTTTTCAAGACAGGGTTTCTCTGTGTAGACCAGGCTGGCCTCAAACTCAGAAATCCGCTTGCCTCTGCCTCCCAAGTGCTGGGATCAAAGGCTTGCACCACCACTGCCTGGCAGCTACACTTTCTTAACTGAAAGGGTTGAGCCCTGGCATAGCCCCAAGAAAGTTGTTGCTTTCGTGTAACTAAGCCTTCGTACTTGATAGGAAAAGAGGGTGGAAGAACATTTCACAGAATTACTTTCTAGGGTGGGGGAATATCACTCAGTGGCAAAATACTTGCCTAGCATGCCCAGAGTTTGCTGTCTCTATACCACACACATAAGAAATAAATGATACTCTCGTGCATGAGGCAGCATATACCAACTAGAATTTTAGAAACAGTCCAAATTTACTTTTTTTTTTGCTATGATAAACACCATGACAAAAGCAACTTGGGGAGGAGTTTATTTGGCTTGATCTTCTCAATCAGTCATTGAGGGAAGCCAAGGCAGAACTCAAGGCAGGAACTGAAGCAGAGACCATGGGGGAAATGCTGATTAATGACTTGCTCCCCATGGCTTGCTCAGACTGTCTTATTGGACCCAGGATCACCTACCTAAAGGTGTCACTGCCCACAGTGGAACAATCCCCCCCCCCCCCTCCATCAGCCATTAATCAAGAAAATGCTCTGCGCTGGGCAGTGGTTGCGCACGCCTTTGATCCCAGCACTTGGGAGGCAGAGACAGGCGGATTTCTGACTTCGAGGCCAGCCTGGTCTACAGAGTGAGTTCCAGGACAGCCAGGGCTGCACAGGGAAACCCTGTCTCGAAAAAGAAAGAAAGAAAGAAAGAAAGAAAGAAAGAAAGAAAGAAAGAAAGAAAGGAAGGAAGGAAGAAAGAAAGAAAGAAAGGAAGAAAATGCTTCACAGATCTGACACAGGTCAGTGTGATGGAAGCAATTCCTCCACTGTGGCTCCTGTTCCCCAGGTGACCGTAGTCTATGTCAAGTTGTCACAGCCCAGGACCCAGTGTTTCCATATCCAGACTCCTGAGTCTGGAACACGCTGAAACCTAGCCTGTCTGTCCTACATACTTGATGCTTTGTCCATCACTTCCCACATTTTTTTATCTGCACAATGGTGATATTGATGAAGTCTCATCCACAGCCCTGTTTGTAGATACTAAGATAAACAATGTGCAGCCTTTGGCATCTGGCCCAGTAGGATGAGTGCCTTGAAAATGTCAGCCATTTTAAAAGAAGGAAGCCACTGACTTATTCTGGGAGGAAACTTCCTGTTTTTTAGTTCCTACCCTCCAGTTTGAGGCAGTTGATTTATATGGAGCCAGGAATGCAATTCAAGTACAAACAAGTTTGCAGACAGAGGATAGTATTTGGTTCTGTGGGCTTTCGGGCGAAGTTATCCAGGGCATATGTAGTCTTTGCTGGCTTGCTATACCTGACATGGTATCGCCATCCACAGCTCTTAGAACTGGGCGGCCATGACAGCTCTGGCAGCCATGTGCTGTGTGGTTAAGCGAATCTGGAGCTGATGTCTTTAACACACGGAACCTGCAGATCATGTAAACTAAACCACTGTACTGTAGAGAAGCAGAAATCCAAGGATAAATTATAGCTTCTCAGAATTATGCTCCACATGTCTCTTCAGCTGCCCGATTGGTTCCCAGTATAATTGAGGTGTTGACTGTGGGCCACAAAAATCTAGGCGGTTTTGTATACCAAGCTGTCTCATGAGATTCTTTTTCTTCTTTGAGGCTTCCTAGTAGCCAAGATTAGCAAACACGGCTAGGTCTAGAATTTCTGGATTCAAACGACAGACAAAGTGTTTTTTGAGGATTATAATACATGCTCTTATTTGACAACTGTTCAGTTTCCTAAAAATTGTACTGGACATGTAATTTTTATGGTGTTGCCCCATTGGTTATTTTTTAGTGTGCTTTGTTGTAAAAAGGAAGATAATGGGTGTTATAAATCCATTAGAGGCAAAAAAAAAAATAATAATTTTTTTTTTTTTCGAGACAGGGTTTCTCTGTGTAGCCCTGGCTGTCCTGGAACTGACTTTGTAGACAAGGCTGGACTCGAACTCAGAAATTCGCCTGCCTCTGCCTCCCGAGTGCTGGGATCAAAGGCGTGTGCCACCACTGCCCGTCGAGGCAAAAAAATTTAAGGGTTATGTTTTTGACGTCTTAACTGTATATTAAAAATTATTGCCAAGTTCCTGCAGTTCATCAGATAATATGAATTATGGCTAAATTATTAACAGAAGTTAGAGCCTAATTTTTAAAATTGCAGTTGGGATTATTTGATATTAAAACTACTTTATTCACATTATATTGCCATATTATTTTGATACTAATATTACATTGAAGACCCAAGTGGACACACTTTTCTTTTTTTCAGTATTATAAAGCAGAGAGCAAGAACTGCGGAGCTGGGGCATTCAGTAAAGTGATTGTTGCGCAAACACGAAGACCTGAGTTAGGTCCCTGAAGCCCATGGAAAACAGCCCCCTGTGGTGGTATATTCCTCTAATCCAGGGTTCCCCTCAACCTTCCTAATGCTGTGACCCTTTAATGCAAGTCCTCATGTTTTGGTGACCCCAAAGCAAAAATTATTTTGTTGCTACTTCATAACTGTAATTTTTCAACTATTATGAATCACAGTGTAAATATCTGATATGCAGAATATCTAATATTTGTACAGGTTGATAATGCTGCTCTAATCCCAAAGATGGGAAGATCCCTGGAACTTGCTGGTCAGCCAATATGGTTGAATAGTGGAGCTCCAAATTCAGTGTCTCGGGCTAGAGAGATGGCTCAGCGGTTAAGAGCACTGACTGCTCTTCCAAAGGTCCTGAGTTCAAATCCCAGCAACCACATGGTGGCTCACAACCATCCATAATATGATCTGATGCTCTCTTCTGGGGCATCTGAAGACAGCTACAGTGGGTGGGGCTGGAGCAAGCAGGGCCAGAGAGAGAAGAAAAAGTGTCTGAAGACAGCTATAGTATACTCGCATATAATAATAAATAAATAAATCTTTAAAAAAATTCAGTGTCTCAAAAAGTAAGGTGGAATATGACAGAGGAACACACTTGTCATTTCTCTCTGGCCTTCACATATATGTGTATGAACACACACACACACACACACACACACACACACACGGACACAAAACTGAGGGAGTAATGGAAGAACAAAGGAGAGCTAGTTTGTTGATGTGATAGCATTGTGTTGGTAAATTGCTCTACAGTTAGATGAGGCCCAGGTCCAGGTTTTATGTAAACAGAAACTTAAGTCACCATCTCTTGCAGAAAAAAAAAAAAAATTGCAAAAAAAAAAAAAAAACCCCACAAAAAACAAACAAAAAAAACCCAAAACAAAATGTGTTCGACCTTTTGAAAACAGGCTTCCTTGCTGGAGCTAAGAAAAAGCAATGGAGAGGCCCCAAGGCTTCACTTTTATTCACAGTAAATCCAGTCCTGATTAATATCATGTGGGAATTGGCGATCATTCTCCAATCTCCCAAATTAATGAAAAAACTCTGGATCTGATCCTTGGGGACAGGCAATATTGCAGATTATCAACCACCTGCATGAAATTACGAATTATTTTGTTCCTGACAGGGTTCCCTTATCAGGCTTTATTTACTTGAGTATGATAAT
Source organism: Rhynchomys soricoides (assembly GCA_019843965.1). Lineage (NCBI taxonomy): Eukaryota > Metazoa > Chordata > Mammalia > Rodentia > Muridae > Rhynchomys > Rhynchomys soricoides. Next base: position 9,661,097 of record JADRCH010000061.1, read on the forward strand.
TTAAAGCATTAATATTTTTGCATTTTCCCAAAAGAAATAGCCAAAATTATAACTAGCTACTTTCACGAGACGTGAGAAACAGATAAAAGGTCTTTCTTAGTGGAGATTTTTCTCCTGAAGACTTAATGTGTAAAGGAGTCCCTCCTCATATTTACTTATGCCCTTGAAGAATGCTATATACAAATATTAGGTTTCACTGGCAGACGAATAAAAACAGGAAAGCAATGATTCTAAATTTAAAATGAATTCCGTAACTAGAAAAGAATGGTTTTTTGGGTTTTGTTTTGTTTTTTACGGCATTCTTGGAGCTCTGTAACAAAAAGTGGTCAGTGACATCATCATTACAGGTGGAAATTACAAACAATCTCTACATATAATTCCAGAATAAACTTTCTTCAGAGCTTAACGGGAGTCAGAAAAGAATTCCTTAACGTTTCCATTTTGACTGTAGAGAATTATAGTCTGATTTTTTCCCTCCCTGTCTCAGGTACACATCTATTTGGTCATGTCCTCCCCTCTTTCTTCAGATGGCAAAGACTGAAATAATTCAGTGGCTGAAAGAGGGAGACAAGCGAGGGTTGGTGAGCAACAGAAACTGGGGAAGGAGCTACTATGCCACGTATGGAGCGAGGCACTTTGGGGCCTTATCTTTTTCTAATGACTTAGTAGCACGTGGTGGTCATGAGCAATGAAGGGTGTCATTGTGACATTTTGATATATTTACATGATTATTTTGATCGTACTCACCCAGTGTTGTCCTTTCGTCCCCTCCTTTTCCCGCTAATCTCTTTCCTCCTCTCCGCTAGCCTCAAGTCTACTTTCCTGGTGTGTGTGTGTGTGTGTGTGTGTGTGTGTGTGTGTGTGTGTGTGTGACAGACAGAGAGAGAGAGAGAGAGAGAGAGAGAGAGAGAGAGAGAGAAAGGGAGAGGGGGAGAGGGAGACCTGGTAGGTTCCATTACCTTTGCTTACAGGACTCCAGATGATCTGTCTCTCTTTTGAGACAGAATCTCACACAAGCTGTCCTTGAACTTGCTTCTACCGCTTGACTGCTGGATTTACAGATACCCAGCCTCCTTCTCCTCCTCCTCCCCCGACCCTCTTTAGACGGGATCTCACTAGGTAGCTATAACTGGTTTGGATTTCTCTATGTAGACCAAGCTGGCTTTGAACTCACAGAAATCTATGCCTTTTTCTGCCTCTGCCTCCTGAGTGCTGGGACTAAGGGCATGTATCACCATGCCTGACCTAGCCTATCCCAACTCAATATCTTTTCTTTCTTTCTTTCTTTCTTTCTTTCTTTCTTTCTTTTTTAATAAAGTTTATTTATTCTCAGATTTGGATGTTAAATTTAGATTAATAAAGTATTTCTTTATATTAATTCACTTATTCACTTTACAGCCCAAGTGTAGCTCTCCCCTCTCCTCCCTGTCTCCTCCTCACCTCTGAGAAGAGGGAGGTTCCCCTGGGTACCAGTCCACCTTGGCACCTCAAGTCACTGCAGGAAGAGGTACATCCTTTCCCACTGAGGCCAGACAAGGCAGCACAGTTAGGGGAACAGAATCCACAGGCAGGCAATAGAGTCAGTTTAGCCCTTGCTCTAGTTCCAACTTAACATCTTAATGGATGTCCATCATTTGAAGCATGGGTGGATTGTGGAAAAAGGAGAGGCCTCCTGTGTCTATTAGATGATTGGTCATGCCTAGGTGGAGCAGCTCTGATTAAGGGATTTCCTTGGTCTATTTAGTCTGGGCTGTAGGGCAGCATTTATCAGGGGGGCTTCATTGGCCAAGGACCTCCTCTTGATATCGCATTAGGAATGTGCACAACCTCAGAACAGTAAAAAGCAGAAGGCGGGAATAAGTGTGGTGGTGTACACCTGTAACCTCAGCACTCAGGATAGCTCTTGAGTAGGAGGCCAAATTGGGTCGTGTTATGAAACCTGTCTTAAAAACTAAAACACACACACACAAAAGCAATAAGAGAGGTTAGTTGGTAATAATGTCATTCATATTAAGTAATTCACTAGATATTATATTTAGTATATTCCTCAGTTTGAAGCAGGTTTGAAGCAGTTCACCTGAAATACATGTTTAGAAAGAAGGAGGAGGAGGAGGAGGAGGAGGAGGAGGAGGAGGAGGAGGAGGAGGAGGAGGAGGACACACTATAAGCCTGTGGTGACGGGAAATAGACCAAGAAACCATGGTGATGATGAAGAAGGAGGCACAAATAGAGCACACGGCCCACCCCAATGCTGTTCTATAAGGAATTAGCTCAGAAACAAACTTTGTCTGGGTTTGGGATGTAGCTCACTTGGTAGAACACTTGTCTAGCATGCACAAAGCCCTGGGTTCAGTCTTAGAACTGTATAAACACACACACACACACACACACACACACACGTGCACACATTCACACCTGACATGTAAAGACAACTAGGATTTATCAAAAAATTATAATAATTAATTGTAAGAGAAAAATACTTGCTTCTTTCAGAGAACAGCGGTTCTAAAACGAACATCAGTTTTAAAAAGGAATTTCTCAAATGAAGCTGTAGTGAACAGTGCCTGTACCACAGAGAGCAATGGGGCTAAGCCGTTTCTTGCATTGCCCATTGATAAGCACTGATTTTTCTGGTGACAACTGGGGGACACCGTGGAATGAAGTGGATACAGTTGGCTAGCACCTAATTAAAACACAATCCTGAGAGCAAGAGACAGAAGTACGTGGCTCGGGAGGCCCTGGTCCTTCCGACACGGAGAGATGCTTCTGCCCTGGTTCTAGTTCAGAGCTTTGTTCTTTGTTCCTTGCAAACTTCATGAGTGGTAATTGGAGAGCTGTAGAGAACTTTCTGGTCACTCTGTTTGAGATTTTGTTATCTTCATTCTTTTTACTTTTTAAATCAGCATACAAAGGTTTAGATATTGTTATTATTGTGGTTCCGTCTTAAAACAGGGTCTTGTTAATATAGCCCACACTGGCATCAAACTTATCCCCCTGTTTAAACAGCTTCATGAGTGATATTCCTGATTTGATCGTGGAGTAGATTTACTTTACAGCCCTGTGTGTGTCTTTGTGTGTGTGTTTAGTTTTCACATTGAAATGTCTTGGATTTGGAGAGGGAGGGGAAGGTAGAGTGAAACTAACACTTCCTATGTGTGTCCCTTTCTGATGTGTTTATAGCTTCTAATTTCTGAAGTTAGAAAAGCAGTACAAGGAAGAAGAACATGACAGAATTCTGGGGACAAAGTTTGGAGAACATTCGACTTGTCAGAACCTACGGTGCAGCGGTTAGCCAAGGGTTAGAGCAGATGGCAGGTACCAGAGCCACCAGCACAGTCATTTCACAGGAACGATGGGTGCGAAAGCAGATTATGGATGGTTTGTGTACCCAGAGGCCTAATGCAGATTCTTCTAGAACAGTAGTTTCCCAGCCCATGGACCCATGACACCTTTATGGTGTTGAATGGCCCTAAGATGGTCAGAAATGTCGAATATTTTTACATTATGATTCATAACAGTAGAAAAATTACAGTTACGAAGTAGCAACCAAAAAAAATTTTATGGTTGGGGGTCACCACACTATGGGAAAGTGTATTAAAGGGTTGCAGCATTAGGAAGGTTGAGAGCCACTGCTCTAGAAGCTTGAATATAAAGGAAGAATGGAGAAATGATTACAACTAACTAATTAGGCAACCAAGGAGAAAGAAATGTTTTAATCGTCTAATGAGGGAGACTTAAATGTGATCTATATATCCAACTGAGCCACACCCCCAGTCCTTGATACTTTTTTGTTTGTTTGTTTTGTTTGTTTTGTTTTTTTGTTTTTTCTAGACAGGGTTTCTCTGTATAGCCCTGGCTGTCCTGGAACTCACTTTGTAGACTAGGCTGGCCTCGAACTCAGAAATTCGCCTGTCTCTGCCTCCCCTCCGGAGTGCTGGGATTAAAGGCGTGCGCCACCACTGCCCGGCTTCAGTCCTTGAGTATATGTTAAGTGTTAACACAGAGAAGCTTGGCTAGAGCGATTGCTCAGTGGTTAAGAGTACTTATTGCTCTTTCAGAGAACCCTGGTTCATTCAGTTCCCAGCACCCACATGCTGGCTCACAACCATCTGTTACTCCAGGGGATTTGCTACCTTTCTCTGACCTCCACGTGCACCAGGCATGCGTATGGTACACATACATAAATACATGTTAGCTAAATACTCGTGAACATAAAATCATAGATAAATCTAAAGATTAAAACAAAAGTCCCTAAAACAACCCCCCCAACCCCCAAATCAGACATGGTATGAGGCTGCACACACAATCCCAGCACTTGAGAGGTAGAGGCAGAAGGAGAAAGAAATTTAATGTCATCCTTAGCTACATATCCAGATGGACGCCATCCTGGGTTACATGAGACTCTGTCTCAAAGAAACAACACAAAAATATTGGAGACAATTATATTTGCTGCATAGCATAGCTGTCAAGTTGAAAGTCACTTGAGGAAGTCTCCAGGGTGTGGCTAATGGATTTTTGTTGATTCTGAATCTGCTTCCTGAGCTCCACCTGTTCACCTGTCAGCCTTCCTCCCACAAAGATTCTCCTTCTATCTTTCCTCCCAAGAATATGGTTCTTATCTTTATTGGCCGAGCAGGTGGGCGTTGCCATCCTGGGGTGGGGTTGGGGGTCTAGATGGTTTTCTCTTACACCTGTCACATCTAAGAGTTCTAACCTTTCTGGGCTTGCAAGCCCTTGTTGTCTGACATCTGTCTGTGAATTCTTCTTTAAAATATTTTTTTTTAGATTTATTTATTTATTTAATGTATTTGAGTACACTGTCGATGTCTTCAGACACACCAGAAGAGGGTGTGAGATTCCATTACAGATGGTTTTGTGAGCCACCATGTGGTTGCTGGGAATTGAACTCAGGACCTCTGGAAAAGCAAGCAGTACTCTTAACCACTGAGCCATCTCTCCAAGCCATCATTAAAATCTTATAATTGAATGAGGTAGTTTGTTTTCTTTCATAATTCAAATACAGATTTTTAACCCCCAAATGAAATTTCAAATTCAAGCTCTCATATGTTGGTGAGTTCAGTGTGTTACTGAACTGTCATGGCTGGGAACCTCAGGGCTCCTTTTTAATGATGACTATTTAGTTGAGATCTAGTGTCATAGGGCAGAACCCAACCACTTAACCACATTAAATCAAGACCTGCCTGGGAGGTTGAGGGCATGTTTTGCCAAGGAAGTGACATATGAGTTTAAATCCAAAGAGCCAACTGAACAAAGAAGATAAAGAGAAGGGGGATGGTCAGAGGAGAGAAAAGAGAGGCGGAGGCTTGTGTCACTCAATGGAGGAGGTGGGAGAGGAGAAGGAAGTGAAGCAGGAAACAAGGCTGACAGCATGTCAGGGACTTACACCCCTGGGCTCACGGTGGTCCTCAGAGATAACCCTAAAAAGCCTTAAGTCTTTGAACTGGGGATGCAATTAGATTTGCACCTTAAACAGATCTATGGCAAATTGAAGACCAGGCCTGATTTCAATCCGCAGGAAAATGACCATGCCTTTGTCTGCTAGTGGCAGAAAAGACTCGGGTTTGCTGAAGTTTTCAGATGGACAAAGGTCACTATCTCTTAGATGATTCCATTCCTAGGCTCTCATGAACTGTATCCCAAAGGGTCTGCTGAAGCTTTCTTAACACCAAGATAATTTGTTGATTTCCCCTCAGTGGATGATGCTAAAACACATCAACAATTAGACTTTTGACACTGAACCAGTATTTACTATATATCAAGGAGCTGGAAAATGTATAGTCTATTTGTATTGTGCGCTCATTCTCAGAATGAGTGTTACTCAAGGGTGTGCCATGCTCACACTTAACGAGTGTGCATGCACACACACAGACATACGCACACTCACACACATACAACTTCCGTGTAGTAATCAGCATCATGGACTTCTCCTTTCTCTTCAGAAAAGTGAGAGGGAGACAATGAAGAGTAGTCACCATCTCACACAAGCCGTGGCTGAGCACCTCAGGGCTCCTTCCTTCTGATGACAATCAGTTGAGATCTACAGTGTCATAGGACAGAACCCAACCACCTAACCACTAGTGACCTTAAATTATCCAACATTTGTAGAATAGTTTCCTTCTGTTGTACTTAACTACTTACCAAGTATCAAGTAGGAAGGCGTCGGTGACTAATGCTCAAGAAAAATCAGATATAAAGTAAATGGTTAGTTAAATATTATAGTTAAAAAGAGTACAAAAAAGTCAAGCAACCAGAGGTTGAGGGATTTTGTGTATATTTACATGTGTGTGTATGCATGCAGTATGTGTGCAGGTTCGCATGCATATAATGGGTTCATAATGGGTGTGGCATGCTGGAAGTTGGCATCGATGTCTTCCTCAGTTGATTTCCACCTTATTTTTATTTATTTATTATTTTGAGACAGGGACTCTCACTGAGCCTAGTTAAGCTGGCTAGCCAACAAACTGCAGGAATCCTCCTGTCAGCCCCTTTCCTGTACTATGATTTACAGGCCTGTTCCACTATGTCACGTTCTACTGTGTAGTTTCTTTTTCTTCCTGTTGGTTTTAGGGGATTGAACTCAGGTTCTCATCTTTTTTTTTTTTTTTTTTTTTTTTTAAGATTTATTTATTTTAAGTATATGAGTACACCGTAGCTGTCTTCAGACATACCAGGGGAGGGCATCAGGTCCCATTACAGATGGTTGTGATCCACCATGTGGTTGCTGGGAATTGAACTCGGAACCTCTGGAAGAGCATCCAGTGCCTTTGATCCCAGCACTTGGGAGGCAGAGGCAGGCGGTTTCTCAGTTTGAGGCCAGCCTGGTCTATAGAGTGAGTTCCAGGACAGCCAGAGCTACACAGAGAAAGCCTGTCTCAAAAAAAAAAAAAAAAAAAAAAAAAAAAAAAAAGAAAGAAAGAGAAAAAGAAAAAAAAGGAAGTACAATTGGGCTTAGCTGCCTTAGAAACCTTTTTATGAATATACTAAGGAGTAGAATCCAGGCCTTCACATACTAAGCATGTGCTCAGTCACTGCACTATATATACACCATCCTGGTGAAGACCTTTAAGCTAGTAATGTTTAGAGGTGTCGAAGGTATTACATGGCAAGAGACAAGAAGGTGTGTGTGTGTGTGTGTGTGTGTGTGTGTTATATAACACAGTGAGTAAATGCCTGAGAAAAACAAAGGAAGAAGACTTATTTAATTTGGTTCACAGTCCTTGGCTGCACCACTGCTTCTTGGCTGTGGCAAGGGCTGACCCCGTGGAGGGGGTGATGGTAGAGGAGCAGAATCTAGGAAGGAGACAGACGTGGTGATGCCAAGACATCCCCATCCAAAGCCATGCCCCCGGGGACCCGCTTTCCCCAACCAGATGCCAAGTCCTTTTTTACCACCTCCCAGTAATGCCCCCACAACGTGAAGCTCTCAGTGGGATGACAACAGTGGTTAGGAGTCCCTGCCTCTCCATGGCTGGATTCATCGGCTGGGGACCAAGCCTTCAGCACAGAAGCACCTTTGAGGCACAAAACCGTACAGGTGCATGTGCATATATGTACTCACATGTATGTTTCCATCTGTCTTTTGGCCTTTTATCTTATGCGGGATTCAATCTTGGGCTCTATCACAACACCTTTATCCAGTCCCTATCAACTCCCAAAGGCTTTGTCTCCAAACCCCACGGTCATATTAAGTTGTCACATCTCAGCGTCTCAGAATGGGGGACTAGATTTCAGCATGTGATGTCATGGGGACACAAGGGCCACAGCCAAAGGATTTCCCCATGTCTTTTAAGGGTGTTTGGTACATTCTTCCACCAACTGTGGTCCAGCACCGACTCCTGCCTGAGGAAAGTCTGACACACAGTGAAGAGAAGTATTGTGCTGAGAGGGAATTTCCTCTTTTAACCACGAACTTGTTTTATTTTATTATTACTTACTACAATTATTTTTGAGGTAGGATCTTTCGAGTTGGAGGCCAGCCTGGTCTACAGAGCTAGGACAGCCAAAGCTACACAAAGAAACCCTGTCTTGAAAAACAACAAAACAAAATCAATGAAAGGGGACCGTATTTGGAACCCACTGCAGGGAGGGTAAGCTGAGGACATTTAAAACAAGACCCTGAAAAGAAAGCCTCAATGAGGGCAGAAAAGACTTGAACAGTCAGAGCCTTTGCAGAGCTGAAGGAAGGAAAACCAGGGTCGGGGTGGAAGAAGCCATTAGAATTGATCCACTGCTGTGTCAGGTAGTATGGCCAGGTACTCCCAGTGGGGGCCAGAAGAGCTCAGAAAAGTGCACACTCCAGCAGCGCACGCCCAAGTCGTTGCAATTCATTCTTACATCCCAGGTTTCTGGGCCAGCCCAGCCTCCCCTGCTCTCCACTGTCCCAACCCTATAGTGTGGCTGCCAGCTGGCAGGGGGAGTGGGAATACAGCTCCTGTAATTCTGCTCACACAGGGCTCCTGCTGGGAATTGGGAAAGGTCTTCATTACAGCCTCTGCCAGCTACCTCTTTTCCTTCCCTCCTTCTTAAGCAGGGTTTCCCTATGTAGTCCAGGCTGGCCTTGAACATGGTGACACCTCACCTTCCTGAGTGCTGAGATTTCATTACCGCACTTCAGAATTATGTTTTTTGGATAAAATGACTTGAGAAGCTGAATTTAAATTCTATACATTTAAATGTTCTCCCTCATTGTCCATTTAAAATGTGTTTAAAGGTCGGGCATGGTGGCACATGTCTTTAATACTGGCGTTTGGAAGGCAGAGGCAGGTGGATCTCTGAGTTTGATGCAAGCGTGGTCTACAAAGTGAGTTCTAGGACAGCTAGGGCTACACGGAGAAACCTGTCTCAACATGTTCACATATAGGCACACAGAGGGGGGAGGGGGAGGGAGGGATGGGGGGGATATACAAAACAAAAGCCAACAATAAAAATCTGTTTCAACTGAGCATAGTGGGTTCACACCTGTAACCCTGGCATTTAGAAAGCTAAGACAGAAGGACTGCTGTGAGTTCAAGGCCAACTTGGACTACATTATGAGACCTGTCTCAAAAAAACAAAACAAACAAAAAACAAAACAACAACAAACAAACAACCCAAAAAGAGTGTTGGAGAGATAAGATTGTCCACTGACCTCCACACTTACACAGGGCCACACCAATGTCCAAGTAATTAATCAATTCCTTAAAAGAATTAAAATACAAAAAGAGGGGGTGTAGCTCAGTGGTACCTTTGAGGCCTTGAGTTCAAGTCCCATCATTGATAAAAGGTGTAGGGGCTGGGTCTATCACAGTGATAGAAAATTTGCTTAGCATTCTGGATGCTCTGGGTTTGATGCTCAGCATGAAAAAAAAAGTTGAGATTGCTCCAGGATTACGAAAGATATCACAAAAATATCTTTGCTCTCCTATGAATTTATGTGGGAACACAGTTGAACCGTATTATCAAACCAAGGTACAAGACAAAATGTTTAATTAAAGTAAGTGGAAGTTAGAAAAGAAATGTTGTATATGAGGGATTTGAAAAAAGAAAAAAGACCTGTCCGTAGTCGTCCAATTAAGAAAGGGGTGGAGGCCAGAGATTTGGGTCAGAGACAGAGCACTGAAAAGTACAGGGTTCATTCCCAAGTACTACAGAAACAAAAGACAAAAACCAGAGCAAAAACTGAGACTTTTCTCCTACATTCTCTTTTTCTAGAGATAAACAAGTGGCCAATAAGCACATGAAAAGATATCCCTAGCTCTTAGGGAAATGAAAATCAAGACACATCCAAAAGAATGGCTGTAACAATGAGAGATAATTACAAGAGTTAGTGGAGAGGTGGGACCTTCCAGTCAGAGCTGGTGGGAAGGCAAAAGGGTGCCAAGGCCTGGGAACACAGCCCGAAATTTCTCCTAAGGCTAAACAGAGTTCCTATGTGACCCTCAATTCTATTCCCAGGTATGTATGCCTGACAGAAAGGAAAATGTATGTCTACACTAGATGTGAGTGTTTATAACATTGCTCATAACAGTCAATAAGCAGACACCAAAGGCTTTAAATATCTAGAATAAGCCACAGGCCTAAGTCACATGTGGCTAGTAAGGGGTTGAGGTATAAAGAAAGCTGTGAGACGTGACTAAAGGCTTCAAATAGACTGTGGTGGTGCGTGCATGACCTTCAAAATACTAGAAAGCATGGAATAATTCACCATGAGCGAGGATATCATGCTGTAGACTTTTTGTATTGTTTTGGGGCAGTCTCTCCATATAGCTCAGTCTCAGCTGGCCTTGAATTCCTGATGCTTTTGCCTGATTAAGGTGTGTGCCACCGGTAGGCTGGCTTACGTGGAAGTTTAAAGTGTTATTCAAGCTCTCATTAAGTCAGGGACGTGTGGGAACATCACCTTTTCACTTCAGGATACTTCTTGGGGAAACAACACCTTTATACTGTTTATATGGTGCTTCATAAAGTCAAGGTTTAAAAAACAGCACCTGTTTCCTTGGCTTACAAGCCTGCAGATGGTTCTACTAGGTGATATGAGATCATTAGTGTCATATATTGTATTTTTGGGGGTGGGGGTGGGGTTCGAGACAGGGTTTCTGTGTATAGCTCTAGCTGTCCTGGAACTCACTCTGTAGACCAGGCTGGCCTCGAATTCAGAAACCTGCCTGCCTCTGCCTCCCAAGTGCTGGGATTAAAGGTATGCGCCACCACTGCCCGGTCTGAGTGCAGGGATTAAAGACTGAGTCCCACTACTTCCCACCTCATGAGTTTATCTACTAGTTTCATTCAAGATACTCTCTCTTCCTCTTCAGGCTGTCGGCATGCTTTGTTCCTTTCCGGCAGAGAAGCAAACTAGCACCACTTTGGAGACTGATCCCAAGGTCAAAAAGCAGAGCTGCTATGTGGGTCAACTCCACGATAGAAACCAAAGAAGATTCTTTCTCAGCAAACACAGCAATGAGGCCAATGAGATTTTTAGCTTCGGGATATTGGACTCAGTCTCCTTAAATTCTTCTTAGCAGAAGGTTTGATTTAGCTGGGTGTCTCGTGACTATGATCTCAAGGGCCTTTAGTTAAAACATTTTCCAGGCCTTGGATTGGGGTTCTAGGTTCTAGTAACCTAACTCAACGTTTGAGGGAAGGATGAAACACTATTTCTGAACTGTTCACACCTGAAGAATAGGAAACCACTAAGGAGACACTAAGAAAAACTCTTGAAGCACTAAGATCACTATGGTCTTCGGAGGGTTTTTTTTTTTTTTTTTGGTTTTGGCTCCTCTGGACTCCCAGTTGACTATAGAACTCTTGGCCACCGGGTGATTTATTGAGTTCTTCCTCGGTCCACAAAAGCGTCCCAGAAGTCTTGAGAGCCTTGCAGGGGGGTGACCAGGGGGCTTCAGACCAGCGGCCCGGCGTTCCTGGGGAGGCAGGACCGAGGCTCAGCCGCCACCGCAGCAGCGCAGGTGAGCTGTCGGACTCTAGGTTGACTCCGCAGTCCGGCGCCTCCGCGGCGACCGCCTTGCGCCCCACTCGGGCCTGGGGTGCGGGCGGGGACTGGGCTCCGGCGCCCGGGGGCTAGGCTGGGGGCGTGGGCGGCGACCCGGAGCTCGGGGACTGCGCGGCCGCCCCAGCAGGGTGCGCTGGGGCGCCGGACGGCCACCGGCCTGGGCGCAGGGCGCGGCGGGCGCGGGAGCCGCAGGTGGTTCCCAGCCGGCCTTTCTCCTCCCCCTTTCCTTTCTCCCGCCGCCCTCCCTCGCGCCCGTGTCGGCGGCACTTCCCCCGCTTCCTCCTCCCTCTCCAATCCGGAGGGAGGGAAGGAGCCGCGGCGCTTTCCTGCCTGCAAACTTCTGCGGGACCCACCGCGGCCGCCTGGGAGCTGCTCCGGGAACTTCCTCGGCCGCGCTGCCCCGGAGCCCGGGAGGAGGCACGTAGCCGCGCGGCACTGGGCTAGGGTCTCTGAGTCGTCCTCGCGCCTCCTCGCCGCCCGGCCTTGTCCCCGCGGCAGCTGCCTGGGGACTCTTCCTTTGTGTTGGATGCGGACCCGCGCCCATCGCCCTCGGGGTCCGGCGTGAACCCCGTGATCGCCGGTCCGCCGGCACCCTGCGTACCCAGCCATGCCCTTCCACCAACGGAGCGTGGAGCCTGCACGGCTGCGCCGGCCGGAGGAGGCGGCGGTGGCTCGGACTGGGGACCCGCCGTTCTTCCGCTCGCTGGAGCAGGTCAGCTCGCACACCCTGGTCTGCCTGCTCGCCCAGCTGGCCGACCTGTCGCGCTGCGCTGGGGACATTTTCGGAGAGCTCGAGGGCCAGGCGGCCGCGCTGGGTCACCGCACTGCCGAGTTGCACCGTCGCCTGGACGCCTTGCACGCCTCCACCGCGCGCCTGGACCACCGGCGAGTGAAAATCCGTGAGTGGCTGGTGGCCCCGGGGAGGGCACCGCGGTACAGAGGCGCTCAGCCAGCTGCTGCCTCCCGCCCCCTGGCGGCCCAGGCTCAGCTTTCTGACCTCCTCGGGAGCCCACGGGTGTCGGAGGCTCTGGTGGGGAGGCAGTCCAGGTAGCAGGGACGTGTGGTGAGCCCCGATTCTGGCTTCCAAGAGATTGCCTTGGAGTGGGCGCGGAGTGTGGCTTTTGAGATGGCTCATTCCACTGCTCTGTCAGTGGGAAACTGACAGCAGCTACAGCTATGGCAAAAAGTGATGGTGTCCTGTTGAAGTCAGGGGATATGGAATGGTTCTAGCGCTTCACACTTGAGAGTCAGTTTGTGGACAGTCTCTGGGGACCGCATCGAAGATTGCAGCGGCTTGTCACAGCTGCGCACTCCCACTCCCCCTCGAAAGTATTGTACCTGTGGCATTACCTCCCAAAGAAAGCACACTAACTTGAGGTTTTTTCTTTTGGCCTTGAATTTTGTTTCCTCTTCCAGACTGACCATTGGTTCTTTGTTGTTCAGAGGACCTTGACCTTGAGCTGGGACTCTGTCTGGCTCTCTTCAACCCCCCAAATTAAGTCTATGTCTTGACAAAGTACTCTCCAAGTGCCCATTTCATTTCAGCAGCTTTAACTGGCTCTGATGAATGAAGCGACTGGAATTTCCTGCTGGCCCAAACTAAGAAACTTTCAGTGTGATGCCTGGGTGGTTTCTCCCTTTCCAAGAGGTGAACTTGGTCATACTACTTAGTGCAAAGAGTAAATTGGGGATGGTTGATGGATTGCAGGATGGGAGGGGAGATACTGGAATAACAGCCCACGCCTAGGTTTCAGCAGCTCTGCGTGAAAAATGGCCTCACTTAGAATCACTTCATACGTGTGTAATCCGGAGTAGCTTGTTTTCCAGTTTAGAAAACCCAAGTCCCGTTTAGCCATCTCAGCAGCCTAGGAGTTTGAATTTTCACTAATTTAAATCTACTGCTTACACATGCCGCTGTAATGTGTCTCTCTGGGATGTGCATTTATCGTATGATGGCTTTATATTTTTTGGTCAGCTTGATTCAGATTATGCTAAAAACACATCCTTATGAGCTGTGGACAGCTTTTAATCCAGGAGAGTGGGAGGGGATGAGAAGGGGCGTGGAGTCAAAATGAACTTTTGTTAGGGACATAATCAGAATATATTTAGTTCATGTGGACGATGACCTCGTGCATAGGATATGTTGTCCTAGGGGACCTTCACTGTGAACCCAGCAATCCTGTTTGTTTCTGTGCCTTTTTGTGTTAAGGTGTGTGTGTACCTGGATGGATGAGAATTTCATCCCTGACATGCAATGTGGTGAGGCAGATCTTACTACTGGTTGCAGAACTCCGAGCAAAGTAGACAAAACAAAACAAAGAGAACACGTTCTAGTTACATGGAATGGAATGTTGCCCCACTCTGTAATTGCAAACGAGGCAAATTACAATTTTTAAACTAACATGTAAGAAAATAAACAATATTACTCCATGTTAAAACTCTTCCTTTGCTGCTGGAGAGATGGCTCACAGGTTAAGATCATTGGCTGCTCTTCCAGAGGACCCTGGTTCAATTCCCAGGACCATCATTGCAGATCATGGCTACCTGTAAGTCCAGTTACACCATCATTGCAGATCATGGCTACCTGTAAGTCCAGTTACAGGGGATCCAATACCTCATACAGACAGACATACACACAGGCAAAACACCAATGCACATAAAGTAAAAATAAACTGAAGGGAAAGACCTTTTTATTTGCTGGTTTTGTTTTGCATTTGAATATATTTCCTCCTCCACCTCCTTCTTTCCCTTCCTTCTTTTACGTGGAGACTCGTATAGTCCAGACTGGTCTCGAACTTGCTATTAGCCAAGGTGGGCCTTGAACTCCATATCATCTTGACTCCAACTTCCAAGTGCTATTATATGCAAATGATATCACCTCCTGCTCACGTTCCTTTCTTTGAATATGTGTATTCCAGTAAGCTATTCTGCCCAACAGTCCCCTGGATTCTCTCTAAAGCTGTTTCTGAAGTGACTGAAATAATTCTCTTAATAAAGTTCTCATAGGCATGTCTTTTTAAGTGACTTTAATCTCATATCAGTAATCCTGGTTGGTCATTTTCATAGAATTACGGAAGCTTTTATCAAAAGTAATTATTCCTAGGTCATAGGAATACATACATATATACAGAGAAAAAGATGAGTTATTGCAGACATTATTAGATCCGGCTCCGTCTTTGCACACAACTTTTTTTGTGTGCTAAGAACCTGTGTATTCCTGTCCGTATAAGAAAAGCCCTTTACATTTACCTCGTTTAGCATCTGCAGGATTCTTCTTAAAACAATGCCTTGTCTAGCATAGTGGCTCATACCTGCAGTTCCAGCATGTGCAGGGTGCTTAGCCTTGAACTCACAGTGCTAGGACTAAAGGGACCACTTGGTCCTTTATATGCAGGTTTTCAAAGTTATGTACTTCATTTGTGAACCGTTGTACTGAGAATTGACTGTAAATTGACTAATTTCATGAACTCATAACCAGAGAAGTAGTCCAGGCCAAAAGACTTGAAGTGATTTGTCTAGGCTGAGGGCTGGAGCCCAAACCTTTGATTGGCTTCCTTGCTGTCCACTACATGTGTCGCTTCCCTTTAGGAGTGTTTGGAAATAGGGATCAAAGTGTAGACATATTCTGCGAACTGTCTTAGGCTGCCTATGAACCTTAATTTCATCCCTCTGGTAAGATATACCTGTTAATGAGTCTCCCACGGAGCAAGTTACAGACCCCATCAGCACTTACACTAGAGGACCAGGATCCAGTTCAGATTCCATCCATGACTGCTCATATCTAACACATCTAAGATGCCAGTGGTACAACCTGAAAAACACTGGGTTCACAGTTAGTCCTGGGGGCCAGTCCTACTGGTTTCAAGGATCGTGAGGAATATTTCTTCAGGCTTACCATCTTTCAAATATCACAGGTAGGAAGTCCTGCAAAACTTAAGTTAGGAAATGCATGTCCTTTTTCACCCATGTCCTGTGAGAACTCCTCTGATGCTATACCTGATGATGCCATGTTGTAGAAAGTGGTCCAGGATGGACTTTGTGATGGTTATTCTTGGTTGTCACCTTGACTACATCTGGAATTGACTTAAACCCAAGCTTCTGGGTACACCTGTGAGAGTTTTGTTTGTTTGTTTCTTAATTAAATCATTTGAAGTGGGAAGACCCACTTTTAATCCAGATTGTTTTTTTTTTTCGGAGGTGGGAAGATCCACCTTTAATCTGGGCCACACTGTCTGGCAGCAGCTTACATAAAGGATGTGGAAGAAGGAAGCTTGCTCTTTTTGCCTGCTTGCCCTCACTCTCGCTGGCAGGTTCCTTTACTGGCATTAAAGCCTACTTCTTGGGATTCCAGTGTATACTGAAGGCCAGCAGAGACATCCATTCAGCTTCATGGGCTGAACCAATACTGGATTCCTGGACTTTCTGTTGCAGTAGTTATTGTTGGAGTAGCTGGAACACAACCTATAAGCCACTCTAATAAATCATATATATATTTACCAAACACACACACACACACATACACACACACACACCCAGGAGTTGTTCAGTCCATGAGGCTGTATGTCTCAGCGGGCCTTCAGTATATATGTGCACATACCATGACACACATATGTGGAAGTCAGAGCAAACTTACTGGAGTGTTTTCTCCTCCCTCTTGTGGGACCCAGGTATCAAACTCAAGCTGTCAGTGTTGGTGGCAAGTGCCTTTATCCACTGAACCATCTCACCGGTCCTGTTTCTGGGCAAGTAGAACTTGATTAATTTTGCTGCTGATTAAATAAAGCTACACTGAAAATAGTAACAACAGGCAGAAATGTGAATAGTTATGTCTGGGCTCTGTAACAACCAAGAGGACTTTGTTATGCAGAAATCAACAGATACTGGCAAGGCCAAGCTTTATCTTTAAGGTCTGTGGAAGGGTGCTCCCTCACCCTCAGTACTTGGGATTTGACTGAGGGCAAATTAGGAAGTGCTCTACAGCTGATATGTAACCCTAGACCCCTTTACTTTTTAAATCCAGAAAGACAGCATTCCTAAAGGTTGTCTATGGCCTTGACTCATGCTGTAGCCCAGTCAGCCTTTGAGCTCAGATTTCTGCTTTCACCCCCGAGTAGGTAGAATTACAGACCGGCTGCTTGTCCTTAAAATTAATTTTACTGAGACACAGTTCCTAGATTTACCCATTCACAGTGTATGGGCCAGTGACATCTAGTGTATTCAGACATGTGAAACATGACCACAGTCTATTAGAGCACTTGCATGCTCCTGAAAGAACCCCTCATCACTAGGACTCCCTTTCTTCTTGACCTTCCTACCTGCAGGTCACTACGAGTATACTTTCTGTCTCTGTAGATTTAACTGTTCTGAACATTCCAGACAAGTGGACTCATGTTGTCTGTGGGCTTTGTGCTTCCTTTATCAAGCAAAATGTTTCCCAGGTTTACCATTAGCTGCTTTCCATAACTGACAATCACATGCTCTTGTGAAGTATGACTGGGTATTAAAAACCTGTCATTCAGATCCGTTTATAATTTCTTATTGCTGGTGTTTTGCTTGCATGCATGTCAGTGTGAGGGTGTCAGAGCCCCTGGAACTGGAGTTAAAGCAGTTGTGAGCTGCCATGTGGGTCCTGGGAATTGAACTGTGGTCCTCTGGAAGAGAAGCCAGTGTTCTTAACCTCTGAGGCACCCCTTCCTTCCTTCCTTCCTTCCTTCCTTTCTTTCTTTCTTTCTTTCTTTTTTGTTTTTCGAGACAGGGTTTCTCTGTGTAGCCCTGGCTGTCCTAGAACTCACTCTGTAGACCAGGCTGGCCTCGAAGTCAGAAATCCTCCTGTCTCTGCCCCCCAAGTGCTGGGATTAAAGGCGTGCGCCACCACTGCCTGGCTTCCTCCTTTCTTATTTAATTCCAAAACCAGGTGAAATAGAAAGGCTAGGCTGTATTTTTAAACCCAATTTATAGATCAAGAAATGAAAGGTTGGGCTGGAGAGATGGCTCAGTGGTTAAGAGCTCTGTCTGTTCTTCCAGAGGTCCTGGGTTCAATACCCAGCAACCACATGGTGGCTCACAACCATCTGTAATGTTTTCTGGTGTGTCTTCTGGTGTGGCCCTCTTCTGGTGTGTCTGAAGACAGCTACAGCGTATTCATATGCATAAAATAAATAAGAAAGAAAGAAAGAAAGAAATGAAACCTCTAGGGCTAGTAAAAGGCGGGTTAATAAATAAGACCGTCTGACGTAGCTCAGTGGTAGATAGCTTGCCCAGCATGCATGAAGAAAGACCTGGGTTTTGTCCCTTGCACTGCATGAAACTGAATGTAGAGGCACGTGCCTGAAATCCGGTCCTTAGGGGACCGAGGAGAGAAGATCACGAAGTGAAGGTCATTCTAGGCTACATAGTGAGTTTGAGGTCAGCTTGGGCTACCTGAGACCCTATCTTGACAACAACAGAGAACTTCCTGAATAAATATATATTCCTATTGCCAACAGAGCATAGAAAAGGCAATTTATTAGCACTTTAAAATAATAGTTGTAGAAAGAAAGATTCCCCGCCCCGTTAGATTCCAGAACCATCAAGAGGGCTCTGCCCTGCTACCTAACCACAGTGACACCTTTTATACTATGGTGTGTACCCCACCCGTGCACCCACACAGTGGACCTGGTATGCTCCGGATGATGTTTAAGGTCAAGATGAATGCTGCTGTAGTAGATGACTAGGTGGGGGCAGCTCAGTGGTGGATCGTGCATTTGGCATGCACAAGGTTCTTTCTGCCTCTAGCAGTTGACTTCCCTTTGAAAAGGGTAGCTTACTGGCAGAAAGATTGTATGGGCATTGTCTTTGCATAAACTGGTCTTAAGAAATTTGGTAGACAGTGTGGGCTAATACTTGAGAGCAGTGTCGTAGGTGGTAGATGTCATCCTCTGACCTAACTAGCAGTTGACTGATGTCAGAGTGAATATCTTTGCTTCTTCCTCAGAATGAATCTCTGCAGTGTGTGTGGCAGGGTTCTAAAGACACAGTGGAGATGTAGGCTTCGCTGAACTTCTAAGAACAGGTGCTGGCACACTTTTCTGGCACAAGACTTGCTTTCACTGAAGCATACCACACACTAGGAGAGGAGGTGGTGGGAGTTTGGTCTCCACCCACCTTTACTCTCAGGAGAGTTCTTACATTCATTAACAGAAATCTACGGTAGCTGAGTGGACAGATTATATCACTGGGTGTGAGCCCCTGGTGTGAGATCAAGCAATCTTTTTCTATGTGCCTGACTCTTAAGAGTTGCCTGCCTGTGCCTGGTATGGAGATGTACAACTTTAATCCCAACATTTGGGAGGCAGAGGCTGGCGGATCTTTGTGAGTTCAAGGCCAGCCTGGCCTACATAGTGAGTTCCAAGACAGCCAGGACTATATAGAAAGACCCTGCTAAATAAATAAATAAATAAATAACCTACTTAATAAACAAATAAGACTTGCCTGTGTTTGAACGCATTTGCCATATGCTCAGCTTAGTAAAACGGTACTTAATCTTTGAATTAGGAGGGTGCATCTTTTGATGTAAGACCGAAGCCTACTCACTGATTCTTGGGACACGATGCCTGGGAAGTATATCATGCCTCCTACATTGAGGGAATGCGATGAAATAGAGGAGAAATCTCACATTAATTAATTTCTTCTGTATGGATTGTTTTGTAGTAAATGAAGACATTGTGAACATTAACTTTTAAGCATGTTTGTGTGTGTGTATGTGTGAGCCACCTGATGTGAAAGCTAAGAACTGAACCACCTCTTAGCCCCTTGAAAATGGAAATAGTTGAGTTCCTTAATATTTTGGAAGATAATTGTAAAGCAGAAAAGTGAGGTACTATATTCTGTTTGCTTTATTTGAAATCTTTTAGAAAAAGGTTTATTTTAATTTTTACTCATGTGCATGGCGTGTGTCTGTGTGAGTGTATACCATGTATATGTGGGTACCTGCAGAGTCTAGAAGGCCTTAGATGCCCTGGAAATAGAGTTATACATTGTTCTGGCTGGTTTTGTGTGTCAACTTGACACAAGCTGGAGTTATCACAGAGAAACAAGCTTCAGTTGAGAAAATGCCTCCATGAGATTCAGCTGTAAGGCATTTTTTCAATTCTTGATTATGGGTGGGAGGGCCCCTTGTGAGTGGTACCATCCGTGGGCTGGTAGTCCTGAGTTCTATAAAAAAGCAAGCTGAGCAAGCCAGGGGAAGCAAGCCAGTAAGCAGCATCCCTCCATGGCTCCTGGATCAGCTCCTGCCTCCAGGTTCCTACCCTGTGTGAGTTCCAGTTCTGACTTCCTTTGGTGATGAACAGCAATGTGGAAGTGTAAGATGAATAAACTCTTTCTTCCCCAACTTGCTTCTTGGTCATGATGTTGTATGCAGGAATACAAACCCTGACTAAGACGCATATCGTTGAGAGCTGCCTGACATGGGTGTTGGGAATGGAACTTCAGTCTGATGGAAGAACAGCCACCTCCAGACTTTAAAGTCCAAAAAAAAGAGAGAGAAATCAAACTTTGCTGGATGTTGTGGTGTGTACTTGCAGCCCCAGCACTTCAGAGGCTGAGTCAGGGGGATTGCTGCATATTTTGAACCAGCCTTGTTACATAATAAAGGTGCAGGCGTTATAGGCCTGTGCTATTATGCATTGCTTTATTGATATTGGGAGTGAACCCAAGGCTTTGTGCATGCCAGACTAATATTATACCAATGCAGCTACTTTATCACACTCAAAAAAGGTCAAGTTTTAAGTATAAATTAAGATGGCTTGTCTCTAACTTAGAAGCCTGAGAACTTATGTAATTTTGTTTCTTCTCAAGTTGGTTTGTACTCTGCCATGGATGAATTTGGCAGACATTGAAACTCACAATGAACAGAGGTATGCTGTCTGTGTATTGTTTTCAATCTCTCTCTCTCTCCCCCCTTCCCTCCTCCCCACCCTACCCCATCCCCTGTCAGGGTCTCAAGCAGTTTAGGCTGGCTTAGAATTCTTGATCCTCTTGCTTCCGCTCCCCTCTTCTCCTCGTGGGCTGGGATCTCAGGCATGCACCACCATGCCTGGCTCTTGGCCGTCTACATTTCTCTGTTCACCTCAGCAGTGCTTTGGGCAAATGTGGAGCTGGAGCTTGTCTTTCAGTGGACTCCAAGGAAAGGGCACGGAGGTCCCAGCCCTTATTCCCTTTGCTTCTGAAATAGTGACATGTTCCCACAATAGGAGGAAATAGACTCTAAAGGGCTTGTGAAAAAAGAGGACAGCCACATGAAGGTCCCTGGAGAAGGGCTGTAAGCCCTGGGCCTGAACCCATGTTAGAGAGGAAATCCAGCCCCTTTAGGCAGGGTGCATCTCAGGTCAGCCTGCTCCAACGTTGTGTGCTGCACTTTCTATACTACCCGAGCCAGCTGCAGCTGATGACACTCCTTCCTTCGAGAGAGATGTGTCTGCATCCGTAGAATGCTCACCTAGCCCGCTGCAAGGCCCACGCTGAGTAGTAGTGGGAGGCTGTAATTCTAGAACTTGAGAGGTAGAGAGATGAAGAAGTCAAGGTTATTGGCTACATAAAGGGTTAAAGGCCAGCCTTAAAGAGAAAAGGGCTGAAGTCTGTCATATATCTTGAAGTTTAAAAAAACGCAAAGTCAGAATAGGTATGCTGGCATCGGCTTTGGCCTCTTAAAAAAAGTATGTGTGTGTGTGTGTGTGTGTGTGTGTACAACCTTCAGGAGCCTGTTCTTTTCTGTTCCAGTTCCAGATACATCAGGTTTGGGTGGCAATTACTTTTACTGCTGAGCTATCTCCAGGGCCCCTAGCTCTAGTCAAGTACTTGCAGATGGTAGATGTGAGACCAGTATGCATGGTTCTTAGTGAGAACTAGGGCACACAGTTGACCCTTATCCCACATTTGCTGCTTTTGCCTTGATGACAGGAATAGCTGAGGTAGCACCTATGTGCACATTATGTCCCCATCATCACCGGTGGTTGGTCCAGGAAGCTGGAAGAGGAGAGCTAGGTCCAGAGGAGAAAGGTGGGAGAGATAACTGTGAAAACTTGAGCGATTGGAAATCAAAACATCCTGCACAGAATCTGGAAGCATCTGTAGTCCCTGACAGGAATGGGGGTAGGGCCTGCTTTCTGTCTTACACATGGTTGAGCTTGGGAGCTGGGACTGCCAGCCCTTCTCCTGGGACTCTCATGTAGACGTCCTTTTTCTTTCTCAGGCCCTTTCTCCTGTTATTTCCTCCTATTGTGGGAACTGGGAAGCCAACTCATCTCCCACTGAGTTTCTTAGCTGAGGAAGAGCCCCCTCCCCCTCAAAGCCTCACTGCCTAGGTTTCTCTAGAGCACAGTCCACAGCCTTCAGTTCCAACATCATTCCCTGGACCCACTCAGCACTGACTGCTCAGCGCTCAGCTCTTCTGGGCCTTTTGGAACCCCAAGGACCATTTCATTCATCTCCTTGTTTCCCACACATTCTGAGTCATGAGCCATCACCCGGGCTTGGTTAAAAAACAGATTCTCAGACGCCGCCCCTGGAGATTCTGAATCAGAGGCTGGGTTGAGGCCAGAAAGAGCCTGGGCCAACCAGGCCCCCAGGTGATTGTGATAAACCAAGTTTTGGAAATACCAGGCTATTGTGTATTAGGCATCTGTCCAGGTGGTGGAGCGGTTCCCCATTCACGGAGGGCTTTGCTTGCCTCATGCTGCTTTCTGGATTCCAGAGAGAATCACACAGTAACCTTTTTGTTGTTTTTTGTCTTTGAGCTGGGATCTGGCTGGGTAATCCAGTCTTCCCTGGGAACTTAAGATCCTCTTCACTCCAAGTGCCAGTTTTACCACATTTGTCAAAGATCTGTTCAGAGTTAGAAATGGCCATTTTAGGGGACATCTACCTTAAAAGAGCTGTCTTTAGGTTTGTGGGATGGTGGCACTCCCTCACATATGAAATCATGGCTTTAAATATAGTATATCTTCTAGAAATAATGTTTTTAAAACAATCAGAAGCCACATGTGTTGGCTCATACCTACTATAATCGTTGAATCTGGGAGTTAGAGCCAGATCGGGAGTTCAGGGCATTCTGGACTGTTGGACACCTTTTCTACCCCACCCTCCAGGAGTAGTGATTTTGTTATCACTGCTTTTTGTCATTTCTTTCATAGACATAGCAGCATTTTTTTTTCCCCCGGAAGGACAGACAACTGTTCTAGATCATTCCCATGGGGAAATCTTTTATTATACCTTCCCTGGTGGTTATTATACCTACTGTCAGTGTGTTACCAGAGATGTTATTTCTCCACTGGTGAAATGAGTCAATTCAAGCCAGATTAGATTGTATTAAATGCAGGTTTATTGGGAAGCTGCTTTTGGGTGGTCGAGTTCACTGGCCCCAAGGTCCTAGGGCCAGGGACATCCTAATGGGGAGAGAGAAGTGGGAATGGGAAGAGGGGAGAAAAAGGCACAAGCTAAGAGAGAGGGGAAAGGGAGGAGGAGGGGAAGAAGGAGAGGGAGAGTGAGTGGGGGGGGGGAGAAGAGAGAGATACCAAGGGAGCAAAATGTCTGGATTATATAGGGAGGAGCCTTTAGGGGAAGGGCAGCCCAGCCCCAGGGCTGGAAAGTTCAGGGTTGGGGCAGAGTATGCCAGGTAGGGACTGAGGGATGCTGGGAGAACCAGGAGGCCAGGTCTGCTTTGATATGTAAAATATGCATCTCAGACCCGTGTTCTGGGGTCCAAAACCAAACAGCCGAATGCAAAGGCTTGTGAAGTGATGAGTTTAGGACTTTCTGTCTGACCATGTTAGGTATCTGATAAAAATGCTCTTTCTCCTTGTGCAGAGACTGAGAAGCAGAGGAAATTGCATTAAGTAGGCTCTGGTATGCGTAATCGGATTACGTCTGATTACACTGAGAATCACAGTTGAGGTGTTCTGCAGTTTTCCCCACTGATGCTCCCAGTTTATGAGCTGGTGGCTGGGACTATACACAGAGGAGGAAACCAGCAGTATTTACAGGATATCCCAGTTGTACTAATAATTCAGCTGGTGGACCTTCTCTTGTGTGCAGCTGAGGCAGTCATAGCATGCGTTTCATTGAGTTTGTTTAGGCAACATGTTTACAGTGCACAAACAGTATACTTCAAGGGGCATTTGGTACACCGTCTCTCTTCTGCTGACCATCTGCCGGGTCCCTCCAGCCCTCCATCAGATCTTTACTTTCATGACCTTTTCTGTTGCCTTCCAAGATTTCTTCACACAAGCAGAAAAGTGATAGTGTGTTTCCCCTCCACTCTCCATGCATAGAATTTCAGGGTTCACCTGTGTGCTCTTCTTTCTCTCTATAAAAGCAAAGTATCACCGGGTAGTGATGGCGCACGCCTTTAATCCCAGCACTCGGGAGGCAGAGGCAGGTGGATTTCTAAGTTCAAGGCCAGCCTGGTCTACAGAGTGAGTTCCAGGACAGCCAGGGCTACACAGAGAAGCCCTGTCTCGAAAAACCATAAAAAAAAAAAAAAAGCAAAGTATCATCTTCACTGTTCTGTATGTCTTTTAGTTGGTTTCTAAAACTTGAACGACTTGTAAACCATATATGTGAATTCCAGATCAATTGTATTGTTGTTAAAGTAGGCAATTGAATTGAGAAAAATAAGATACAATTCAGATAGATTATTACATTCTTGATTAAATCTTTAAAAAATTGTTAATGTTTTGTGTTTTAGGTATTTTCTAAACATGAGCTTTGTAAGAGATGATTGAGACTTTAATGCATTTAAGAAGGGATTGATATTGTGAGTGTGTGTGTGTGTGTGTGTGTGTGTGAATAACTCTGTTCATACAGTGCTTGCCTAGCATACCTTCTGTCTGGATATCCCAATCGTGAGTGTGAATTTCTCATGTGGGAAGGAGTAACAGTGCTCTAGGAATACATTTAAGTTAGTTGTGGAGTGTTTTACTCTGACATAGTGAATTATGGTTTGGAACATGAATGTGATGACTCATGAGGTCTGCCAGATCTATTTAATTTTGCCAGTTGCTTTCAACCCCTGGACTGTAGTGTCTTAGGTGGTATTGTAATGGTGAGCAGTGAGAGGCGTCTGAAGGAAGCAACTATAGTCGATTGGGATTATTTTTCTTTAGTTGTGAACCCCAGATCAAACCTGAGATCAAAAGTTTGTGATGATTTCATACAGAAGTGACCAGTTAAGACATGAGCATGGAGCATGGACTCAGAAGCAACTTTGGGTTACGTGGTTTACTTTGTGTAGTTAAATAGTTCTTTGTGAACTACTGAATTGAGTCATGATACAGTGCCTAGGAGGGAATATACTGGAAATCTATCAGTAGACACATTGCTAAGACTTAGAATTGCAACCATATTTTGTATCTAGAATCACTTACTGAATACAGTACTGTGTCTTTACAGCAGGTCACCTGGTGGAAATGGTTCCCTCCTTATGGGTCTAGTGGAGGACTATGCCTGTCAGACTAACAGGTTATGATGTCAATTCTTCTTTCTGTTTTTCCGGGGCTATCACTGAGTGGAGGGTGCTTGCCAAGCTCACATAAGGCACTGGGCAAAACCAAATCAAACAACAACAAAAGGACTAAAAGAAAAGAAGCAAACAAACATTCCCCTTCTCCTTTTACCAGAATGGCGATTACACATCTGTCTCCAGTTTGCTCACTTTGGAGGGTGCCTCCTTTGACAACATATGTGTGTGTTTATTTAGATTTAGTTCAAGAGGATTTTTAAAACAGAGGGCTGTCAACTCTCTCTTGTCTGCAGCTCTGGTTCTTGGTTTCCTGATAACCTGAGAAATAGAGGGTTACAGAGGAATCCTGGCACTGTGAGCCAATGGTAAAGGTAGCAGAATGTGGCTGTGTAAATGGTCGGATGTCTATGCATCCCGTTAGTGTTTCTTATAAAACCTGAACATGCTTTTACAAACACCCAATTATAGTAAATTGTTGTATTTAATAATTAATGTTTATAAGGCAGCATCTATAACTAATTTTGATAGCCTGTCTCTCACATGCTTGATTCGTTTAGCTTTCCTTACATTTCATAAGAAGGCACAATAGTATCCCTGACTTTTACTGATGAGGAAATGGTGCCACAGAAATGTAAATTTGTTCACAGGTTACTTGGTTTGTCTGGAGAACCTTCCCTCCCTTCTTCCCTCCCTCCCTCTTTCTTTTTCTTCCTCCTCCTCCTCCTCTTCTTCTTCTTCTTTTGGCTTTTTGAGACAGGGTTTCTCTGTGCAGCCCTGGCTGTCCTGGAACTCACTCTGTAGACCATGCTGGCCTTGAATTCAGAAATCCGCCTGCTTTTGCCTCCCCAGTGCTGGGATTAAAGGTGTGCACCACCACTGCCCGGTTTTTCTTTCTTTCTTGTATGCATGTGTCCATTGGGATCTGTGTGACACTGACTCCATTTCGAAACAAGTTCCATTCTTATGCACAGAATCGAGCATTTCCCTTCAAAACAACTTTCAGAGGTTGAACTTTTGATCCTCCTGCCTCTGCTGCCCAAGTGCTGGGATCACAAGCATGCCATGTCTGGCATTTTTGGTATGTTTAAATAAGGTCTTACTCTATAGCCTTGATACCCTTGAATTTAGTGTGTAGCTCTGGCTGGTTTTGAACCCCTGGCGGTCCTGTCTCTGCTAAATGCTGGGATCACAGGCTCATGCTACTATGCTCGATTTCTGTTCATTTTTTCCACTTTTCAGTTCCTTGTGATACTGAAAAGCATCTGAGTTTATCTAGGGCTAAGTATTTTCTAGTCTGCTTTGAATCTTTAAAATTATTGTGCCATTTTCTCAATAGTATATGGCCCCCAGGGACAAATCAGTAGCCCACTGACCATGCTGTTGTGAATCTACGGAGAGTGAACCAAGTTTGTCTGGTTCTTTGCGCTGCCCTGGAAGACAGTCTAGCCTCTAAACACAGAGTCTTTGTTAGCGCTTCCCATCTTTCTGGCCTCTTTTCCTCTGCCAGACATTCATGGTCAGGGTCAGAAGACAAGAATCACACGGACAAATTCAATTTCAGGCTTGTTTTTGGCTAAGTGATATGCTGAGGTTAAGAAACTCTCCTTACTTTTCTCCCTCCAGACTCAGTACATTCAAATGCTGTGACTCTGCAGCTGCTTAATTCTGCTTGGTAGTGAGTGGAGGACCAGAAACACTGATAAAACTAGGCAGTGGTGGCGCACGCCTTTAATCCCAGCACTCAGGAGGCAGAGGCAGGCGGATTTCTGAGTTCGAGTCTAGCCTGGTCTACAGAGTGAGTTCCAGAACAGTCAGGGCTACACAGAGAAACCCTGTCTCGAAAAAAACAAAAACAAAACAAAACCAACCAACCAACCAAACCAACAAACAAAAAACCCTAGCTGTCTACTGTCTCCATCTCCTATCTTCTTGGTTGCAGGATTTTCCCTTGTCCCGCGCTACCGTCTCGCCAGCAAGAATGAGCGGCACACATAGGATCCTTCTGCAGTAAAGCTTTAATGCATCTTGAGAGGGAGAGCATAAGCTTGCCACGAGTGGAGACCCCGAACAACAGAACACCTGTCCCTTATATAGGCCACAGCGCTCGCCTGGGACGTGGAGCTTCCCCATTGGCTCCCGCACATCAGGCCAGATGACGCCACGAGAGAGGCTGAGACTCTGAGGTGGAAAATTACCAGGTGCATGCGCACTAGCCTGTTTACAACTTGTCCTCGGCCGAATGTAGGCGCCATCTTGTAATGGCGAATGTGGGTGCGACTCGGGCGGCTTCCCACATCTCCCCCTTTTTATTTCTGTAAGCAAAGTAGGACACTCTTAAGAGGGCGGAGACAGAGGTCAAATCCCCTGACCAAAAGGTTGGGCCTTGTACAGGAGACGACCCCTAAGCTCATGCGCGCCCGAGGTCTTCCTGACCCGCCCAGTGCCGTTTTTGAGAGGGAGGGAAACTAGGGCACTCAACCCTCATGTAGATGACATATCTCCCAAGGCGGCCCACAATGATGACCGCCTTGTGCGATGCTTTGCTCGACATCCCTCAAGAGCTGCTCAGACCAAACACTCTACCCAGTGCAATGAGACTAGACTCGCGGGTGTGCAAGAACTGTCTGTCTGGCGACCTACTGCTATTGTTTAAGCATGGACAGCCAAACACCGGCCGGGGCTCCTTGTTCTAAGGCAATAAGCGCCTGCGCAATGACCACCTTGTCTCTTTTAGTCTGGGCCCTGAGTTTGCAGATGAGCCATAGGAGCAACACCAACCCACAGCAGAGCGCTGCTCCAAACAATCCCACCCCCACCCATTCCTTGAAATAAGAAATTGCCGAGGAAATCCATGAAGAGAGGCCCTCGGTCAAGGACAGGTCAAGACAGGTGGAGTTGATCTGAATGATTGCTGTCCGCAGTTCTCGCAAGGTTTCATCAAATTTAAGGGTCCAATTCTTTAACATATACTGCGAAAGACTTTTAGACAGATTAGCTGCTTTTGTAAATCTATCATATTGTATGGAAGTAACACAGAGTCCTGGCAACTTTTGTTCACAGCCTTGTCGGGGGGGACAGTTCTTCCCCGTTTTATCCTCAATCTCTCCCTCGTCCTTAGACTTACCAGGAGGTCCTTTTTC
>JADRCH010000061.1:9693850-9740512 GCA_019843965.1 Rhynchomys soricoides
TCCTCCTCCTCCTCCTCCTCCTCCTCCTCCTCCTCCTCCTCCTCCTCCTCTTCTTCTTCTTCTTCTATGATATAGTGTCACCTGTAACCCAGGCTAACCTCGAACTTCTGATCCTCTTAACTCTGCCTCTGGAGTGCTGGATTACAGATATATTCCACCATACCCAGTGCAGGGGATCAAACCCAGGACCTCTTGAACGCTTAGGCAAGCACTCTGCTAACTGAGCTATATTCTTAACTCTCTGCTGCTTTTTTACTGGTAAAAAAAAGACTTTTAACTGCATGTTGCTTGGTGGTGGCACCATTTAAGAGACTTGTGACTGATAACCATTCCCTTGAATTAGTGGTTCCCAAACGTGGCCCTAGAACCAGTGATATCAGTATATCTGCTGGTGGTCTACTAGACCCCACCTACCCCTGGTACACTAAATCTGAATCTCTGGTCTGGACCCTGCAGGCTTACTTTCTGCCCACAGCCACATAGGTTATGTGAGAGCATCACCCTGGTGTTTGAAAACCACTGCCTGTGGATGTGGATAGACTATGGCCGGCCCAAGGCCAGAGGGTCAAATCAGCTGGATCTTAACATCCAGACAGACTATGCTTGGTACAGGCTGGAGCTACCAACACTTAATTCCTAGCTGTTTCTTTCTTTCTTTTTTTGTCCTAGTCATTTCTTAGTGGAGCTGTTCCTTGGTGAGCAGGGTATGGGCTTGAGAAGGAACGGCAGGAGTCTTGCTGGGCAGTAGGAGGAGGTGCAGCTGCTGTGCCCGTCTATTTGGGCATTAGTAACCTGGCCCCTGGGCTCTTTAGTCTGAGATCTAGGATAATTTTTCTTTTCCCAGGAACTTCAAACAGTGTCTAGGGGGTCAGGGAGGTGATTCAGCACAACCACAAGGCAGGGATGAACTTTTGGACCGGAATACTGATTATGTAAGGCTTCATTTTGAGATGTTAGGTAGACATAGTACATTCTAGGGTAACTAGGAAAAAGTAAGAGAGGTAAGTGGGACTTTTACATATGGATGAGCCGGGTATGAAGAAACATGAGACAGTTCTGTAAGTGTGAATCGGTGTGGTATACGATTGCTTGTTTTACTTTCACCTGTTATAACTCAACTTTTAAATTTATTCTTGTTTATATTATCTATATGTTTTTCTCTCAGTATGGCGTAAGTCACTGCAATTTGGAGACCTTAGGGAGAAATAAAATGGTTTGGCAAAAGCCAGTGGAGAACAGTGGTTAAGAAATAAGATTTGTTAGCTGGTAATCCCAAGTAAGCAACTCAGTCTCTGTGTGCTAAGTTTTCTCCTCTGTAAAACAGTCAGTGAACTGATAGTGTAGACCACTGTTTTAGGTAAGCTATATCCCTATAGGGGTGCCTGGCCTAGACAATAAGAATGTCAATGATTAATAAATATCACCTAGTACTTTGTTCCGGGCCTTACTCATTGTCCCAGTAGTTTTCTTTTTCTTCCCTTTCCCAGTGGATTTAAATATCTAAATTTAGCTGGACATGGTGATGCACACCATTAAACTCAACACTGGGGAGGCTTCTGTTTTCTCGTATAAATCACGAGTATTAGTTTGCCATCATTTATGATAAAATCCTCGAGGAAGTAAAAAACAATGAAGGAAGGTTTATTTTTGCCTCGAATTTCAGAGGTCACAGCTTAGCATCGCACAGCCCCACCTTTTTGGTCCTGTGATGACCCCAAGAGTGATGAGCAGAGAGCACATGACAGTTAAAGCTGCTCACCTCACAGTGGTCGGGAATAGAAGTGGAGAGAGGAAGCATCTGCGACAACAAAGACTCTGAACTAGGTGTCTCGCCATGGGTGGGGAGATTACTCAGTGAACTGCTTGCTCTGTGGGCATGAAAGCCTGAGATTGGATCCTAGTACCCATATAAGAGCTGGATGAGGTGACACATCTGTAATCACAGCACTGGGGAGGTAAGGACAGGAGGGTCCCTGGAGCTCTCTGGCTAGCTGGCCAAATCAGTCAGGTTCAGTGGGAGACCCTGTCTCTAAAACTAGAGCTGAGAGCAACTTGAGGAAGACACCTGATGTAGATCTCTGGTTTCTACTTGTATGTAAACACACACACACACACACACACACACACAAACACACACACGCATTCACGAGTAGATACACACACAGAACACACTCCTGTAACATACCTGTCCACATTAAGCCTCAACAGCTGTGACTCCACCACCTTTCAGAAAGCACCATGAGGGTGGATTGAGTGTTCCACACAGATTTCTTTTCAGAAACATTCTAGATCCAAACTATGGCTGGGTGGTGGTACATATCTTTAATCCTAGGCAGAGGCAGGCAAGTCTCTTGAGTTTGAGGCCAGCCTTGTCTACAGAGTGAGTTCCAGGACAGCCAGGGCTACAAAGAAACTATCCCCCCCCCCCCAAAAAAAAAGATGCAAACTATGATACCATGTTCCAAAACATGCCCAGAGCCAAGACAGCCCTGACCTCACACTCTCTACCCAAGCCTGTCCAACCTTGACTAGCAGCCAAATCATCATGTACGAATCTGCACCAGGGAGGCTTCAGGCTGGCTCAGCAGGAAAGAGCACTAGTTGTTCTTCCAAAGGACCCTGGTCAGATTCTTGCCACCCACATGGCAACAAACAACCATCAGTAAGTTTAGTTCCAGGACATCCTATGCACCATTCTGGTCTCTGTAGGCACTTCACAGAAAGGATGCATGGACATACATTCAGGCAAAACACTGATATGTGTAAAATAAGATTTGTTAAAATAAGGTTTTCTAGTAATAGCATTACTGATAGGCAGTAATCACAGATGCCATTCCCGCCCCCAAGTGGTGTGATCGGGGTCTCATCTATAATATGGCTCATTTGGATCAAGCTTCCAGGTTCAATTTTAGAGGGCGGTATGGGATATAGTTGGGTGTATGTGTGAGGAAGTCATGTCTTTATGATGTAATAATGTAGGTATGGGTATCAGTCTTTGGAAGAAGGGATAGGATCATATCCAAGGTGCTTGAGTGTATGAGATTGAGAACATAAGCTTTGTGCTCAGCTGAATCCAACATTATATAAAAGTGCCAGGGCAGGGGTAGAAGGTGAGCCAGCCACAGCAACTACAGATCCAGTGTGAGGTGATGGGCAGCTCAATGCAGAACATTTAGGTCTGAATGCTTGAAAGCTAACAGCTACTGCAGTGATCCGATGGTTTTCTCGGGCTGGGAGATGGCTCGGTGGGTAAAGGTGTCTGCTACCAGGCCTGATGACCTGAGTTTGATCCCCAGGACCGACATGGTTGAGGGAGAGAACTGACTCCTGAGAGTTGTCCTCCGACCCCCACATGCACACCATGGCATTCATGGGCCAGCCCACAGTCAGACACACTGTGTGTGCAGACACTGTGTGTGCATGTACACACATATATAAATAAATGCAATGCAGTTATGTTTTTCTTGGAGACTTTAAGCAGATGATGGACTCCTATTGCAATAACTCACTTAAGCCAGTCACAGTATATTCCTATGATCTTAGCTTATGGGAGGCTGAGACAGGAGGATGTCAGCTTTGAGATAAGTAATGAAGATTCGACCCAGAAAAAAAAGGCCTATTTATTTATTTTGTTATTGAAGATGCTTATTTTTGTGTTTTTATAGTTTATCTTGAAGACCATACCTGATGACTTATGGTTTCATATCTACAAATTCTTCCATCTGCACATAAAATACAAGAAAACATTCATTTTATGTGGACATGCATTTTACGATGGACTTTTGTGCAGAGTGTGTGGGGTGCAAAGCACTGAAGAACCCCTCGCTCCCACTGTGCAGTCTTTGTAAACGGAGCTGAGCTGTTTATAGAATCCAAGGAACTTTGGTAAAGTACATGTTTTTAAGTCATGTTGAGCTTGTTAAAAAGGATCCCTGTCAAGTCTCATGTAGCTTTGCATGTCAAACATGACTTGGAAATGTTTCCCCCAGTGACTGTGTCTTAACAATTTATGTCCATGAGGGGTTCACTGGGAACGAATTAAATTCTGGGAGGTCACAGTTTACTTTCAACTTGGCTTTCCAAAGTGAAAATGAACTTCTGGTTTTTTAAGTTGAAGTTGGAAAAAAGTACTAACAAAGAGGTTTCTAACTGTGCAGCCAAGTCTATTAAACGGAGCCGGGCTTCCCCGGCTCTTTGAACTGTGTGGCAATTGCACTGAACGGTCCGGGGCTTCCCCAGCTCTGCAGCCAGAAATGGAACTTGATAGTTCTTACACTTTTTCTTTTCCTTTTTGTAGCTGTAAACATGGAGAGAGAAAGGGAAGAGAAGGTAAAACATGCTGAGTCTGGGAAACTGCTCCAGTCACATAAATCTTAGCTATATAAATGTCTTTTTGTGTTAATGGGAGGAACAAAAGGAGAGAGTGTTTTTGTTTTGTTTTGTAGTTAAATATTCCCCCACTCGGGATATTACTTTGTAAAATTTTCAGCCTTACTTATTGAAAACCTAAGTTACTAAGAATTAACTTTTAGGATAATTTTGCAGTGCTGTTGAGGTCGGGCAGTTGGATTCTAGGCGTAGGATGCTAACGGGTCACTCACATCTTCTTGCCAGTTGAGCTGATAGAGGATAGAGATAGGAATAATCTAGAAATATTTTGATTGTCCTTACAAAGGAATATACTTCACTTTTGAGAGTTGCTATTTATTCTTATTTTTTTGAGATAGATTCTCACTGGAAAGTCTAAGACATGGAGGAAGTCATAGGCTGGCCTTGAACTTGTGGCAGTCCTTGCCTAAGCCTCCTAAATGCTGGGATTACAGGTGTGAACTGGTGGCACTGGGATTGAACCCAGAGCCTTGCGCCTGGGAGGTAAGCACTCTATCACTGAGCTACACCCCAGCTCCAAAGTACTTATATGTGAGCCATTGGGTATAAGTGCTTCAGAAAGACTTGGACTGTTCAGAATTTCCTATCAATTCCCATTTGCTCGGGTATTTCTACTGTACTTTAGCAAGCACTAGAACTTTGCCCTGGTACCTGACTCTTCTCCCCATTGGAGGTTTTAAGCTAAAATGTCTGGGTTCTTTGCTTTGGACCTGAGGTAAGGGTGAAGCTTTTTGTTTAAGAACATTGCTCATGTCTTGGCATCTGGTAAAGAGAAGAGGGGGGGGATGAGAGAGAGAGGCAGAGGCAGAGGTAGAGGTGAGGGAGAGAGGGCAGGGAGAGAAACTTCAGAGGCCTGCCTTCCAAATCCTACTTCTTCCAAGTCAGACCCTGCCTCTCAGTGGCCCATTTAAGTATGAATTCATCATTCATTGACTGGGGGACCTAAAGCCCATCTTTGTTTTGGGGGACCAAGCTTTTTGAGGGATATCTCATATCTAAGCCACAACAGTGGATCCCTGCCCCTGGAAGCTTCCTGGGAAAGGTTTCTCTTGTCTCCCCGAGCCTTTAATTAGTGATTTTGCTAGGCTAAGCGCCCCCCTCCCTCTTTGTATTTTGGAGATGTTCTCTGCCAAGCTCTTTAATCTCCTCCTTCCCAGCATGCTGTTGAGAAGCTCAGCCCTGGGCATCTGATCCCTTGAGTAGCTCTCTTTTCTCTTCTAAAAGCTTTTGTGGTCAGCTCTGTGATACCAGTGTTTTGAAAAAGTTCACACTCTCATCCATTGGAATGCGTGTGTATTTTAATTAATAATTGTTGGTTACTTGATGAGTTGAGTCATTTTTATTTTTTAGTTCTGAAGAAAGTTGCTAAGTTAGTTTATAAATCCCTTCATATTTTTCTATATATATATTTTTTTCCAGGCCCTGATTTTAGTCTTTGTATTTATTCCACTTGAGCACTTTTCCTGGGATGGCTAGGAGCTTCACTGTCTGTCTCCTTGAGAGTGGAGACATGGAGGGGCTGTTTGAGATGGATGCTGGCCTTCTGGATGGGCAGACTGATGAGGAAGCCTCTTGTTCCTGCTGAGGTCATTGTAGGCTGCCGTGATTCTCCAGAAATGACCCTTCTAATCTCTTTGCTATCAATGGAGACCTAGCTGCCAGCTGCCCAGGAGCTCTGAGGAAGGCAGGCTGGAGCCTCAGCATGTAGGACCCTTCTGTTCATTTGATCCCTGTATTTTGGTATGTCTCAACTGTGTCCCCTCACTCCTGAAAGCCTGCTTTAACATTTTTAGAGGATCAACGCCCAAGCTTCTGCCAGGATGGGAATTTAGGGTTCAAGTTGCTTCAGCAGCTTTTTTGTTCTTTGAGACAGTGTTTAGTAGAGGCCAAGCTAGCCTCATACTTGGTGAGGCTGGCTTGAATTCCTCATCATCTCACCTCCCAAGTGTTAAGATGACAGCCATATGCCACCATGCCTTTGTTGCAGTGAATTTTAACCAAGTCTTACTCTGACTCTTTCTCCCCACCAGTCTGTTCAGTTCTCACCAGCACCGGCCACCTGACCTCTGTGAATCAGCAGTGTAAATTGTACAGGTTCACAGTACCCCCAAGCTGGCTTAGATTGGCTTTGTCAAGGGAATATTCAGTTGATTACTGCTCAACCTTCGGTTTTCCAGCTTGCAAAAGCATTCTTTCCTTCTGTTCTCTCCCTTTCCATCTTCTGAGACAGCCTCGTCTGCTTCAGTGCTGGTGGGGACGGAGAGATCTAGACTTGGTGTGTGCACTCAGTTTGGCCCCTTGCTAGAACACTGTGATACTCTTTACTCATTTCCTTAAACACAACAGATGCCTGCCATGCTTTACTTAGCTGTCTGTTCTCTCAGGGCTGCGGCCATTCTGCTCGCCACCTTAAGGGATACCTTTGAGACATCTAAGACATAATCGTTTCCTTCTTTTCTTTTCTAGGATGTCTGAGTTTATCTCTACTCCCTCCTCCTTTTTTTTTCTTTCCTTTAAAAAAATAGTCTTAGCTAAGTATTGTGACACATGCTTCTAATCCTGCAACTCTGGAGGCAGGAGGATGGCCAGGAGTTCAAGGTTAGCCTGGGCTACATGATGGGTTGTAGAACAGCAGGCTACAAGGCAGGGTTTTACCTCAAAAGCCATCACCCCATTTTGTCCTTTAAATTAAATTGACAGATGGTGATGATATATAATCTGGTTCATCAAATCAGATTATCAAACTCATTCATTCATTCATTCATTCAGTTCTTCCTTGCTCTTTCAGTATTTACCCAATCCCTTTAGAATTTTACTCCAAAGATAATAATGAGCACTCAGCACTTAATGGGTGTAAGCTTTTCTCAGTTTGGACTAAGAGGTTTTTGATGTCCCGTTTTTAAGCACCATTTACTCTTTATAAAAGCTTCTGCTTCTGCAGAGCTCATTGTTTGTCATGGTGGTGACAGAGCTAGGTCTGGACCTCTCTTTGTTCATGGGACGCTTAGACAAAAATTATTAATTAATTAATTAGTGTATTTTTTATTAATTTATTTGTGTTGTACTGGAGATTCAGCCCACTACCTCTTGAATTCTAGGCAAATAGCTCTACACCACTGAGCTCTATCTACCGCCCTCTAAAAAAGTTTTATATTGTTGGAGCTGGGGAGATGGCTCAGTGGTTAAGAGCACTGTCTGTTCTTTCAGAGGTCCTGGGTTCGAGTCTCAGCACCCATATAGCAGCTCACAAGTATCTGTAGCTATATAGGGAAACTTCTGACCTTTTTCTGACCTCCGAGGGCACTTCAAGGAAGTGATACGGAGACATATATGTTGGCAAAACACCCAAATACATAAAACTACAGTGACAAAAAACTAAAGCAAATATTAAAACATTCTTACTGCAACAGAGTCTTGCTAAGTGTCCTAGGCTGGCCTGGAACTTGTGTTCATCTGTCCATGACTCCTTAGTAGTTGAGATTGTAGCTGTGTGCCAGGTGCCTAGCATTTCTTTTTGAGGCAGGGTCTTGCTTTGTACCCCAGTTAATCTTCACATTCAATGTGTAGCCGTGTAGCCTAGCGGTGTTAGCTGCCTGAGTCTGGGGGGAAAAAAAAATCCTTGCTCCCACCTTCTCTCTCTCTCTCTCTCTCTCTCTCTCTCTCTCTCTCCCCCCCCCCCTTTTTTTTCTTTTTTTCTTTTTTCTTTTTTTGAGACAGGGTTTCTCTGTATAGCCTTGGCTGTTCTGGAACTCACTCTATAGACCAGGCTGGCCACTAACTCAGAGATTGCCTGCCTCTTCCTCCTGAGGGCTGGGATTAAAGGCATGGGATTAAAAGTGTGTCACAGCACTGCCCAGCTTTCTCTTTTATCTATCTATCTATCTATCCATCCATCTATTCATCTATCATTTATCTATCTATCCATCCATCTATCATTTATTTCTTTTATATATATTTGAGGTTTATTTTTATATGTATGAGTGTTTTGCCTGTATGGCTTGTTTATCTTGTACATGTAGCTCCTGCAGAAGCTAGAACAGGTTGTCAGATCTGCAACTGGAGTTACAGACAGTTGTTATCTGCTATGTGGCTACTAAGAATCAAATCTAGCTCCTTGGAAAGAGCAGTCAGTGCTCTTAACTGCTGAGCCATCTCTAGCCTCTCTTCTGCTCTTAATTTGAGACAGAGTCTCACTGTGAAGCCCAGGCTGGCCTCAGATTTCCAGAAACTCTTCTACCTCAGCTCTTGAGAGCTAGGCCCAGGCTGTCAGATCAGATAAAACAAGTTCTTAGTAAGGTTACTATGGTTTATCTCGTCACTCTTGGGACCCCGATGCTCCTGAGTGGCCAGACAAGCAGGATGAAGTGTGAATAGTGACAGTCCTGTCCTAGTAAGACTAGATCATACTTAAATTAGATACTTTATTTGGTCCAGGAAGAGGGGAAGGGAAGCTGAACTTCAGGGTCTCTGATTTATTCTCTCCAGATTGTGGAATGTCTTCTGGCTGGAATGGTTACTAATCCCTGGGGGTGGAAGGAGAAAGCACCCTGAAGGATCAAGGACATATCCTGCAGTTACCACCATGACTGTATTTCCAAAGCCTTTTATTTCATAGGTCACATTGTGTCAGAAATCTTTCAAGTCTTGCCTCCATCACCCAGTTATCTGTGAGGTCTGTAGATACAATGTGCAAAGCAGTTTCCAGTCTGCTACCTGGGCAGAGGTGAATACATGGTTCATATGTTTCCTTTTCTGACAGTCTCTGGGCCTTGTCTCTCACCAGTGTTGTTTTCTTCTGATGGTCAAGTGAGATAAATGCTGTGAAAATTGTCTGTGCTGAAAGGTTTTTTTTTTTTTTCCTGAGACAGGTCTTGTGTAGCTCAGGCTTGCCTCAACTTTGAATAGGCAGTTAAAGGGTCTGGAATCCTCTCTTCGAGCAGTTCTCTATTTTGACTCCTGGGAATGTAGTAAGTGAATGAAATCGGAGAAGGCAGCTGAGAACACTGGTTGAACAAGCACTGACATTTTATCCTTTTTTTTCTCTCTTTAGAATAATGTCTCAAGTGCGTGAGTTTCCACTCAGTCCTTCCTAAGAGGACTTGTGTTATGTCGAGTGATGCCACACCTCCTAGTTTTTTAAAATTACAACTGAATAGAATTTTCACTTGTTTAGTAGCATCTTAGATTAATGATATAATTTTGAAAACTCAGAGTTTTGGTGTAGACTAGAAAGCAATTCTTGGTGACAAAAATTTATGACATTTTCTTCGTACATGTACATAATACAATTTGATTATAATTACCCCCTTATCCTCACTTGTCTCCTTCCAATTCCTACTGATCCCCTCCCCTCCCTCATCTCAGTTAATCCTCCTCCTGTTTTCATGCCTTTCCCCCCTTGATGACCCGATGAGTTTCATTAAGGTTGCATACAGAAACAAAGGTAAAGGATGGATTACAGGAATGTGAGCATCTTACTGGTGGCTACATCACTGAAGAAAATGTGTCTTAAACAGAAGAATGCTTTATTTCTATTTTTTATTTTTTGATTCCACGTTTGTGTACCTCAGACTGACTTCAAATTCTTGATGTTCTTGAGTTTTGCTTTGAATTCCGGATTCTCCTGCTTGCATCTTCCAAATGCTGGATTATAGATGTGTCCTATCCTTTGCACTGTTAATTTGAATATTTGTCTCAAGGTATCTAACCCTAGTATCCATGTAAGATTATTTTTCTCTATATTTTTATAATTAGAAATATGTACTAGAAGTTGCATTTTTTTTGGTGATGTTGGGAGTGGAATTAAAGACCTTGTGCATAGTAGGTATATTTTCTGCCTCTAAGCTACAGTCTCAACCCTCAGATTGACTTTTGGGTCATGCTTAGATATAGAAGATTATTTTTGAACCTATAGTTAGATACCCATAGTTTGATTTGTCTTTGATTGACTCTCTTCCCCAAGCCTGAGTTCTGGGTTTCAATCTGGTGACTGCTACCTCTGTCAAAAGAGTAGCATCTGCAGCAAGTCATGAACTGTTTTCTGATTCCTTCATCCTCTCCTTGCTTTCTTATGGTGCTCTTAGAACATATCTGCTGCTCTTAGAACATCCGAGGGCTCTGCTCTGGTGTTTTCTTTGTAGGAGGCATTGTCTTATGGACCATTTCCTTCCCACTCAGACACTGTTGTCAGTTAAATACATGGTCAACCACAGTAGAAGAGAGAACTTCAGGGAAGTCTGGGGTTTTGCCTGGGGAGAAACTTGATCACCAGGGAGAAAAATCTAGGCTAAGTTCTATAGAGCAGGGGCTGAGGGTGTAACACAGTAGTAAAACACTTGACAAGCATGGCAAGGCCCTGGATTCCATCTTCAGCATGGGCAAAACAAATCAGCCAAGAAATAAAATGTACTATTAAAGGGGGATATTAGTTTTGTATCACAGTCACAAAATACCTGAGATCAGGCTGGAGAGATTGTTCAGTGGTAAGGGGCGGGGGAGGGGGGGTGTTACCACACAAGTGTGACAACCAGGTAGGATGTCCAGAATACATGTAAATACCAGATGGGCCTGTAATTGTAATCCTCATACTTAGAACAGGAAGACAGAGGCTCTTTGGCGCATCTGTTATGGTGTGGTCCAGAAGGCAAGAGTTCCTGGAAACCTTTTTCTCACAGTAAGGTCTGGAGGTATGAGGACATTGATATTTGGTTAAAGAAAGGGAGGTTGGAAAATAAACAAATCAATGAAGATGACAGATACAATAACTCTTAATTTTATTACATTTGCTTCTTTTTGCTCCTCAGTGGAACTGTTTGGGAAGGATTAGTTAGTTGATGTGGCCTTAGAGGAAGTGTGGCCATATTGGAGGAGGTGTGTCACTGGGGGTGGTTTTAAGTTTTGCTCACCCTCTGCCTGCAACTTGTAGATCAGATGTGAACTCTCAGGTACTGTTCCTGCATGTCTGCCTACCTGCCACCATATTCCTCACCACGATGACCATGAACTAACCTTCTGAAACTGTAAGCAAGCTCCCAATTGATTGTATCCTCTTGTAAGTTGCCATGGTCATGGTGTTTCATCACAGCAATAGAACAGTAACTAAGATCTATCTATCGTCTGTCTGTCTGTCATCTAGTATCTGCCTGTTATCTCTGTTTAATCCCTTGTCTGTCTGCCATCATGCATCCATGTATTCATCTATCATCTATCTATCTACCAATCATTTGTCTGTTCGCCACTCTGTCTGTCTGTCTATCATCTATGTGACTCCAGCTGTATGATGATGTCTACAGCCTATTGTCTGTTATTCCGAAGGATCCCAATGTAAACCTTGCCTTTCTGTTTGCTGAACTTGGTCTTTAGCTTTCAGTTCCATCCCGATTCTCTGAGTTGACAGACTGTGTTCCCTGTCCAGGAAGTCGTCATCAATTCTGCTCTTGCTCAGCAAGTCTCTGTGTGTTCCTATGACTGTTCCCGTGTGTACTTATTCCCTCAAACCAAGTAGTACTTGTTCCTACTTTCTTGTATAGCGAGGTTCCCAGCCTACTTGGTGTGGGCAGATTTGTCCCCGAGTTTGTATTGAGTGAAAGACCTCAGCTCTGGCCTGGCTGCTAAGCGTGATCTGAGGAGGGGGAGCAAATAGG
Source organism: Rhynchomys soricoides (assembly GCA_019843965.1). Classification (NCBI taxonomy): domain Eukaryota; kingdom Metazoa; phylum Chordata; class Mammalia; order Rodentia; family Muridae; genus Rhynchomys; species Rhynchomys soricoides. Next base: position 9,705,883 of record JADRCH010000061.1, read on the forward strand.
GAAGCACTAGAAGAGAGAGGCATGTGTGACCCAAAGCTAGGGAGGGGAAGAGGACAGACTCAGTGTCTTCTGGTTTAGACCTTGTACTGGATGGCAGGTGTGAAGTGTCCTAGGATTCTGAACACCCCCAGGAGCCACAATTTAAGCCACTGTGAATTTCCTTTCTTTCTTTCTTTCTTTCTTTCTTTCTTTCTTTCTTTTTTTACCTTTCAATTATTCATGATTTAATTTCATCCATACAAAGCGAAACTGGAAAATAATTCATAGAGACATTTAAAACCAAACAATACAAAAGGAAATGCTTGTGAGCTCATCACCTACACTTAAGTGTGGATATTATCTGTTTGGATGTTTATCTTCCTCACAGTATCTTTTCTGTAGTTAGCTGTATATTACGTTGTTTGCTTGGATGTATATCTTTGTCATTGTATCATTTCTGTTGTTAGCTGTGTATTACATTGTAAAACAGATTGACTTAATTTTACTTTATGTATGTATTGAATAAATGTACAGCAGGTGCATACTTAGTGCTTCTTTGAGTCCAGAAGAGGGCTTTTGGGTCCTTTGGAACTATAGTTACAGAAGGTTATGAGCCACTATGTAGTTTTGGGGACTTGAACCCAGGTCCTCTCTGGGAACAGCAAGTGCTCTTAACTGCTGAGCCGTCTCCAGCTCCATGTCTGTCATTTTTAATACTTGTGTAGGATTCTACTAGAGGCTTTTGCCTCCTCTCCTTTTCTCCACCCATCCTTCTAGCTCTCCTTGCTTAATCACTGTCTCTGCATCAGTCCCTGTCTTCATAGGACCTTAAACATGCTGGGCAAGCACTCTACCACTGAGCTACACCCCTAGCCCAGTTCGCTTTTTCTCAGCTCTTGACTATTCTGCATAAAATCTTGTTCAACCTGTTTAGCTATTAGTGATTCTACTAGGATAAGCTAATAGTCATTATAGACCCATGCTTGTTTGAACAAAAAACTTAAGCCTCTAACATCTGAGTAGCCAGTTTTGCAGCATTCACAAGTGACTCACTTACTTGCTTGAAATGAGAGAATGTGTGAGGAGGCAAGTCAATGCACTGAGTTTCTCTAACAGAAGCCATACTATAGCACAGAGAAATAAGACTGCCCCCATTCCCACCTTCCTGCAGATATGGACAGGAGAGCACAAATCACACCCTATTTATTGACCTAAGATTCTGAAGTGTGGCAGCTGACGGGACTGCCAACTGAAACAGTGGTTTCCCAAGGGCCAGCATCACAGCCTTTTCTTTTGTATTTTAGTGTGTCTTCAAGAAGAAATGATTAAATACCAATGGTTAGATTTTTTTTTTTCTCATAACGATTGTAATTCAGTTGTAGCTGTAATGTCTTGTGATGATAATTCAGGAATTTTCCAAAAGGAAAGCAAACTGGCAAGAGTTACCATGTTTATTTCTCCTTCTTCTCAGGAAGTGTTGGTTGTTTTTCTTTCTCCCCATTTCTATTGTGTAATTCCGAGTCTGTGTATATGCCTGTATGTCACAGTGCACAGTGACAGCACTTGCAAGACTTGATTCTCTCCCTCTACCCAGTGTGTCTTAGGGACTAAACCCAGCTTACCAGGCTTTACCATGGAGCCATCTCTTCAACCCAGGAAGGCTCTTTGTTCTCTAAAAGATAAATTTATTTAACTAAAGAGTCACCACTTATTTCAAGATTTTTCTCTTTTTTCGTTTTTGAAAACCAGGGTTATTCTAGGAATAAATTTGGGTCGTTTTAATTATACAAGGTTCTCTTTTGCCTCTGATTTCCTCTTTAGCTCAAGGGACATTTGTGAAAAGTAAGATCTACTATGGCATGGTTAGTTTTAGTATTTCTTATTTCTGTTTCCTGCCACAAATAAATGGAATGAAAGCAGATTCACAAGAAAGAAATGAAGTTCCAACATTCTCCTGCTTGACATTTTGTTTTGTTTTGTTTTGCTTAAATATCATTGCAAGTTTTTGGGATTTTGAAGATGTGTGGGTGATTTGAAGTAGTTCCAATAAACCAAGGGGTCTTGAACATAAATATTTTATTTTCTGTGTTGTCATTGAACTTCTGGACTTTCTCTCCAAGATTTTAGAGGACGACCACTTTAATATAACCTTTCCCCCCATGTAGTAACGTTATAAGGTAGTTCGAACATTCAAAAGTGGGAAGAAATTTTTTTTTTTTTTTTTTGAGATGGTCTTTATTTTTTTATTGGATATTTTATTTATTCACATTTCAAATGTTATCCCCTTTCCCGGTTTCCCCTCTGGAAACCCCTGGAATTTTCTGTGCTCCAACTACTGTGAGAGATCATTGAAACCTTAGACATCACAGCCTGGCTTACCTCTAGGGGAAATAGGAAGAAAGGAATCCCAGAGGAGGTGCATAGATACTGCAGAAGTACCATGTACCTGTTGCTCATTGGAGGGAGGGCACAGGCTGTGGGGCTGCAGTTGTGTTTTGAATTCAAAGAAGAGTATGAAGTGTTACCTGAGGAGAGGGCAGCATAGGAGTCACAAGCTTTAGAAAGGGTGTGGTGGAGAGAGTAACTCACCCTGTCTTAATTGCTTGACTTGCATTATGGTCAATTAATGTAATAAGTAAAATGTCATAATGTATCTGCTACTGGGTGTTTATAGTGCATGTTTAAATTCTGGTGTTTTCAGTCCTTAGGATCCAGTTGTTACATGCTGTGTTCATCATTAACCCTGGCTTTCCTTTCATGCTAGGGAAATATTAGTTCCTATTTACAGTTAAGACATTTCAAAATGTCTTAAATTTATTTATTTATGCTTTTGCTAGTAACTAGATGTCTTAGCTACTTTTTTATTACTGTGATAAAATACTTTGGCAAGCAACTAAAGGGAGAAAAGCGTTTATTTTGGTTTGCAGTTCCAAACGGATGTCATGGCAGAGAAGACATGATGGCATGCAGGGAGGGCATGGTGGCAGGATCAGGTGGCCAGCTGGTCACATTGTATCCATACTCAGGAATCAGGGAAGTGTGGCTGGGCTACAAATCCTCAAAGCCCAGGCTCAATGACTCACTCCTCCAGCAAGGCTCTACAACCTTAAGATTTTACAATGTTTCCAAACAGTATCACCAGATGTGGAGCAAGGGAGTCTCTGGGGACTTTTCACATTTAAACCACACACCATGAGAAGAATGAGGGTGGTTTTTAATAATCTAAGTGTTACAGTTGGTCGTCACCTCTGGCATACTCTGCATTTGCTAGTTCTTTCACCCTTTGCCAGTCCTTGGGCACATGTTCTGGTCTTCTCTTGTGGAGTGCTGGTACAAGAGGCATGGGAAGACAAGGATGGCTAAAACACTTGAAATTTAAAAGAAACCAAGAGTTCTCATTCCTGAGAATCTTCAAAAAGTTTCTTTTATTTTTGATTTTTATTTTGGTTTTTCGAGACAAGGTTTCTCTGTATAGCCCTGGCTGTCCTGGAACTCACTCTGTAGACCAGGCTGGCCTTGAACTCAGAAATCCGCCTGCCTCTGCCTCCCAAGTGCTGGGATTAAAGGCGAGTGGCACCACTGCCCAGCTATTTTTGATTTTGTCAAATGATTTAAATCTTGAAGTGCTTGGCAGTCTTTTGTGTGGACCCACATGGTGGGGTGGTATCTATGTGAAGGAAATTAAGCCACTCTATTATCTGCATGTCTATTCATTGCAGTATTTATTTACAGTAGCCAGGACAATTGTCAGGGAGAAATGGATAAAGAAAACGTGGTATGTGTGTGTGTGTGTGTGTGTGTGTGTGCGCGCGCGTGCGCATGCTGTTGCTGTTATACTAATGGACAGCTGAAATACAACTTTGATCAGTTATACCTTTGTCAGTTAAAGGCAGGAGTGGGGTGGGGAGTTAGAAAGACTCAGTCCTTCTTATTCATGGGCTGTAATCAAACTCGGTAATAAGTAGAGTCTTCTTTTTTAGATAACTAGAGCTTGTATGTTTTTCCCATGGTAGTTTTCCTTTCTTAAATCAGGAACACATGTTTAGGAATATTTTTTAAACTGTTTTCAGATATTGTATCGTGATTCCCCCCTTCCCCATCATTTTCTCATTTTTAGGTTCCTCTTCCTTTTGTTTAGTTTAGATAATTAGATAATTATATATTAGATAATTAGATGTTCACGTGTGATTATTCAGTATTCAGAAAGAATTACTGTTGGCTTCAGGGCTGACAGGCAGCTAGGAGCTGTGTATTCTCTACGTCTACCCATCAGCCTCTGTGAGGTGGGGTAACACCCCCCATCCTCTCCCCCCTTCTTCCTCCTCCTCCTCCTCCTTTTTTTGATTTATTTTTGAGATGGGATTCAAACTCAGGATCTTCCTGCTGTTGCCTCCTGAGTGCTGGGATTACAGGCCTGAAGCCCTATGCAAGGCTGCAAATGAGTCCTTTGGGTATCTTCCCAAAAAAGTATTCTTTGGTCCTGAGTTTCTAATGTCACTGGGGACTGCTATGTGTTTGCTTATAAAACCTTTCAGAACCTATTTTGAGTTTCTCTGGAAAGTTCTAGATAATTATAAACATAAATTACAAATAATTAAAATGCAAATAAAACTCCCATTAACTCCAGTTCCGAGAACTCTCCCACTATCTGACTGAACAAACATTGTACTAATTTCTGGTTCCTGAGCAGCAGCTCTCCTGTCAAGGACCTTGCTCTGGCTGTAATCACACAGCCTTCTCAGAGGTGACACATCTGTGTGTGATTGCCTTGTTATGCATGAGCTTGGTCAGCAGGGAAATCCTGTGTGTGTGTTTTCTAAGACACATAAAAGCAGTACTGTGTCAGTTCTTAATCTATAAATGACCATTGATTATTACACCTGGTAAATGGAGAAGCACAGCATTTCAAACTTAGCATGGGAGGAAGCTTGCTTTCCTCATGATTGTTGTCTTAGGAAAAATGGTGGCATTGAGAACCTGCCTGCCTGAGGTTTCTTCATATTTCCTTAGCTGGCGAATTAGGATGGACTACTGTTATGATCCAAAGAGTGCTCGTTTCCACTAGAGCTGTCGAAGGCAGGGAATCCAAGGTGTATTCAAGCCGGGAGTTGGAATATTGTCTTTTGGAGTGAATGCCTACATCTGTGTAGTATGGGCATGGATGAGTTGTGCGTTAACATCTTGTGTCTCTTCTCGTTCCTAATGGTCCAATCTCCTTGGCCTTCTCTTTCCTACCTTGTTCTAGATCCCTCTTAGCCACAAAATCGGTGCTGAGGGTGTCTCATTGTTGGTTGACAGAGTGCTTTCAGCTGCTCTGAGACACCTCCTCCTCCCTGCTCCACATTGGTGTAGGCAGGCAGACAGACGATGCTCTTTGTTCCTTTTCTTCCTGACAGAGAAGATCTAGTGGGTATTTGTGGTCACTAAACTGATCATTGCCCTTGGCCACCAGGCTCCTCTTGTATTTGTGTATCCGTATGTGGGAGGGTGACCCTTTGGCACAAGTGTTCCTCAAAGTCACAGCTTGACTGCTGCATTTGTAGGGTATGTGCGTGCATGCGTGTGTGCGTGCGTGTGTGTGTGTGTGTGTGTGCGTGTGTGTGTGTGTGTGTGTGTGTGTGTGTACATGTGTGTACATTCAGGCGTCACTCCTCAGGAACCATCCCCTTTTATTTTCTTGAGTTAGGACCTTCCACTTTCTGGAACTCACCCAGTAGGCTAGAGTGTCTGCTGGGGATCCTCAGCCATCCTGTCTCTGCCTTCTCATCATTGGGAACCCAAGTACCAGGTACCAGTGTGCCTAGCTTTTCTCACATAGGCTTTGGGGATTGGAATCAAGTCCTCATGCTATCTTACCATTAAACTCTCTTCCCAGATCCACATCTCCAAGATTTACTCAAGCTGACTAGAGCAAAGAAGGAAGTGCTTTCTTCTCCTAAGCTTGTCTTTCAGGTGAAATGAGCTCTTTCTATGACTGCGTCATCAGATGACCACTCAACTGCCTATATCACATTAGCTAGAACTATGTATATTCTTGTGTTTTAATAGCACGTGGTGACTATTAAACACAGTTGGTGTTCTCTTAGTGAGAGAGCGAGTGGCATGATCCTGGGGTTGCAAACAGAGTACACCGTGGAATGCTATTCTTCTGGTTTTATTTGGTTACAATCCTTCTGAAATAATTGGTCACATAAAACTGTAGTACCTCATCTGGCTTTACTTAATTCAGATTTAGTTATTAAAATGATAAAGAACAGCATTTATTGTATTAGAAAGGAGAGGCTGGTTGTAATTTCATTTCCAGTGATTGCTGTTGAGTATGTTCCGCTATCTTACGATTCATCTCACTGTTACAAGTTAGGTAAAAGCCATGTTAAGTTGGTTTCACACATGCTTAAATAATAAAATTAAAAAGCAAAATGCTAAGACAAAGCCCTGCTGTTCCACAGAGTCTTTTCTAGTTAATGGAGCAGGGTCAGTGAGGGAGCTTGCTGTCTGACTGGATCAGAAGCTGTAAGAGGGGGTCCTGAATGAAGTCCAGTTAGATGTGGAACACGAGGCTTTTGTTGAGGGATAAACGGTGGAGAGGGGGGTGACAGTGGAGAGGTACACGTGTATTATTATTGTTTAATTTCCATGATTCTTATTCTGTAGGTTTCATTGTTTTCAAGATTTATGTATTTGCTTTAACTTGTTTTTTTGAGGCAGGGTTTCTCTGTGTAACAGCTCCGGCTGTCCTGGAATTCGCTCTGTAGATCAGACTGGCCTCAAACTCACAGAGACACACTTGCCTCTGCCTCCCGAGTGCTAGGCAAGATTGATTTTTTACTTTTGTGTATGTGTTTGTGTCTGGGTGGGTCTGGGTGGGTGCCTGCCGAGAGTACATCGAATCCCCTGGAACCGTGTCAGCGGCTGCTGTGAGCCTCTTGATGTGGGTGCATGGAACCAGTAGACACGTAACCTGGGTGTGATCTTTCTCACTCCCTGTTTTTGCTTCTTTAAGACAGGGTCTCCTGAACTCACTGTGTACCTGAGGATGGTTTTGAACTCTTGATCTTCCTGACTCTACCTCCCAAAAACTGGGGTTGGAAGTATGTGCTGCCACACCCACTTTTGAACGTTATTTTATGTTTAATTAGTATGTTCAGGAAAGATCTTGTCACTCTAATGAGGAAGGAAAAAGATACTTTATCGTTCAAGTCACTTTGAAACGTGTTAATTCCTGCACTTCTTTCCTTCTGGAAATGTTTCATGTTTTTTAGTGTGGAGACGTTTGTGCATGCTAATCCTATACTTTAACACTGAGCTGTACCTCCAAACTATTCCTGCTTTTTAAAAATACCCGTGCCATAGGTGCCCCCAAAATCCCGGTTCTCAAAATAGCCACTTAGGCTTGGTGACTATTTCATAGGTTTTAGTTTTCCTTACATAAAATACCAATAGTTTAATATAATTAAATCATTAATACAGAAAGAGCATCTTTAAGGAATACAGGAATAGGTTGGGAGTGATGCTCAATGGCATATGTGCAGTCCTGGGCTCGATGCCTACTGCCATTGACCAACATCAGACGAGCTCTTAACGTTCCTCAGCTCAGCCGGCACCCAGCACACACGCCCAGAGTGTGGTTGCTTTCTTCTCACATAATTAGAATCATATCATTTGTATTGTTCCGCAGCTGGGATTCCACCCCTCCCCACCCCCATTCTCATCTCCTTAGCACGTAGAAATTATTTTTTTGTTTTGTTTTAGTATAGGATGGAACTACCCTCCAAGGATTTTAATTTGATTACTTTGTGTGTGTGTGTGTGTGTGTGTGTGTGTGTGTATGTGTGTGTGTGTGTGCTCTCACAGAGAATCTTTAACAGCTCCTCCATAGTTTATTTCTGCCCTAACAGAAGCAGCAATTGATAATTGATAATGGCATCTAAAAGCTAAATTGACAATAGTGTCAATACTTTGCAAAAGGTTAAGGACTAAAGGACCTTTTAAAAGATTACATTTTATTTACTTTTCATTATTTGCGTGTGAATATGGATATATGTGGTGCACGAGCCATGGCACGCGTGCGGAAGTCAGAGGACAACGTGCAAGAGTCTGTTCTTACCTTCTCCACGTGGGTCTCTTTGCTCAAACTCCGCTCTTCAGGCTAGGTGGCAAATGCATCTAACCACTGAGCTACCTCTCTGAAGCACGACCAGTGATCCTTAAGAGATTCTTAAATGCTTTGTGATAGATGCATCCTGATTGGGCTTGGGGTTGTAACAGGTCAGGAAAGCCCAGTTGTAGCCTCAGCGTGAAAGGTGGAGGTGCCCTACCCTCTAGAACAGAGTTTCACTGAGTAGTGGAATGGCTCTGTGTGCATAGTTAGAAGCAAATGTGGGAACCCTTGAGTCTCAGATGTTCCTCCACAGGGCCAGGCGATGATCATCTGGCAGTGGATGCTGGGAATTCTTAGTTCACCACCATTGTAATGCTGCTTTCCCTTTGCTTAGGAAATTACCTGCTGGTGATTATTATAAGTGGTGGTAATTAAACATTTCAGAGAGTGGAACATTCAGTGTGTGGGTGTGTAATGATCTGGCGGGTGTTCGTGTTTCTAGAATGTGAGGCCTATGGATAAACAATGGTCTTTTTGTTAGAAATCTTGCCCCCACCTATGCCTGTCCCTTTAGAGGTGGGTGCTCCATCACTTACAGAATAAGATGAATAATATGTTTTGTCCCTTGTGTTTCCCAACCCTTTACAAAAGTATCTCATTTATTATTATTACTGTGTGTACAGTCACACAAGTCCATGGCATGCATGTGGACATTAGAGGAACGGTCTTGGGAGTTGCTTGTTTCCCTCCATATTATGGTCTATCTGCCACATAAAGTGCTATTCCTAGCTTAATAAGGTGCAGGCCTCTGTTTTGAGATGTTCCAGCAGTTACGTAGGAGGCACAGAAATCCAGATGGAGAGGTCACATGTATGCAGGGAGACCTTAGTTAGGACTACGGAGTATGAGGAAGCTTGTCAGTCTACGTCTTCTGGCTGGCTGATTCTAGTCAGGGCAAAGCAACCTCACATGATGGTTGTGGAGCTGGGCAGATGGGAGCTACCAAATAGAGCCTAGCCTAGATTGCAGAGCTGTATGTAAATGACTTTTTTTTTTAAAGCCTTAATTCTAAGGTAGCTTGTTATTGTAGCAACATGAAGATACTCCTGTACCGGTGTTCAGTTTAATAGCTCCTTGGCAACAGGTTGTATTGCTATGCTAGGAAAGTGTGGTATAAACTGTTGCTAATCTGAGATTAAATACATTTGTCCGCATGCTGTTGACTAATGTAGTTACATCATGAGGCCAGGAAAGCAATGCCATAGCCACCAGAGACTTGGGCGTCACTGGATCTTATAATGAGCACTTTTCCACTGTAACTCTAATGATGTCTTAGGAATAATGTTTCAACAGAAAAATGACAACAGTTTAAATCAAAGCCGAAAGGGAAACACACGCAAGAAATCATATTGCTTTTGGAATTGGTTGAATGTTTATCCCTTCCTCCTGGAGTCTGCTCCCTGGTTGTTTGAAGCGGAGTGCCTCGTGAAGTCTACTTATCCGAATGTCGTTCAAGCACACACACAGTTTCCCAAATCTGCCTGTAAGCTGCTTTCTTTAAAAAGTGAATAAGCTTAGGAAATAATTATTCCTCAAAGTACATAAAACTCCCAAGCAAGCCTTTGTTCTGGAGACAGATCTGATTCATTAAGAGGCATCAAGATAATTGTCACGATTTAAAAATTTAAAAGAGACTCAGGAGCCTTTGACTCCAGTGTAAAGCTTTCTGTTGCTTTCCTGGCGTGATGCCTCTGGTTGGATATTTTGTGCTGTACATTGCTCCATTTTTGGGTTTTGTTTTGTATTTTTGTCCCCAGGACAGGAAACTGCAGAACAAAATATATTCACTTTGGTAACCAATGCTGTCCCTGTGGTGACCTGCTCTTTTTTAAGTGATTATTAATGAAAAGAGCCCGACACTTGGAGACCGTGCTCTGATGGGTGCCAGTGACTGGCCAGGGTTTTATTCTTCTGTCACAAAGACACTGTAAAACTAGGAACCACTATTTTGACACAAGGAGAACAATGTTCACATTAACAGTTGCATACTTTATTTCTTTCAGGAAATACTGTGCTTGGTTTTAATTAAAATTCTTGAGTGCAGTCTTCACTGGGACACACCCGCCTTTGCTCCCTCTTGGGAGTAATTCATGATTGTGTAAAAGTAGTTTTATGGCGATGTGTTTTCTCCTTAGAATGTATGGCAGGCTTCCCCTGCTTCAAAGTGCGGGATTAAAGTTGTGCAGGTCACACGTTTTCATTTCTTATCACTGTTTCTTTACCTCATAGTCCCAGCTCCTTTACAGCAAAACGAAATTTGAGATAATATGTATTTTTAAACATTGGCTTCTTCCCTCCCCTCCCTCCCCAGGTCTTTTCTATTGCTCTGCCACTCCATCCCTCCACCATGTATAGATTCTCTGTGTGTGTTGTGTACATGGATGCACAGATCAGAGGACAACCTTAGGTGTCATCCTCAGGAATACCATCCATCTCCTTTGAGATCAGGTCTCTCAATGGCCTGCAGCTCACTGGTTAGGCTGGCTGGCTACTCTTCCCCAGTGCTGGGGTTACAGTATGTATCACCAGGTAAGCCTTTTTACATGGATTCTGGCCATCAAACTCAGGTCCTCCTGCCTGTGAGGCACACAGCTTACTAAACTGAGTGGTCTCCCCTGCCCACAAAGAAGTTTTTCATTGACTACTTGATATTTCAGAAGATGCTCATTGTCTATTATAACTGGAAAATAAATGTTCCTGAAACTGTTTTCTGCAGTTTCTTTGCTCTATGATTTTTATTTTAAATTGACTGATAGAAATTTGAGAATTCATTTTATTTGTAGTAAAAAGCCAAAATCTTTAAATAGCTGAAATACCTCTTACAACTCAAGACATAATACTGTTTTCCAGCTCTTGAACCCTAAGGAACTGGCTGGTACTGACCAAGTCCAGCGCTGTGCCTGCACTAGTAGTCGCCTCAGTGGAAGCCACTGTTCGTGTCAGACATCTTACCTGTGGGCTATGGCTTTGGCTCAGTTTGAATTTCTGACCCTGATGTCTTCTGCCTGATACTTTAACTCTCCATGATGAGCCCTTTGAAAATAATGGCTTCAGCCATTATTTGAGCACATTTAGGAGGCAGATGTTTCAAGAGATATTGGGAGCAAGTACCCTTTCATTACAGTGTTCTTAAGAACTCTTATATGTTGTGTGTAATTTTGATTAATCCATGCTTGCTCCCGCTAGGTGCTGGCAACGGCGGTCTCAGCCATCCCCCATGGCTAGCTTCACCAAGCTGCTCCAGTCTCTGTTTGTTCCTTCCTTGCCTGGTGCAACAGCCGTCTCACCCAGCTCCCACAGCTAGCTTACACTTTCCCCACAAACACCGGGAGCTGCAATTGCTCTATACTGTCCATCCAACCCTATGCATGCAGTTGCATCCCCTCTCTCTCTTGCCCACCTGAATCGTTGCGAATGGAAAACACCAGACAATCTTAATATTTAAAGCCAGATATCACAACCGGTGGGCTTAGGAATCTATTGTCCTAAACTCATCCGTTACTCTATGTTGGACTTCTTCCAGTGGCAGAGTCATCCACAGGGTCTAACCTGAGCTACCTGAACTGTATGGTACTTATGCTCCTCCCTCCCCGCCTGGCTGAAAAGGCCTTTCTCTGTATTGCGTCCTCCTCTTCCTCTCTGAGACCCGGAAAACCCGCCTCCATAGCTTCACCCAGCGATTGGCTTCTGCCGTCTTTATTTAGCCAATCAGTTAGGGAGCTGGATTTTAGTTATCAGCTCCGCCCCCTACACGTATTTTCCTTTTTGTAATTTACCTTACCTGGGCAGCCCATGACCCTTATCTCCTTGAGTCTAGATGCTGTCTTAGCCTCCCATTGAGTCCTTCCACTCATTATGCCCACAGTTTTCTTCTATACTCCATCTAGCCAGTCTCAACCTCTATAGCACCGCCATACCTTTTACACGTTGTTCTTTTGAGAACAGGTTTAATGTGTCCCAGGCTGGCCTCGAACTGCCTAAGTGGCTAAGAATGACTTGGAAGCTTTGATTCTCCTTTTCTACTTGCCGAGTCCCAAGATTGTAAGTGTGTGCCGCCATGCCCAGTTTATCCTGTGCAAGGGATTGAACCCAGGGCTTTGTGCAAACTAGACAAACACTCTCCCAACTCAGCTATGTCTCCTGACCCACTTTTCTCTGTAAAATTTATTTATATTGCCTCATTGATGAAAAATCTGAATTCTTTGTCTATGCCTACCATTTCACTGTAATGCAGATCCTTATTTGTTTTCATTTTGTTTGATCACAGTTGTTAAAACACATAGTGTGTCCTGCCCTCTGTGTATCACAAGACCCTACCTATGTTGGAGTGTTTGTGTGTGCGAATCCTTGGTCCCTCTGCTGTTTCGTTTTATAAGCTTGTTTCCAAGCTCTCTATTCTCTTTCAAGTTATCCTCTCACTCATACAGACTTTAGTTTCTATTTTCCATTAAATGTAAATTAAAATCAGGTGCTGAGTGGTTTCTAAGTCTTACACCTGAAGATATATGAATTAGGTAGCCTATGAGTGGAGTTAAGAATTTGCTTCAGAAATAGTTCTACTATTCTCTAACATCCTTGGTTATTAAGTTGATTTTAAAATGAAGTCAGGAGTCCAGTATGGTTCATAAGGAGAGATTTAAGCAGTCCAGACTGCTTTGCAAAATTAATTTGGCTGGTGATGTAGCTCAGTGGTAGAACATTTTCTCACATGTGTAAGGCATGCAGTTCAATTTCTAGTATGTAAAAAACAAAAACAAAAACAAAGCCCTCCATTTATAATAAATATAAAACACGATTTCTTAAAATTTCCCTTCTTACATTTGGAAATATTTTGGAGGACAGGATTGTTGCTGGCTCTGGCCCTGGATGTTGATGGAGAATGAGGAAGTGTTTCTTTAGGTGTTTTGCAGATGCTTTTGTGTTCTCTCATACAAAAATGAAAAGAGAGTAATGAATGAAAGGAAGGGATGGAGGAAGGAAGGGATGGAGGCAGGAAGGAGGGGATGGAGGCAGGAAAGAAAGAAGGGATGGAGGCAGGAAGGAGGGGATGGAGGCAGGAAGGAGGGGATGGAGGCAGGAAGGAGGGGATGGAGGCAGGAAGGAAGGAAGGGATGGAGGCAGGAAGGAGGGGATGGAGACAGGAAGGAAGGAGGGGATGGAGGAAGGAAGGAGGGGATGGAGGCAGGAAGGAGGGGATGGAGGCAGGAAGGAAGGAAGGGATGGAGGAGGAAGGAGGGGATGGAGGCAGGAAGGAAGGAGGGGATGGTGGAAGAAGCTAGGAAGGGATAGAGGAGGAAGGAGACAAAGGGAGGAGAGGGGAAGAGGAGGAGGAACAATGAAGATAGGTTGATATAAATTCTCTAGCTGCCTGTACTCTCCCTTCCTCTCAGAGGGTTGTAACTGAGTTGGTAGAATGCTTGCCTACCATACTCAAAGCCCTGGGTTCAATCCCTAAAAACCCTTCAACTGGACATTGGTACAAGCCTATAATCTAAGCTCTCAGGAGGCAGAGGAGGAAGCATCAGAAGTTCAGGGTCATCTTTAGCTACATAGAGTCCAAGGTCAATCTGAAACTCTGTTTTATATATATATATATATTTAAAAAGGACTAATATCCAATGTATACAAAGAACTCAAGAAGCTAGACTCCAAAGATACAAATAACCCTATCAAAAAATGGGGAAGTGAGCTAAACAGAGAATTCTCAACTGAGGAAACTCGAATGGCCGAGAAGCACCTAAAGAAATGCTCAATATCCTTAGTCATCAGGGAAATGCAAATCAAAACAACACTGAGATTCCACCTCACACCAGTCAGAATGGCTAAGATCAAAAACTCAGGTGACAGCAGATGTTGGCGAGGATGTGGAGAAAGAGGAACACTCCTCCATTGCTGGTAGGAATGCAAGTTGATACAACCTCTCTGGAAATCAGTTTGGCAGATCCTCAGAAAATTGGACATAATACTACCTGAGGACCCAGCTATTCCACTCCTGGGCATATACCCAGAAGATGCTCCAACATGAAATAAAAACACATGTTCCACTATGTTCATAGCAGCCATATTTATAATAGCCAGAAGCTGGAAACAACCCAGATGTCCCTCCACAGAGGAATGGATACAGAAAATGTGGTACATTTACACAATGGAATACTACTCAGCTATTAAAAACAATGACTTCATGAAATTCGTAGACAAATGAATGGATCTTGAAAACATCATTCTGAGCCAGGTAACGCAGTCACAAAAGAATGAACATGGTATGTACTCACTGTTAAGTGGTTATTAGCCTAAAAGTTTGAAATACCCAAGAGTCACTTCGCAGGAACAGTAGTTCTGAGTAGGAGGTCCCAGATGGAGGGCTTGGAGAAAGGACTGAAGGAGCTGAGGGAGTGTGCAGCCCCAGGGAGGTAGCAACACTGGCAACTGGCCTGATCCCCCATACTTCTGGAGACTGATCTACCAACTAAAGAATACACATGGAGAGACCCATGGTGCTGGCCACAAAGACTGCAGAGGAGGGTCTTGTTACCTGTCAGGGGGAGGAGAGGCCCATGGGCCTGAGGGTGTTAGATCCCCCAGTATAGGAGAATGTCAAGGAGGGAAGACGAGAGTGGGTGGGGTGTGGGGTGGGGAGGTGGGTTGGAGAATATCCCCATAGAGGCAGGGGGAGGGCGGAGGGAATGGGGAGGTTCCAAAGGGGAGATCTGGAAAGGGGGAAACATTTGAAATGTAAATAAAATATGAAAATTAAAAAAATAAATATTAAAAAAAAAAAAAAAAAAAAGGACCTTGTCTAGGCAGCCACCAGTGCCAAGAAACAAGTCAGCCTAGACAGAAGATTGTGCTACAGCTCTCTTGATGTGGTCCCTTCACACTCACATTTATAGCCATTGTGGGTTGGTGACCATCCAGCATTTACGGGTCATCTTGGCTTGCTCTTATGTTTGGCTTATAAAAGGTACTTTTACTAAAGAATAACTTACAGCAAATAAAACTTGTATAGATCTTGGTGAACAAATTATTTAGCCTTTAGAAATGTTTTCTCTCTCTCTCTCTCTCTCTCTCTCTCTCTCTCTCTCTCTCTTTCCCCCCCTAGGGCCTTGTGCTTGCTGGGCTCTACCACTGAGCTAAATCCCTAACCCCAAAATATGTATTCTCAAACAACAAATTGTGACTGTCCTGAGTGACCCCTCATGTCACTCCTCCCCTATGTCTGTCTATGCTGTGTGGTATGCTCCCTCTAGTCACATTCCTGCCTGGATCATTGGATTGTGCACAATGGCACCATAGTTCTTAGGTTCAACTAGCCGTTGTGTAGGAGCCTCACACTGTGTCATCGTGCTGTGATTCACTGAAGTCCATTTTACCTTATATCACCTTACATCATCCCAAGAATAAGACGAGGACAGTGTAACAGGTTTTGGAAGCTGGGTGCCATGCTGTGCATCTGTAGCTCCAGTTACTTGGGAGGCTGAATGAAGAGGGAACACATTTGGGGCTGGGCTGAGCAACAGTGAGAATCCATTCCATTCAAAATATTTTTTGAGATACTGGAGAGATGGCTCAGTGGTTAAGAACACTTGTTGCTCTTAGGGGACCCAGGTTCAGTTCCCAGCACCCACATGACAAATGAAACTTCAGTTCCAGAGGAATTGGATGTCCTGAGGACCTCTGAGGACAGTGTATGCCCATGGTACCCATACATACATACACATAATATTGAAAGTAAATATAAGAAGATATTTCTAATCTATACAGAGAAGGTACATTCACATACTTTCTACTGGGATATATTGTTATAGAAGTTTTGGATCCTTAGCTGCTGCTGTACTGGAAGGTAAGTCACACTTTATCACAGGTATGTGTATATAGGAAAAATACAGTCTATGTATGATTTGGTGCCTACCATGACTTTAGGCATCCACGGGGGCTACTAGAATCCATCCCTTCTCTGTTTCCCCCTTGCCACTTCATCCCCTCTGCACTGTGCCTCTTAAGTGTTTCCCATGCTGGTCTTGATCTCACCACCTGCCTGCCTGTCTCTTCAACAGCTGTTATTACAGGTGAGTGCCACCACATGAGCAGAAGCCGACAGTTTATATAAGTTTAGGTAACTCAGTCTAGTAGTAGTAATACGTGAGCTCATGTGCACAGATGGAGCCAGTATTGAAGATGGCTTCAGTCTTATCAACCAGTAAATGGTTGATTTATGCCTCCCATGTGGTAGGGATGTTGACTTCTTCAGATTAAGAAGTACTGAATCATCGTGGAAGAAGTTTGACTGTCCTAGCTCAGCTAAAGACAAAGATGCAGCTTCCTTCCACGTACCAGCTCCATCACTTTGTAAAGCCAATGAACTTCTCCAGCAATCCCATGTCTACCATGGATGGCATAACAGGAGGTGAACAAGGTGCTGTAAGACAGAGACTAGTAGGCAATACTGTTATATGCGTGGTAGGACCTGGGGCTATTCAGAATGGGGGAATGGTCATAAAAATGTGTGGTGCTGCACCAGTTGGCATGGTAGCACAGACAGCTCTAAGATGGGGCTGTGGGCAGTTCTTGGTGGGACTGGGGTCTGTGTACCGCTGTGAGGCTGACTGGTGAGAAATCAGGAAGGGCTTATGGGAACCTACCAGATATTCAGATGAGATGCAACATTTCAGACAAAAAGCCTAGTTGCTTAATTAGAAAGTTTGTATATAAAGTTGTTTATAAGGATGTGAATCTCTGTCCTCAAGGTTGTCTGCATTTGTCTTCTAATCGTCTGATGAGTAAAAGTTCTTATGTGGGAAAGATATATTTTGTGGTGAGTGAAATACAGTGTATTCCCTGCTCGCTAAAGATAGTTCATTTTATCTTTCAATAGTTTCTAAGATATTAATAATTGCTCCCAGGTGGAGCAAGTTAATCTGACATTTTGCAGAAGGCCACTAGAGAATAAATAAATACACAGATTTCTTTAGGTTCTTGGCTTCCCACCCTGAGTCTCGCTGCATCTGCAGGCAGATCAACCATTCCGAGATGAGTGTGAATGTGCTTTAGCCCTAATTTAACTTTCTGAAAACAGATGGCACAAAGAGGAAAGGAAGTGTCTCGCCATCCCCTTGGGCAGAACGCAAGCGTGTTTGTCCTCATGCAGGGGCAGTTTGTCTCTGTTTTGGCCTGACTTCTGGGAGCCCAGAACTCTCCAAAAGATGTTTTCTTGAAAATAGTGAGCTCTTTTCTTGATTGTCCTTGTATTCTTGGCTGAGTTTCTTGTATTCTGGCTGCTTTGACTCATTAAAATGCAGCTGGATCCACAGTGGCTGAGAAGGCAGCAAAGGGTAGAAGATGGTGCCGAGGAAGGTCTGCCCAGGCTTCTGAGGAAAGATGCCAATCTCCCGAGGAATGGTCGAACTCTTTGCTCAGTCAGTTGGCTACTTTAAGCTCTCAGCTGACTCAAGTAGGTTTTCTGGGTCTCTCTTTTTTAAAAAATTGGGTAGGATTTTTATTAGATTGGGTGGGATCCTAACTTTTTGCCTTCCTGACAGTCCACGTGCTTTCCTCGTTTTAAAGAAAATGGTTGATCAAGTTCAGCATTGCATTTTTTTTCAGCTTAAGCATGTTTGTACAGTTGGACAATTAAACTGTTCTTAAGAATTGCTGTCAGCAATGTGGCCAAAGTAAAATTGATTATAAAAATGGCATTGGTTGCAACGTCAAATGAGTTATTTCCCGTCTAGAATATTGAAAACACACATTGAGACACTCATCCAAGGATATAATTATGTCTTTGAAAAGAGTAATCAACATACGCAGTTTAGAATCTTGTAAGAAAAACTTGTTTATTTTGGGAGGAAGAAATTGTGTTCCACTAATGAAAACTGGAAAAATATATAATTGAAGAGTATGTTCGTTTTTCCTGTTGTAGTGTGTTGTAAAGCCTGTTTCACACAAGCCATTTTCTTATTGTCTGTTTGCCAGACTGAAGGCCTTTTAGACTGTTAGCAGGAAATCCTATTATCACTATAGCTTTTGTAACAGTTGCTACCCTGAGTAAGTACACAGATCTAGATCTGCCAGGGGCTGGAGAGATGGCTCAATGAGTCAAGTGCTTTCTGTGTGTAGGTGAGGGCCCAAGGCAGAGACTGGTGGACCCAGAGGATGACTAGCTGACCAGTCTGGGTGAAATGATAAATCCTGAGTTCAGTGAGAGACTCTGTCTCAGACAAACAAATGAACAACAACACAACAAACCAAACAAGTAGAGAAGAAATTTGGAAAGATATCCCACTGTTAACCGTTAGCCTTCACACAAAGCTTGACAGCAAGCGCGCATGCGTGTATGCACACACACACACACACACACACACACACACAGAGAGAGAGAGAGAGAGAGAGAGAGAGAGAGAGAGAGAGAGAGAGAGCTCACAGCATATTCTGGAAATTGCTTCTTTTTGAGCAATGTTGGGTAGCAACAAATGATTTTGATATTCTCAGGGCATAATTGTATTTCCCTTTCTCTAAAACATCTGATGTTTTAAAGTTGATTAACAGGGAAAATCAATTTTTTACAAACTTTCTTTGATTACATAAGCACTATCAATGAATGTTGGAAATCTGGAAGATTATAATTTCTTAGCACACAGAATTGGACCATCAGTCCCAATGGGCATGGAAAGGTGTTTTAAAAATTTTAGCACTTACTTAAGGCCTTTACATGGAAATGTCAAGGGTGCCTAGTGTCTTAGCAAAATTTACAGCCTATATAGTCAGCAGATCTACCAATACCAAGTGTGAGAAAATGACTGAAGTCTAGAATTAATTTAGGCAGACCCATTTGGTAGACTTGGATGGTGGCTTTCAGGTGTTTCCTTCGCAGATCAGCATACATTAAGTTGTAGACTAAGAAGTCAATTGAAATAATTTGTACACTTCAGTGTCAGCAAGCATGTGAGCAGTCGGCACCTGAGAAGATGGTCTTCAACCTGTTCTCCCTTTCGACAAAGACTTATTGTGGGCACTGGCTGCTGTGCAGGGATAAAAGCCCAGGCAGAGGCTGGAGAGGCAGGCAGGAGGGGAACCGGACTTCAACAAAGCTATCCTCTTAAGGAACCACAGTCTGGCTCAGTAGTGTCCACAGAATGACCGGAACCACCACCATTGCTAACCTGTTCTCAAAGAACTGGAGGGAAAGAAGAGAAAGGTCCTGACTTTGAGGGAGTTCCCTTGCTAGAACACTGAGCAGTTACAAGGTGCAGGGCCGAGTAAGTTCTAGACTAGAAGTGTAAAAAAGCCCTAACCATAGAAACACTGCCCAGATAGACCCAGGACCTCCTTTGGTGGCTGACTCCTTGCTTACCTGACAGAACTCCTGAAAAGTCTGAACTCAAAGCAAAAGAGATAGGTACAGCTGTGTCAGAAATTCAGAATCCTTCCAGGGACCTGCCACCGTTTTTGTAGACCCTACCTCTGTTGTGTAGGGCCCTCAGAAATGACATAGAAGAGGAATGCTAGACAGGGTTCTGATTGTATTAAGTCCAGGTGTGAGAAATGGGTAGAAGAGGTTTATTCCTGAGCAGGGCAAAGGCTTAGGGAGCTGTTAGCATGGGGTCTTATGATTTATTAACTGGAAAAGGGGGAGACCCATCACTCCTTCCTGATATGACATGATTTCCCTAGGAATCTTTTATTCCGTCTGCCTCCTTACCCCACAGTGCATTAGCACGTCACTCTGTGCTCATTGGTACCAGGAAGAGCATCCAGCTTGTGTGCTCTAGGGTCATTTGAGCCTTAAACTCTAACCATTGCTCCTTCTGCTTTCCAGAGGTGCTATACATATATACATCAGTCAGTTACAACGAGGCAGGGCCTGGGATGTAGCTAAGTGGTAGAGGCATGTGCAAGGCCCTGAGTTCAGTTCTTAACAGAGTGAATGTGAATGAGTGTGCATGAATGAAAGATAGAACAACAAACACAAGCCAGGCAGACAGTTGGGTAGAACAAAGTACTTGGTAACCCTGCTGCAAGCCAGGCCCTGACACCTTGATGTCCTCCATCTTTGGTCACATGACCTCTGGTCATGGCCTATACACCTGCCCTCTACTATACCAATTTAGGCTGACTTAGTTTAAGTGACTGTCAGGACCTTTGAACTGGCCTTTTGCCTGCATCCTCATCTCTTTGCTCCTAGCTCCCCCTACCTAATAGAGTGGTGCTCTGTAAATCTGGACCGTGGTCTTGGGTCTGGCTAGCTTTGCTCTGATCAGCTCCTGGAAGCCCCCACTGTTGCAGACTTCAACATTATACACAGGCTTTCTATCTCCCACCTGCTTTGTTCGTTTCCATCTCATTCTGTAAACTTCACCTACAGACTACTGACTCCTCTCTTGAGTCTTGTGGTCCACAGTTGTGGCAGTACCAGGAGGGATTTTTGAATCCTCAGGAGCATGCACCGCCTTTTGTTTTTAAAATTAACTTCTGGTATCCAGTGTGCCACGTTCAGGTCTGATTCTACTGAATAGTCAATATCCATCATTCAACTCAGATTGCTCACACTGACCATAGTTTGATTTGATTTGCTGTCTTGGAATTTTTGAGGCTACTGAGTCCTATTTTTCCTGCTTATCATTAGTACGTTCTGGCTCTGCTTTGTTTTAATTTATATGAGAATAAAGTAGACACTCATGAGTCCCTTCAGCAGACAAGCAGTAGGTCCCCATCATCATCATCTTTGCCTTTGGTTCTCATTTGTGTCATTACGGACATTTCCCCATGCCGGATGCCATGTGTGAGACTTGGAAGTGAACTGGTTCTCTATGAGCCCACTCCATTCACCTCATAAAGTAAGAAATGCAATCAAATTCTTCCTTTTTCTCTTTATGGGTGATTGCTACTATTGTCTTTGGAGTGTTGACTCAGAGCATCTCGACTTCATTTTTCTTCCTTTTCTTTCTCCCCTTTTCCCTTTCCCTTTTGGTGAATGAATGTGTGTGTGTGTGTGTGTGTGTGTGTGTGTGTGTGCGTGTGCGCGCGCCATGGTTCACATGCAGAGGTCATAGGACAGCATTTGGGGAATTGACTCTCTTTTTCCTCCAGGAGGTTCCTGGGATAAGACTCAGTTCATCAAGTTTGGCAGCAAGCCCCTTTACTCACTCAGCCAGGCCAGTAACAATTTCATCTGAGAGATAGAGGCAAGAGTACTGTTCCAACGCTGAGATTTGGGAATAACTCCCCCAACAGCCTTCTGACTTGGCCAAAAGCCGGTGAAAAGCCACCTTCTTCAACTGCCAAAGCTCCTCATGTGAGTCCATCCCCCATCTGTGCCGGTGAGAGATGAGGTGGGGTTGACTGAGAATTAAGATCTAGATTGTAGTGGGGGGGGGGGGGAGAAAGAGAAAACTTAAGATACAAACGAAAGGATCCTTCACTTTGACCTAAGGGATAAAAGAGCCTGAAAGCAAATCCACACAAAGGAAAAGTGTCATCAGGAGAACTGTAGCTCTACAGAGGACAGAAGAAAAGTAAATTATGACTTAAGTGATATGAAATGGATCAGACGAACAAGACCAACAAAAGAGGCCCTAACAAAACCTGTAGGCAGAAATGTCTATCTTGCCTCACTGAGTCAGAATGTCTGTCCTGAGCCTGAGTGGATCACTCTTAAGCACATTTCCTTGGGTGGCTGAGGTATAGTGAGAGAGAACTGACCCAACAAGTGCAGATATCCACAGAGGTTTTCTGAGCAGCAGAATGCCTACTGTTTCCACCAGTGTGCAGTTGTTAGATAGTGGCACATAAAGTAAGCGTCAGTATAGACCTGAGCATCGAATTTGTTAATTTTCTCCCTCCTTCTCCCTTCTCTCCTTTCTCCTAGCTTTTCTCTCAGTTCCTGAGATGGCTTCACCCTGTGTAGCCCAAGCTGACCTCAGACATGCAATAATACTCCTGCCTCCGTCTCTCAGGTACTGGGATTCACAGACATTCAACACGGTAGCTGAGTCTCTGTTCTTTTTTTTAACAATCAGTGTTTAATTATGCTGTCTAGACTGACCCTGGACTCCAGCCATCCATCTGCTCAGCTCTGCTAGTAGCTAGAACCCTTGTACCAGCATCCTTTCTGTTTCTGTCCAGGTCTTTATCACCACAGTTTAGTCAGTGGCCTCGAGTGGGCTGACGGCTTCATGAGAAATTAGATGCTGGTGGTCGGGCTCAGAACTTGAGTAGCAGTGACAGCCGTAGATGTGAGAGTGCCACCATCACCTCCTTGTCGTTCCTTGTGCCCCATGGCCACAGGTCAGTTGCTGAGAGCTGATAAGAGGGCCACTATTCTGGAACAAAGGAAGCTGGACCTCACAGCTCTGCGATGTTCTTGACAAAATCAGTGTTGTCAACCTTGGCTCCCAATTCTCTATCTGATTTCATTGTAGCGTTTCCCACAGTCTGTTTGCTTCACAAACATCCCTTCCTCCCCTTCCCTGTTCTCAACTCAGAGGACTTGTGTTCTAGAAAACAGTATTTGTTCAGCAAACAAATATGGAAGGGAGAGGCTAATAACAGGTAGGTGAGCCAATGAGAAGTGGCTCGCTGCCTTTGAGTGGTAATGGTGCTGCAAGTGTGTGTGTGTGTGTGTGTGTGTGTGTGTGTGTGTGTGTGTGTGAGGGACAATGAGTTTCAGGAGGCAGTTGAAGAATGCAGGTTGCCTAGTGCCCTGTGTGGTTCTCCTGCTCCAAGCAAGAACACAAGGTGACCTCACAGACCTGTTTCCCTTGACCTTTCCCCTGCTAGATTCATCCTTTTTCTGTCTGATTCTCCAGCCTCCCCCAGGACACGTAAGCCTTATTCCCCTCTCTGTGACCCAGTGCTCCCTTCCCAGCCTCCAGGCGTCCCTACCCGCCCCCAGGTATAGTAATGCTTAGCTCGCCCCGCCTACTTTTCTATTTAATTATGATTTACATATTGATTTACTTGTGCTAAAGGTCAAGTGTCCTCCTAAACTGTGGCTACATACTGGGCAACCTTGCTTTTCTATTCCTGCTGTTCCCAGGAGAGCTGCCCTGGTGCCTGTGGTTCTGCTGAAGCTGCATCAAGTCTTTCCTTCCCTCTCTCCCTCCTTCCCTCCGTCCCTCCCTTCCCCCCCAGGAAGGAGCCCTGCTTTTCATACCTTCCCTGCACGCACAGCTGGCTGGCAGATTAACCTCTGCCCCCAACTGACTCACAGAACAGAGACCGTGGCTTGTCTCTGTGACCTGTTTCTACCAGACCAGGTTGTTTTCCTAGACTTTTCTCATAGTCGTGGTGGGAGGGGGTGTTTGTGCAGAATGCTTTCAGGCATTCCAGAGATCCAGTGAGACCTGTTTGGGGCCTCTCCTCTCTGGTTCTCTTGTTGTCTATGGACCTCATAAGTTGCTTCATCCGGACTGGCAGGAGTACCCCGCACTGTTAAATGCTTACCTGAATGCCTTGGAAGGGAGGATGCACTACAGGAACTTTTCTCTTTACCCCCCTTCTCACCCCAGTACTCTCTTCCTGTACTATCCTTGCTGTGGATCTTTCTTCTTCGCAGAATGGATATTCTTCTTGACTTCACTGTGGTTCACTGACTTTTCAGTGCTCAAGAAATCCATGTTGTCAGGCTGGGGCTTCAGTAGAATGCTGCTTGCCTAGCATAAACGGAGTTTTGATGCTCTATACATAAACATTTTAAACATGCAAGCGGGTCTCAGACCATGCACCTTTTGTGTGTGTGTGTGTGTGTGTGTGTGTGTCTGTCTGTCTGTCTGTCTGAAGGGCTTGGGCTGTGAATCTCCCTTGGCTAGAAAGAAAGTGTAACCATCCTGTCAAGCCCAGGGACTTATGAGTCCCTTTGTGATACAGGCTGAGACCTGAGGATGGCTGGGCTAGCCCTCTCTCAGAGCTAGAAGTCAAACTGAGTGACTTCACATCCTAGTTTGGTGATCTAGGGTATGGTCTTTGAATCTTCCACGCCTCATTTTCTTCTGTGAGCAGCAGCTAGCTGATGGGGTAGCTAAGGATTCAGAGGATGAGTTCTCAAGACTTGGCTACCCAACACACACTTGTTTCATTGAGTCGTTCCCTAGCAACATAGATCCGAAACACCGCCGATTCAGATTTTTCCAGATTTACCAAGCTATCAGCAGATTCTAGTGTTTTCTCTGCCGTCACTAGAATATCTCTGTCACCCACAGTTACAGGAGGACTTTTCACCTTCAGCAGCACGCTTGGGGTCTAGGCAGGAAGAAGAAAGTCAGAAGAGGGTAGCAGCTGATCCTCAGAAAGATGTGTAGGAATCCCCTTCCATTGCCACCGATGTCTTGTTGGCCAATCTGTGTCACATGGAAAGAAAAGGGGATGCAGTTTTAAGAGTGGGCGTCTTATCATCAAGAGTCAGGAAACTAATACTGAACAGGCAAATCTGCCTTCCCTATTGTCCGTGATTGTTGACCTTGAATGTAGCTGTTTGGGATCATAATTAGCATTCATTTGAATGGGAAGCCCCGCTGGGAACTCTTTCCTAGAAGGAAGCCACAATTTGCTTTTCTCCGCTATCCTTGAATAGACCTGCTGTCCTGCCCTTTTCTGTTCCCCTCCTGCCTGCTCAATTTCGTCCTCACTCACTACAGAGGCATTTAGGGGAGCATCTGGGGCACTGGCAGTGAGGGCCCCATCAACCCCGAAGATTGGGTATAGGACAGCCCGTCATCTGTGCTGGGAAGTCATGGGCTTGTGGTGAATCAGTAGAGTTTCCTGGCCTCCCCTTGCTGTGCCCTCCTCCTAAGGGAATTCTTAGACTCACAGGCCTCCCCTAGCTATCTTGGCATTCCACTCCCATTCTGAGTTAATGAGACAGAAGGAGGGCCTTGGCCTAGATTTGTCCTCAGGGAAAACTGGCTCATCTTCCGGGATGCAGGCTCTGTATTTCCTATCAGTGGTGACTATCACAGGAGTGATGTGCTCACAGTTTACAGTAGCCAGTGGTTCTGACTGTGGGGAAAGCCAAAAGGCTAGATGACATCATCTTAAACTCCACCTCAACCAGAAACAAGGAAAACTTTCTCCGGATGGGAACAGGTACTTGATACCTACACTGGGTCTTGTTGTAGGCTGTGCACAGAAACTGGTGTTTTGGCCTGTGTAGAGTTCAACGGGAAGTGCCAGCTCCACTGATGTAGCTTACTACACATACTGATAGCAGCCTCCATTTAAAGGGGGCCTGGTATAGTGATGTCTCTAGATTCACTGTGAATTTATTTCTGACGGCATTGGCTGTCAGTTTTAATGAATGCAGGTGAGGTGTGCAGTGAATGCCTTTGGCCTGGTGAATACTGAAAGTAGTTATCTCTGAGGCTTCCTTTAGAGCAGGAACCCTGTTTCAACAGGGTGGCCTCTAAATACAACTAATTAGCAAGGAAGATTTATTTTAAATAATTTATATTTAGTTCTGTTTAAAGACCATAAGCCAGCTCCTTTATATGCAGATCTTTATTTTTGAGACAGGGAGTCCCAGTGTAGTCAGGTTGACCTTAAACTCATGATTACCTGGCTTCACCGTCCTAATTGCTGGGATCACAGGCATGTCCCACCTTGTCTGGCCGGCGGCCCTGTGTGATGCATTTTTGAGGTTCACAAATAAAACGTAAATGCTACTATGTGAGGCTAGTTAAAAGGGACAGAGATTGGAAGGTAAATATCATCCGTTCACCCGCCCATCCACCCGTCCATCCCCCCATCTGGTCTGTGTGTATGTGTGTGTGAAAATGTTCAGAATCATCTGCTGAGGATGTAGCTCCATGGGAGAGCTCATGGGTAGCGAGTGCCAGGTCCCAGTCCCTTCATACTCAGTCCCCTTGCAAAGGTAACAGCTGCTTACGTTGTCATGTATCATTCTAGATTTTCTTCTGTGTATTTGTATTTAGCCATGGAAATTATCCATAGAACAGCATATAGTGTGATGTTATGTGCTGCATAACGTTGTGCCTTTACTAGAGCAATTTATCTTGAAGACCACTGTATACTGATTATCTAATACTTAATTTAAAAGCATTTCTCTTTGCTAAACTTAAAACCACTCTCCTTTCTCTTCTGACAATCCTCATATGCCCCACACCTGCTCTCTCTTGTTCATGGCCTTTATTTCTTTAACTGTTGCTCCATATATTTGCTCTTACACTCACTCTTTAGTTATCGTCTACTATTCTAGATCATGAACGCACTTAAGTTTTGTCCCCCTTTGCAAAGCATTTAGTTTGTTGCCATTGCTGTTGTTCATGTACGTAATTTGCGTATAGTTTCGTGGGCTTCTGAAAACCATCATCTTTTTCTACGTGCCTAATATTTTCTATTATCCATCACAGTTCATGTAGGAGGCTGTGGCGTTGAAGGAAATATTATCATGTGAATGTCTTTCCCGGGTTCCATGTTTCTCCTCTCCTAGAAAGGAAGTTTCAGTTCATCTGTATTGTATCTTGTTGACTTTTTAAGTTCGTTTGTACTACATTTAGGTGTTGTGTGCAGGTGTGTGCATGCACTGGCCTATGAGTGGAGGTCAGAGAACACTTCGTAGACCTCCTTCTACCATGGTAGAAGATCACTTTCCTTCTACCATGTAAATTCTGGGGCTTGAACTCATCTCATCAAAAGGCGGCAAGCCCCTTTTTCTGCTGAGCCATTTTGCTTGCCCTGTATTATATATTTGGTAGAATAAGTTCTGGGTCATTCATTCATTCATTCATTCATTCATTGTATTTTATTTTATTTGTAGAATTTTGACCACAGTGGCATTTGAAGGAAGATACTGCTTGGGTTTTGGCTCAGTCGCCCTTTTTCTAGTAGTAACTGCAGTTTCTTGGACATAGAGGCAGATTAGGAGTTTTCTAATGAAATGACAAAGTGCAAATGAGGTATTCAGTGTAGGGAATGGCTGTTTCAGAGGGAAGGCTAACTCTTTTGAGTTCGTTTTATTGAAGCATACATGAAAATTCCAACTTTTTAACGATATATGGAACTCGAAAGGGAGCTATTTTTTTTTTTAAAGCCAAAATTTTCTACATCTGTGCATTAACACTTTTTTTGTTTTTGTTTTTTTGTTTAGGTTTTTGGTGCTAAGATTGAAAGTCTTCAGGCTGTTTTGTTGTTGAAAACTGGCTTCTTTTATCTCAGACATTGCTTGGTAGGAAAAACATGTCATTCAAAGCAGTTTTCATGACTTTTTGATGGACAGACATGTTAGTGCCTTTCAAACAATCTAAAGCCCCATTTAAGAAGCTTTCTTTTCTCCTGAGTTAAAATATGTGCTTACACAAAGCAGTTTCTCTGCCTGGAGTCCCTTTGTTGGGATTCAGTGTTGCAGAACTGTGTGCCCTGCTGGGCGGTCATGCCGAGTTCTATGGCTAGACAGTGAAGGAGGCTTAGGGGGTTGAAGATCAGCTTCTCAGTGCCTTAGGAAAGCAGACGCCCTTCTGTTAGGATGCTTGGGAATGCCCCTGCAGCTCCTAGGAGGACCTCCAGGGAGGCTGTACCTCATGGGTCTAGAGGAGGCATCCTGTGTCCTCTTGCCCGATGTTGTTGACATCTACGTCGTGTGATATTGGGACTGGTTTCATAGGATTATGAAAGGCATTACAAACTTTCCATCTGGCCTCCTATAAATATGTTCCCTTTGAGTAGCTGTCCTGGGGCAGCTTAGCCTTTAACTCTAAGGCTGACAGGGTGAAGTGAGGCCAGCCAGAGCCTCCACCTGCAATGGTGGCCAGCACTGTTGCAGCAGGTGTCGCACCTGGATTCCCTCCAGATTTCGTTTTAATGTTTGCTCTTGCTTTCTTTCCTGCCAACAGACTTGTTTTTCTTGAGTTCCCCCAGCTTTGATGCACTGTGGCAGAGGAGGGGGAAGGGGAGAGGGGGGAAAGGGGGTGGGGGAGGGGAGGAGGGGGAGGAGACGACTACATCAGTGGCAGGATTTTAATTCTGGCAGTTGCAGTATCACAGTCCACTCTGCTTCACAGGAAGTTGCCCAACATTAAGTTTGCAAACACAGAAGTTGTGCCATAGGATTTGTGTGTACTCTTTTGTTTATGGACTAGGGAAGTGGCTTGCCATCAGATTTGTTTCAGTGCTGATCTCTACGAATAATTCTGTTTTCCTTCTTTCTTATATGTTTATTTACATTATATATGTGTGTGTGTGTGTGTGTGTGTGTATATATATATGAAACAGACAAAGAACCTTGACTAATACAAAACTCTACTCATGCTCCCAAGGTGTTTGTTATTGGTTATATAGATATAGATAAAAGGAATTTATTGGAATGAGTTGCAGGCTGCAGTCCAACTAATTCAACAATGGCTAGCAATGAATGGAAAGTCCAAGAATCTAGATGTTGCTTGGTCCCACAAGGCTGAGTGTCTCAGCTGGTCTTCTGTGTGTGTTGCAATCCTGAAGAAGCAGTCTCCAGTGCCAGTGAAGAATGGATGTGCTTGCAAGGCTGGGGCAAACAGGGAAAAGCAAAACCTTCCTTCCTTCCATGTGTTTCTATGGTTTCCAACAGAAGGTGTGGCTCAGATTAAAGGTGTGTCTTCTCCAACCTTGGGATCTGGATTAATGGTGTGTATCATCCACACTCAAGATCCAGATCAAAAGTCTTCCTACCTCAAGATCTAAATCAGAGATATATTTATGTTCCTATCTCAAAGGTCCAGACTAGAAGTGGATTCGCTCACTTTAAGCAGAAAATCTTTCATAGGTGGACCCCTCATTTATGGATTGTCATTCATTCCAGATATAGTAAAGCTGACAACCAAGAATAGCCATCACAGGCCTGCATGGGTCTGCACTAGATGGGGTCCTAGAGCTGACAGGGGAAGTGGACATATGCCCCCATCCCTAACACAGAAGCTACCTCCTATTGAGAGCCACTTACAACTGAAAAATTATTTTTCTCCAAGGGAATCCCTATGGGGAAACACATCACTCTTAAGAGCAGATCTCAAGCCCAGCAGCAGAGGGTGATCACAAAATGACCTTGAATGTCATCTTTAGAGGTTCTTTGCCTCATAATGTTCAGTCAAGGCTTTTTTTTTTTTTTTTTTTTTTAACTTTACTGGTCCTTTGTGCATATATTATGGCTTCAGGTTTTAGATTTTTTCTTCTTCTAGTATTCCTGTGTGCAAGCATGTGTGTCTTAGCATCTATTTTATGGTTTTTGTGACAACCTCCCCCCCCCCCCCCCCCCGGTCCTTTTCCTTGTTTGGTTATTTGTCATATTCTGTTTTGTTTGTTTGTTTGTTTGTTTTTTCCTTTTAGTTTTTGAGACAACAAGATCTCTCTGTAGTCCTGTCTGTCCTGGAACCGTGTAGATCAGGCAGGCCTTGAACTCACAGAGATTTGCCAACCTCTACTTCTGCTGGGATTAAAGGTGTGTGCCACCACACTTTGCTCGATTTGTTTGTTTCTGATTTATCTTATTGTATTTTGTTATTGTTTCTCGGGTGCCTATTTGTTTTGTAAGAGGGGACAGAAGGAGTGTGGATCTGGATGGGAAGGGAGTTGAGGGGAACTTGGAGTAGAGGGAGGGGAAACTGTAATCAGTATATCTTGTATGAAATAAAAGATAGAAGTGTGTTGGAGCTGAGGCTAGCTCTCAGTGGTGCTTTCCTAGTGTGTGCAGGGTTCTAGGTTTAGCTGCAGTACTGGGACTAAAGGGGGAGGGAAGAAGGTGCAGGACATTCTGGTATTTCTGTTGCAGCCTCTCAGCATCAATTTGTAGGTACTTGTTCTTTGGGGAGCCGGCACAGTGCAGGGCTGTGGGAACACAGTAATGACTTGAATTTGTGAAATTCTTCACTGCCTTGTGAAGCCCTTACATTTGTGTTCTGTATTTTGAGCTCAGAAAAGTCCCAGTTTTAAAAAGAAGCACAGATAACTCTCCAAGCATTTTATAGTGGGAATTTAGAGAATTGAGGCGGGAGGTCGACCAGTTGTACAAATATGAAATGAAAGCTATGGCTTAACTCCCAAGGTTGTGAGTCCAGAACTCTTGAACCTTCTGTCTTAACATGCTTGACCTGCTTGATTCGCAGCAAAGGAGCTTGATATTCTTCTCCTTACATGACATGTGACTTCCCTCAGCAGACACATTTGCCTTAGAGGAATTGCACTGGGTCTGTTCTCTGGAAGGAAACTTAATTTGGACCTTATGCCTTACTTTTGATGGTGCTTTGCCTTTATATTTGTGCCTAATGTCTTTGAAATATCCTTCACATCATGTAATAGAGGTCAGTAATCACTGGTCTATAGGGACACAGTGTGGTCTACATCTGGAATTCTGACATCTGGGGGTCAGCCTGGGCTATACTGGGCAAAACACAGACTCCAAAGGGAGAACAAAGAAAACCACCTTTGTTTTTAGTGTGTGTATGTGTGTGTGTGTGTGTGTGTGTGTGTGTGTTAATCGGCCATATACTTAGAGCTGACAAAAATGTGTTTTTTCCATTAAAAATATTTATTTTATTAATTATTTATGTATTTGTGCACATGGGTGGCCAGATCAGAAGAAGGCATTGGATCTCTTGGAGATGGAATTCTAGATGAGAGAAACAATCTGATGCAGCTCTATGAGCCAAACTCCAGTCTTCCACAAGAACATTCAGTGCTTTTAACCTCTGAGCCATCTTTCCAGCCTGATGCTCTTCCATTTTTACCCCTGCAATATTCAAATTCTGGTAAGTCTCTTTTTTGAGGCTTGTGCGTTTATTTTTTGATTACATGGAAAGGAAGAACAGATGAACTCTGATGAGTTGTGATGATCGGGTTAGGTCAGCGGTCTCCTTAATCTGTATGGTGCCGGTCGATTTCATACTTGTGTCAAAGCCTTGTGGGGGACATCAGGGACCATGTGGAGATGCTGGATGAAGGGTACTGGAGCCCTACAGTGATGTGGCAACTTCCTGTGAAGTCACAATTTTCCAAACAAAAGGTAAAAGGAAGTAGCTAGAAAGTCAAGACTGAGGAGATGGTTCTGTGGGAAACAGTGCTTGCTGCGCAAGCAGGTGGCTGGAGTTCAGTCTCCAGAACTCATGTAAAAAAAAACATATTCAGTAGTGTGCATTAGTAATGTCAGGGCTGGTCAGTAGTGTGCATCAGTAATGTCAGGGCTGGTCAGTAGTGTGCATCAGTAATGTTGGGGCTAGTCTGATGAGGTGATAAATGGAGAATTGGTTGTGGGCCTGGCAGCCGGGAGTACACGTCATAGCTACAGAAAAAAAACAAGAAGTCTGACTGCCTCAAAACAAGGTAGACACACAGAACTGAGTTCTATAGTGTTGCCTTCTGGCAATAAACAAAGCAAACAAACTTTGGGAAAAGAATGTCACTAGAATTGATGTTAAAATTGGTATTTGCATTTGTATGTGTGTTTGTATATGTTCACATGTGTATATGTGTGTGTTTATGTGTATGCATGTGGAGGCTCAATGTTGATGTCAGGTATCTTATTAGATTGGTGTCCATTTTATGTACTGAAGACCGGTCTCTTGCGGACCTGAAACTCACTGATTCAGATAATCTAGCTGATGAGGTTACCTGGGGCTCCCCTGTCTCTGCCTCCAGAGAGGCAGGCCTGCTTGGCTTTTAAGTGAGTGCTTGTGATCTGAACTTTGGTCCTGCGTATGGTAAGTACTAATTACTGAGCTATCTCTCTAGTTTTGAATACATTTCTGCTGCTCTCTTCATTCTGAGAGTCTGCCTGATACACTAGTCTATTTTTTCCAGAGGCTATATGATTTTTAAAAAATGAGTTATGTTAATATTCTTTCTTCTGTATGTGTTCTCTCCCCCACAACCTGCTTCTTTGTGGTGCTGGGGATCCAGTCCAAGGCCTGGCAAATATTCTATCATGGAACTGTGCTGCCAGCCCAACTCTTATCTTTATCACTAGTAATTACATTTTGGCCACTTGTTGACTTGTGTCATTTCGGGAGTGGACAATGCTGGTTTGTTTGTTTATTTGTTTTCCATAAAGGAAACTGAGTCCAGCAGACAATAGTTTGTGCTAAGTTAATGGATTCACTTTGTCATTTCTGCTGGTTGATTTAGAAAACGTTCTTTGAGGGTGCTTCTCTCATTTATTCATGAAATGCCCACTTCACATTTATGGACTATCTCTAGGAAGGAATTCTGTTTTGATTTCTCAACAGTATCTTGAATGTGTGCACGAAAAATGCACGTCATGATGACAGTTGTGATTCTAAACATTTATGAACTGTGATGATTTAAGAAACAAGCCAGAAAGTCTTGCCCTGTGCACTTCCAAGGGGATTCTCTTTGCTGCATTGTCTGTGGGACATGGCAAATGGCTTCAATTTTTGTTTCAAATAAAAAAGTAAATTTAGATGAGATAAAGGTTATGACTGACCCCAGGATTCAACAGTTGTAGGTAGAAAGGTCCTGGAGTCCAAGGTCATCCTCTTCAGCTACACGGTGAGTTGAGAGCTACATGAAATCTGTCTCAAAGAAAAACAATCCTAGGCCTGGAAAAGATGATTAGTAAGTAAGAGTGCTTGATAGAGTGTGTGGACTTGTGCTCAAATCTCCAGCACCCTTAGAAAAGCTGGGCTTGGCTGCATGTGCCTGTGAACCAAGGTTGGAGAGCTGGCAGAGACAAGTAGCCCTTGAGAGCTGGCTGACCAACTGCTCTCACTGAGACAGTGAACATGTGTTTCAGTAAGAGACTCTGCCCCCAAATAAGATGAAGGATCTGGAGAGATGACTCAATAGCTAAAATCACTTCTGCAGAAGTGATTTTACCCTTCAAGATTTCCTACCCTTGCAGAAGGCGTGGGTTCAGTGTCTCCCACCTATATGGCGACTCACAGCTGCCTGTAATTCCAATTCCAGGAGATCCATTGCGTTCCTGTAGCCTCCACACGCTCCTGTATGCATGTGGTGGGCATAAAGTCATGCACCCCAGCCACACACAAATAACAAACCAACAAATAAATAGCTTAAAAAGTAAGGTGAAGAATACTAAAGGAAGGCATCTGATATGCTCTTCAGGCCTCCTTATGTGTGTGCATGGGAGTGTGAACATGTGCGCACCCAACACATATATGTCCTATAGACATGTAAGATTCATTTGCATCTCTATGGAAACTAAAATAAAAAGTGCAACACCCTTGTTTACTTTAATGAAAATGAAATAGTCTATGTACTTGAATAGTTGAACCATGCTCATCAGATGGAAGACTTGCACTGTTACTTCTACCCACAGTTCAGCAGTTTTCTGGAGGATATGTTATTCAAAGACGAAGAACAGACATTTCACTAAATATGATTAGGGCTATCTGTAATTAGAAAATGAATCATCACTTAAGCCTGTACCTTATGTAAACATTCAGTCAAAAAGGACTATGGACCTAAGTGCAAATTAGGAGAGCATCTAGCCAGAGTTTTAGGATGTTATAGAATTGTTGTGAGAACATAGCTTGATTGCAAAGCATGTAAAAGGGCATGCAAAGCTGTTTGGCTGGGGAAGATATGCTGATGAAGTGTGTGAAGATAGAGTTTATCTTGACCTTGATGTCATGAGACTGGACGTTACAATGTACTGCAGCATCTCAGGGATGGTGAGCCTCTAAAGGAAGTTACAGTGTACTGCAGCATCTCATGGATGGTGAGCCTCTAAAGGAAGTTACAATGTACTGCAGCATCTCATGGATGGTGAGCCTCTAAAGGAAGTTACAATGTACTGCAGCATCTCATGGATGGTGAGCCTCTAAAGGAAGTTACAATGTACCCCAGCGGCTCACGGATGGTGAGCCTCTCAAGGAAGTTACAATGTACCCCAGCATCTCAGGGATGGTG
The DNA here is from genome assembly GCA_019843965.1 of Rhynchomys soricoides. Classification (NCBI taxonomy): domain Eukaryota; kingdom Metazoa; phylum Chordata; class Mammalia; order Rodentia; family Muridae; genus Rhynchomys; species Rhynchomys soricoides. The sequence goes on from JADRCH010000061.1 coordinate 9,739,883, forward strand.
AGCCCCTAAAGGAAGTTACAATGTACCCCAGCATCTCATGGATGGTGAGTCTCTAAAGGAAGTTACAATGTACCCTAGCATCTCAGGGATGGTAAGCCTCTAAAGGAAGTTACAGTGTACCCCAGCATCTCATGGATCATGAGCCCCTAAAGCATTGAGTAGGCTTTCCCCTTTTTGGTATAACTTTGTGGAAAACAGTTCAGCATTTTTACTTAAAATTGACAATGGACTTGTTGTATGACCTAGAAGATGCTCTCTGTCTGTCTGTGTCTCTTTGTAGCTCAGATGAAAACTTATATATGTCATTCATAGTAGCATTATGTGTAATTTCTCCTAATTGCAAGAATCTGGAAAGCACCCAAATGTCCTTCTGTGTTTGAAGAAATTGTGGCTTATTCACATCCAGAATAATTAACACTTACTAACAAAAAGGTACAAACTGTGGTGCATAAAACACCTCAGAAGAATCCAGGAAAGAATGGTAGATGAAGAGAAAAGCCAGTCTCCAGCAAAAGTGTACCTTGTAATTCCATTTGTATGACATTCTTAGAGTCATGTAATTACAGAGGTAGAGGTGAGGTTAGTGTCTGTGGGGAACTAGGGATGGGATCTAAAGGAAGAACACAAAGG
>JADRCH010000061.1:9740522-9774602 GCA_019843965.1 Rhynchomys soricoides
ATGGTCTTCTGGTGTGTGCGGCTGTATGTATGTGTGTATGTGTGTGTTTGTGCGTGCTCAAGAGAGATTGAGAGAGAGAGTGAGCACACACCTCATGTGTGGATGTCAGAGGACAACTTTCAGCAGTTGGTTCTCCCCTTCCACTTTGGGTTCTGGTGAACTCAGGTCAGGTTGCAAGCCAAGTTCCTTTACCAGCTAAGCCATCTTGCTGGCCCTTATCAATGACTTCAAGGCAACAAAATTAAAAAGCAAACTTGATATTTCTTCATTGTATTTTTAACATCCTTAATTCTTGGGTACCATCTTTCAATATAAGCAGATGCATTCTGTAGTCCTAAGGAATCATGATATCCTTCTTGTGCTTTGTGGGGCTCACCAGCCCATAGTGCTTTTTAGTGAAATAAGTTACGAGTTTATAGTTCTTTCCTTAACCCTCATTTCTGTCTTTGTCTTTGAAAACTAGTGAGTTCCCAAGTTTCTGGGATACTGTCTGATTTAAGAAGAAATCAGCGCCTACACTTGACATTAGTCATTATCTTTGATTTGCCTAGGGGTAATTTTATGCAAACACGCTTCTCCCAGGTTCCTGCCTGCATGTCAGGCAGCACAGTAATAGCAGTCCAGTTTGAAAGACCACAGAAGGTTAAAGGGCTTCCAGTGGACTGTCAAGAATGTTTTCCATATCCTGAGTGATCTGGTGGCTTAGCTTGGGATTTGGTACACATAACCAGAGAACATAACTGAACAGATCAAGGCAACAGCAACAAACCAAAGCAAACTGGATGAAAACAAACCAAAACTATGACCAACAAATCCTATGTCTTCTAATGTGTCATGCGAATGTAGAAAATGGTGATTGTGAATGACTCAGAGATGCAGGCAGCCCTTTCCAGATAGATTTACCCTGATGTTCAGTGATGCTCCCAGGCATGTCACCTTATAGGAAGAGAGTGACAAATTTTCAGGGTATTTGAGATATTGGAGACTAGGTTCTTTTAAAACAGAATTTCCCGTCTCACAGATTAAAGCTTCTGATCCTTATAATTACCAAAGATTAAATTTTAATGAGGATATTAGGAGCTAAGTGTCTACATCCTGTTTACTAAGTTCAAGGTAAGAAATTTTTAAGTGAAATTTTATTTTAAAGAGTGCCAAATGATTTTTCCATTTATTTTACAATAATATGATATACAAATTGTTTTATGCTCAGTGAAGAATAGTAATTGGGTTTACTTAGCAATATTTATTTATACATAATATCTATTTATGTACCTGCATACTTAGGGAGTCTGATTTTATAGCCTAGGTTGGTCCTTAAACTTGTGTGATCTCTTCTGTTTTAGACTGCTGAATTCTGGGATTACAGGCACCTGCCATCATACTCAAAGCTGGTCCCTCCGTCCCTTCCTCCCTCCCTCCCTCCCTCCCTCCCTCCCATCCAGAAGTGTAAATGTGAGACTGGAGAGATAGCTCAGTAGCTAAGAACCATGTTGTTTCTATAGAGAACCTGGATTCAATTCCCAGTACCTACCTGGTCTTTCACAAATGTCCATCACTTCAGTTCCGGGTGATCTGGCCTAGCCACTTTTGGCCTCAGAGAGACGCATGCACACAGTGTATAGATGTACAGGCAAGCAAAACACCCACACACATAAAATAAAAATAGGGGCAGCTGAGATGGATCAGTGGTAAAGGCATTTGTTTCCAGGCTCAGTGACTTGTGTTCAATTCCCTAGGGCCTGCTTGTAGTTGAGGGAGAGAATCAACTTTCTTAAGCTGTCCTTTGACCTCTACATGTGCACCTTAACGTGCACACACATGCACATAATAAATAAGTGTAATTTAAAGTAAACAAAGAGTAAAAAGAGAAGTGTAAATGTTTAAAGGCAGTTGGAAAGTGCTTTGTTTTTGTTACTCTGCCACCAAGAACCAGGCAAGTGTGTGTGTAGCGCCTATAGATCCCGCGTCTCTTGCTGTAAGCAGTTCAGGCACTGCTAACCTGAACGGAAGGGAATTGGGTCCAGCTGCTCTATTGCTTCATTGTATTTTACTCTTTTGAGTATCCTGGATTATCTGGGCACCTACTGATGAGAAAGGCATGCAGGCAGTGCTGGAAATTTACTTTCTGGTCCCTTCTACAGATACTAACCTGACCCAACCAGTGGCCTTCCCTTGAGATCAGATTGGACCTAGCTGAACATTTGTCATTTGATAATCTCAAGGCATTCAGCGAGAAACTAGAGGTTTCTCAAGTATCTAGGTTACACAGTTGAGTAGATAAGCCAATTCTAATTTTCCTAGTACCATGATTTCTGAATATGTTATAGAAGAAAAAAATAGACTCCAGGTATAGAGTAACATAAAATACTATGTTGTTTAGAATTTGTCTGGGGGAAAAAAAAAAAAGCCTAAGATTGATCCTATTCCACATCCGAGGCCATGCTCTATGCTGATATGGAATAGTGGCCGATGTCTCTCTCCTGTACAGCTCAAGTTGGCCACAGACTCCAGGTGACTTACTAATGGTCCAAGAAGGACCTAGAGGTAAAGCCAGGCCATTAGCTCAGGCCATAGACTCCTCCTTTACAGGCAGAGAGCAAAGGAGTGACCTGAATTAAAAAGACATGTGTATCCAGTCATTGACTGAAATTTCATCTTCGCTATGGTGCACGGAGCACGGAGCACAGGCACCATTCAGCCACCTCACTACAAAGAGGGAGGAGAAAGCAGACATCCTTTTTCCCTGGCTGTTAGATCATTCCTGAGAGCATGGTGGAGAGAGGGCCCCTGATCTTTTCTTTTTTTTTTTTTCCTTGAAGCACTTAGAAACACTGAATATAATTTCACATGCATCGGCCATTGGGAATTTTCAGCAAAATTTGCACTAATGCGGACAGGCCGATGGCACCACTGAACTATGAGTAATCCTTCCGTTAGTGCGTCTCATCCATAATTTGTATTTTGTAGTATTTTTCTCCTGTTTGAAACTGGGACCTTAGTAAGTGGTTAAAAAGATAAATGGAAAAGTTTCAGTGTTGGGGATCAAACCCAGGGCCACATGCTTGCTAGGCCAGTGCTCTCCCTCAGAGCCACACAGCAGCCCTCCGAAATGGGAGTTTCCTGGGTGATGTAACACATCTGTACCTACAGTTTAGAACTCTTTCTCTCACCGCCCTAACTCTAAGGTAAGGAAAAGTTAAAGTCCTGCTTATAGCTTTCCGTAGTCATTGTTCAGACAAAACCGTACTAATTTAGAGTAATCGGCTCTTTAGGGATGCACATGGATGTGAATTTAGCACAGTGAGCAAGCTGTAAGCCATGCTAGTCTGGGATGTAGTTTTCACAGGACTCTGCAATAGTGTTATTTAAATTTTACCTTTCTAAAGACGCTCTCTCTAAACAATCTACTAGCACTCCGCCCCACTCTTCTCTTTCTCTTTGATTGGGGATTATCATTGAATTCGTAAGAATTCTAGAGCCCCCACCCTGCAGCTGGATGGAGAATGCTCTGCAGAGGGAGAAAGGCACATACTTGATAGAGACATTTTGGTTTGTCACTTCCAGTGTTTCCTGAAGGTCAGCTGAGGTCAGTTGTGTGCCAGATCTTGAAGTCTACACGAGCTACCATGTGACCTTCTCATGTGTTTCCTTTGTCTAAACTTGTTGAAACTGTTGCTGTTATTTTTAGCCTGGAGAATCACATTGGGACAGATAGTATCGTTAATCCTGCTACTCACCAGAAAAACCAACTCGACCATTTTGGGTCAAATTTAAAGCTAAATGTTAATTACATACTAAATACTGAACAAGAGATGGGACTTGGGTCTGGACCATTCCCTGCAATTTCCCAGCTGGAATGGCCTCAAGCCATGTGTTGCAGGGGTTTATATGGACAAAACTATAGGCCACCGTACTTTCCCATGAGGCTTTGTTATTTCTGAAGATGTACAGTTCCCAGCATTTCAGGAAGTTATATGGCTCCTTACAGGTTAGTTTTTGGACATTACATTATATCTGCTGTTGTGTAGATCGATGTCATTCTTGGTTAAATGGCTTCAGGGAGAGAAGCCCGTTGTAATAACTTCACAAGGAGATTCGGGGAAAGGTGGGTGGAACCCTCATGAAACACCTTTTACTACTGAAGTCCCTTTCTTTAGGTAGTTGCCATGGATGACATAGATTAAAGACATTCAAAGAAAATGTGTGAGGTGCCCATGTTGACTCTCCACTAAACTTTAGAAACAGCACTAGATATGTTTATTTAATAGATGCTAGTACTTTTGTACAAAACTCAGTATATTCATGCAGAATCTGAGTTTCAGAGTGCTTGTCTAACATAGGAAGCACTGGGTTTGGTCCCCAGCACCACATAAACTGAGTATGGTTGTATAGCACTCTGGTGGTCCAGGCAGGAGGATCAGAAGTTCAAGGGAAGGTTGATGAGATCATTCAGTAGATAAAGGTACTTAGTGCCAAACATGATTGTGTATAAATAAATGGACTTTCTGAAATAAGCAAAATAAGAAATATTAAATATTAAAAACTTCAAGGCTATCGTTGATTTACTAACAAGTCCAGACCAGCCGGAAATATGTGAGACCCTGTCTCTAAACAGTCAAAAGTGACTGCAGTGGGTGTTTTATTTTATTATTGCAAGGTGCAATGTAAGGAGTGCTTTTGTTTGCTTTAAGACAGATTTCCTATGAAGTTTAGGCAAGGCAGGATGAATTTGCTGCTGCTGTTGCCTCTAGTGACTGGATTTCAGTCATCTGAAGCTTTGCAGCTTTGCTGGGGTGAGGGGAGGAAGTGCCCTGCCCACCCAGGCCTCAGTTGAATGTGGGTGAGAAATGGATGTGAATTTCAAACTTAACACAGCTTCTTCAACTTCCCAGGAAGAGCTCTGCTGTTAATTGTGGCAAACAGCCTGGGATGTCTTTGTGGTACTGTGGATTCTTTCAAGGTCTTTGGTGATATTGCCAAGAGGGATCACCCCTTCATAATTTTAAGCATCGTACTAAATGAAACACTTAGTTCCTTTACATAGTTTTGACTGTCAGGACAGCTTGGCACCCCATTTTGTCCCTCAAAATCATATTTTATTTTGTTCACATAATCCTTTCAGCCTATTTTTAGATTTTAGAAGTGCCTTTTATGTACTGGGTGGAAAAGCCTTAATTTAAAAAATTACTCCACAAGACCCTGGGGGCCTCCCGTTGTACTTGAACAATAGTGGAGACCTACATTGTTTATTCTGACTGTCTAGTGCTGGTAGTCAGAAAACCTCAGCCGCACAGCTGGGAGAGCCTTAAGGGTGGCAATTTAAGTCCTTCATTGTTACGGTTACTGGCACAAAGAGCTCCAGGCTTATCCCACTGTCCAGGCGGGCAGAAGAATCCAGACCCCCAGCCTCCTCCTTAAGCCTCCAAGGACTGTCTGTCCCTTCAGTACCAGATTGACAGATAGATCAATACCGAGGATATGCCTTTCCAGTCGAGTTGTGTGAGACCTGCAGAGGAAAAGATGCTTCATCTTGGCTACTTTTTCTTTTTCATTTCTGAAGATAAGTTTATGCTCCTGCCCCCCTTTTCTTCCTTTTAGATGTGGAGGGAAAGAATAGTGCTCAAAGGGAAGGAATCCAGAAACACCACCATGCTAACAGCGAAGAGGAGAAAGTTGGGCTCTACTGGAGCTCCTCTGCCGTCTGTCATAGTTCTCTTCCGTGTCCAGGGGGATTCATTTCCACAATGGCAGTTTTAGGACGTCCACTGGAGCCTCAGATACTAACGGAAAACTTCAAGAATAAGTGTTCCGTTGCGCACTGCTCAGTAGTGTGATGTAACTTCGCACCACTTTCTGGTTTTAGCACAAAGATCTGTTTTGTCCAGTGTATTTTATATATTACCTGTCAACCACTTAGTAGCCACTTTGGCTATCAGTTTAATTGTTGTATATTGCTTGCATTTAAGCCACTTTTATTTTACTTAAGAATGGCTCCAAAGTGCAAGAATATTGATACTGATAGACACTAACGAAACTATAAAAGGATCCTCTTAAATGAGGTGATAAAACACAATATTTTTAGAGAAGAGAGGAGGAGAAAAAGAGATCTCACATATAACCTTCACTGCAATATATTGCTTCATTTCTTTGTTTAGTGTACTTTATAGTTGCTCTTTTACTACTTCTGATCTATTACTGGGCATTATTAATATGTTAAATTTTGGCCTAGGTATGTGTGAATAGGGGATTACATAGGCTCAGCTCTCTCTATAGTATCAGAGAGCCACCAACTTTTGTGGAGGATGGTGACTACAGTATACAGATCCTGTAACACACACATGCAAAGATGGAGCCAGGAGCAACCAAGAGCTTTACCAGACTCTGGGCCCCTCACTTTCTGCTGTCTAATTGGGACAGCTCCTCCTCCTTCCTCTCAACAGTCCCTCAGCTTCGCCCTGTCTTTGTGCAGGACCATTTTTACTCTCTTTTGTATGTCTAGTGAAAATTAAAGCATCCTCACAGGAGAAAGTTCTTTTTATAATCTAGCCCAGTGCTTTCTATTATGTTGAAGTTGGTTCTTAAAACTTTTAGTATCTTTAAAATCTTAACTATTCCCCTCTTTTTGTGACAATCCAGTGGGTTTTTGTTGTTGTTGTTGTTGTTGTTGTTGTTGTTTTTTGACAAAAGTGTGCACAAGTAATTGTTTAGCAAACAACTAGTTTCCAACCACAGATAACAGACTGATTTACAAGCCGGGCCATCTCCATCCTGTGTCCCACAATTCACGATAGCGTTGGTGTTGACACAGTGGGCAACTTTTTACTTTGTGAAGTTATAACTTTCTAAGTTTACCTTCCAAGGCTCAAGAATTGTTGAATTGCTAGGTGGGGCTTTGGTAGGGCGCACAGGGACTTAGCTATGGTGCAAATAGCAGCCACCTAGTGGCAGCTGTCTGTACTTGACCAGGGTCTTGTACTGAGTAAGGTCCTCTGATTTCTCCTCCTCTGAGAAAGGCCATCTGTGACTTACAGGGTTTGTCTGGCAGCTTGGGGACTCATCAAAACCTTTCTGTGTAGTCTTTCCTTTGTTAATGTGTGGGCTCAATTGCTGTACTTGCTTTGCCTTAACAATTATGCATCTATTGTCTTGATCTTCTGGGGAGAAGTAGTTTCAGCTCTGGCTGCTGTTCCTTAGGATTCTGAGCACTTGGTATTGGGCCCACACATCTGTAGAGTTAAAAGCTCCTGAGGTAACTCCTATACATGGCCATGGTTTACAAATACGAACACAGACTAGTACACTTGGATCAAAACATTCAAGGAAAATGCACCAGGACCAGGACCCTACCTTGCTCATCAGAAGAGGTAAGAAAGGACTTTTTTTTTTCTCTCAGAGCCAGGGAGATTGAGAGGTCCAAGGAGTTGGCATCCAAGTTGGCCGTGGAAAGTGAAGCTGTCAAGGATTTGGCTCTATTTAGCTCCCTTCTCCCAAATGCTTTCATGGTCTCACAGCTAGCTCTGAAAGAGCTGTGAATGGAAATCTGATTGCTCTGTGCCATGAAAGACCAAACAAACTGTCAATTTAGAGAAATAGTTTTGTCACCCCTCCCTTGCAGCCCCCACTCCCCCCCCATAATTAATGTGATCAAATAATTCCCCTCATCCTTTGAAGCTTACAATCAGCATATCAAAGGGTGGGAAGGGCCTGCACTGTGGAGACCAGCAATCCTTAGAAAACTTATTTGCATAGGAAGATACTTCTCTCCTTTTGCCTACAGCTGAGGAGTTTCCCCATAACGCCAGTTTTGGGAGAAAATTGGCCAATTCACCTTTTGATTCAGTAATTTCCTGAAGGTAATTCCCAGGACCGAAGCTCTGGCTCCAAATCCACTTTGAGGTCGGACTGAATTGACAAATGGAAGCCTTGGCAGTTTACTAATTCATAATTCATAACTGTATCCCCTCTTTCCTTTGTGTTCCTAAACACTATAATCTTTGACCTGAAAGGAAGAACGACCAACAAGTAAATATTTAAAAGGCCCTGTGTAGTATAATGTGTGTGAATTGTGCCTGGGGACCATCCTTCAGCTGGATGAAAGGGCGTGACTCAGTTCTCATTGCTAATGAGAGTGAGGTGGTTGTTTTACAGTAGGTTGAAGGGAAATACTTTGAAAGTGCTAAGGGTTGGAGTTCTTCTTTATTTTTAGCTTTAGCCAGGTGCTGATCTGAGTGTTGTGTGGAAGGCTGTCATTCCCCAGCCTGTGAGTATTCAGTGTGACTGAGTTTGCACTGCTGTGAATGAATGAACTCTGTGCCACTGAGGACTACTGGGAACCCCGAGAGGAAGTGGAAGCATGACTCACGGAAGTGCTTGAACTTCGTGTCAAGGTGTGTGTGTGTGTGTGTGTGTGTGTGTGTGTGTGTGTACTAACTTCAGAGCCAGACCTGAAGCCTGGGTGCAGGAAAGGGCTTGGGCTGGAGTAAGGAGAGGGTGCCTGGCTTACAGCGCTACTGACTAAGTCTGAGGACAATGGCCCAATCTCTTCTGTGCATAGTATCGGACGTCTGTCACCTGTCAGGAGGATTTACATCACTCTCAAGACTCAGCCAGTCTGGATGGCACTCTCTGTGGCTTGTGGAGAAGTGGGTGTCTTTGTTCTAAAGGCCTCCAGGTGAGATTCATCTAGACATCTGTCTGGTACATGAAACTTAAGTTTTACAATTTGAACCAAGCTGCTTAAATAGAGAGATTTGGCTAGAGAAGCCCATAAGAGAAGGCAAGGTAGCAGTGCACATCCATTGATAGCAAAGGTGTGGGCCACTGAGACCTTTGTCTATGGCTCTTGCTATATAGCATGTGTGCTGGGGCTTCTAGAGAAAGGTTCATTTTTGTCCATAGGTAAGAGCTTTTTTTCCAGAACTTGTGGAAAGTGGAAACAGCTCCTTGCTCTCTTGCTTAGTCCACCGTAATGTATTTAGAAAATGTTCAGACCAACCTATTAAAATGTATCTTTGTTTGCCTTAAACGCAGTTATCTGTCCGCTTGCCACCTTAGTGTTTAACTCTGCCTATGTAGTTTTTACAGTGTTACTATAAGGGGTCCCTTGAGCACTACAACTATCATTCAGGTATTTTCTTTCTCTCAGTATAGATTGACAGGTACTTTAAAATATCAGCACTAGGCCTATTCCTAAATTACCTATGTCATTTTTTAAAAGGCAATAGTAGTCTGGTTTGGTTTTGAGATAGCATCTTATGGATCAGTGGCTGCATCAAGCTTGTCAAGTAGCCAGTGGTAGTCTCTGATATGTGTCTGCCTGCAAAGTGTTGGCATTCCAGGCATGCACCACCATGCCCAGTTTTTGGTCCCGTATACAGGGTACTGGGGACTGAACCCAGGGATGTTTGTATATTGCACAGAATTCTACCAACCGTGCTACGTCTCCAACTTATTTTGTTTTATGTTTGAACAGAGCGTTTCACTGTTTTCTTAAAGGTTATATACAAATTTGTTTTAATTTCTTATGATAGTAATTATGCCAAAAATGCTATCTGGATGTAAGACTAAATAAATACTGCTTCTTGGTCTTAGGGTCACACTCAGTTAAACGGTATTTGAAGGTTTGCATGATTTTAACTCTGTGTCCATTCACCTTGAGCCAGCAGTGTGGTATTAACTACCAGTGCTTTCACTCCTTGGAGATCTGGTACTAATAGTCTGTTACCTATTCATGGTTGCTTGTAGTTAACAAGTTCTCAAAACGATGTGTCTAAAAATGGCAGGGGTTTTTCTGGGTAGCGGCGAGTTTGGCGTAGTCACAGCTGTCCCACAAGGTGGTGCTGTTGCTGCGCTTCAAAGAAACTGTCCTAGGTGAATCTTAATGTTGAAATCAAGGTTCGGCTCTGCCGAATATAAATATTTGTGATGTCTGCCACTCTGTGTTGTCCCAGTTCATTTCTAAAAGGTGAAGAGAAAATACGAAAACCTTTCTTCTCACAATATGCAATGAATTTTTTTTTTTTTTTTTGGAACTCACAGAGCTAAAATTTGCTCATCTTTGGGATCAGGAAAAAGGCTGGTGCTGGAATCTTAGAAACCAGGCAAACTCAGGAACTTCTCTGTCATTGATTTCTGAGAACTGGGAGACTAGTCACTTGGGAGGATCAGAAGTTATGCTTTTAGGAGACAATAGGAGAGACTAGGCTCCATCTTGGGGCTGGATTTATAATGTGGGTGTTGGCCATGAAAGGTCTCGAAGCAAGGTTTGACAGAGTCAGAGCTGAGGGATGAATTGCTGTTATGAGAGCCAGCAGATGGAGTGCAAAAGCAGAGGGGGGTAGAGTGGGCCCAGCCCTCTCCTCAGGGGAGGAGGGAGAACCGTCAAGAAGACTCTTGACTCTGTTGTAAGGAGCTATGGCTGTCCTCCAGTAGCCAGCAACTAGTCTCATCTTTTTCCTTGCAAGTTATCTGGAGACTGAGAAAGCAGAGTGAACACCCAATGCTAGGAGAAGAAAGTGGAGGCAGAGTCTGTAGTGATTATAGATAGATGCCCACTGCTGGGCAGGAGAGCTGAGGTGGGGGTGTGTGTGGGGGGGGACGACGACACTGTGAGCAGGAGGGGTCAGAGAACATGGAGATGGGATTGCAGCTGCAAAGTGGAGAGTGAATCCTGTCTTGGTGCAGTAGGTGGCAGGGCTGAAGGGGGAGGTAGGGGTTAGTGAGAGTGTTTTGAGTTTTTTTGTTTTTTGTTTTGGAGTGTGTCAGTGGAGAGATTACCACAGGTCATTTGCTAAACCTGAGGCCTCTTGTATGTGACTAGCAGGAAGTGTGTGGTGGTTTCAATATGCTGGGCTCAGATAGTGGCACTATTAGGAGGTGCGGCCTTGTTGCAGGAAGTGTGATATTGTGGGGGGTGAGCTTTGATACCTTCCTACTTAGCTGCCCTTGAGACAATCTCTGAACCTCTGAACCTGTAAGCCAGCCCCAATTAAATGTTGTCCTTTCTAAGAGTTGTCTTAGTCATGATGTCTCTTCACAGCAGTGGAAACCCTGACCAACACAGAGGGGTTGATTTGTCCCTGTTGAGCCACATACTTGTAAGGAACAAGTATGTGGCTCAACCGGGACACCTTGCTTTGGTGTTTAATTTTATGCATATGGGTATTTTGCCTGTTTGCATGTTTATGTACCATGTTGTATGCATGGTGTCTACAGAGGCCAGAAGAGGGCATCAGAACCCCCTGGAACTGGAGCCACCTTATGGGTGTGGGGAATCAAACCTGGGTCCTCTGGAGGAGCAGTTTGTGCTCTTGACCACTGAGCCATCTTTTAGCTTCTGTTCTGTCCTTAATCCTTCATCCATGCTGTGGCCAACGTGCATTAGAACATTGCTGACTTTTATCCCTCATGCTGCTGACCTGGATGGGTACTCAGCTTTTGTTTTGTGAAGCACACACAGGTTTGAAGTTGAAGCCAGTTTTTTCTGGGTTCCTCAGTCCAGGCAGTATTTGAATCTGAATGCTCCTTCCTTGTGAATTCCACTATTCTCTTTCACTGGTGGTGGCTTTACTGCAGGTGGGTTGTGTGTTCTGCTACCTGCTGGTCATCTACCACAAGACAAATCATGTTTTGAGGCACTCTCCACATGTATGACTATTCAATAGATGTAGACCCGAAGCATAATGACTATTTTAGTAGAGCCAACTGCTCTGAGTTGAGTGGTTTACACGTAATGCCACAAATCTGACAGAGCTAATTTCCTCTCCTTTGAAACTTTTTTTTTTCAGTCCAGGTTTTAAAATTTAATAAGAACAACATGTTTTCATGTTTTAAGGGATCACTTTTCTGTGTTAATCTCAGAAAGAATGATTTTTTTATAGTCCACATGTCTGTTCTAGGGACGGATGATTCTGGTGGCTCAAGGTATTGGGAAGACTTGTGAGATTCAGATTCTACGCTGTTGGAGACATGTGATCGTGGGAAATGGCTATATATTCTTGTTATTGGGGTTACTTTGACTATGCCAGACTACTCAGTTTTGCCAGGGTGTAACAATTTCTAAAAGTCATAACAGAGCACCTGCTTGGTGCAGGGCCAGACAGGATAAACGGAATAGATGGGGGTATCTGTGTAATGTGTGACCTCACAGCGACTATTTCCTCACTGGGGATTGTCTCTGAGATCCTGTGTTCTCAAGCTTCTGTGATTGAAGCATACTATGAAGTACATGGTTTCATTTTCATGGTGACAGCTGGAGGTACCATATGATTCCTTCTGGGTGATTCTAAGTGGTCAGACTCAGTGACCTACTGACCTTGGTGAGGTGTTCTGGAAGCTTCTTTGGAGGTAGAGCTCGTGTTTTGCATTGGATGCACCTTTTCCCCTTTCTCCTTTTTGTTTAGGTTTTTGTTTTTATGGTATAGGGGTGGAACTTGCACATGGTAGGCAAGTACACTACCATTGAACTTCTTTGCCATCTTTAGCCCCTGTGTTTGATGCATCTGAGACAGTTTTACATAGCAGTAAAGATTAGAAACAATGTAGCCATGTTCACATTTTGCCTTTTGCATGTAACTATTTGTAACACACCTAGAACCTAGGTTGGCAGCTCTCTATATAAAGGAAAAAGAACCATTTAAAGAACAGATTGATCCTAAACAGGGATTAAGAGTGTACTCTACACAGCACAGGAAGGGATGTGCTTTGAAAACACAAGTGCGGAACAAAAACTCTAAGCACATGGTCTACGGAACAAGAATACTTCGTAAAACATGGCTCCAACGTTCCACATGGTTGAGAATCTAGGCACCAAGAAATTTCAGCTGGATCTGGCATCATGTGTCTGTACTCTTTGAGCAGGGCCAAACTATCAAACATAGGGCCTTGTGCTGCCCCAGGCGCTCACAGTTGGGCACCATCTTGTCTGCCTGCATCCCCCCTCCCCCACCTTTATTAGGCTACTGGATAAACATTGGATTAAGCTATTGATTTCTTTCCTGGGCGGCTATGGCCTTGTTAAGAAAGTCAGATTTTGATCTTTTCTGAGCCTTCGATGTAATCTCATTTTGTAGAGGAAGTCTCATCTGGCTTTGGTCAAATAATATACTTACATATTAATTTTTAAGTGACACTTAGTTGGTTCTTGGAGTGTAATTTCATTTTCTTGAGTGACATCTGGCCTGATCCGTAACATGTGCTTCACTTGACTCTAACTGCCCGTGTGCTGAAACAGTATTTCAGTTATGAACAAAAGATCTGAACCTACCTTTAGCCAGATGTGGTTTTCCTATCAACTATAGCCAGTCATGCTATGTATCTTGCTTATAGATGTCAGGAGACTGATACCTTTTCTTCTGTGTTCCATTAAAAAAAATTATCAGTCACACAAAGTTTAACACATGCTCAGAACACGCTTTGAGTCTGGTGTGTATCTGTCTGTGTCTGTCTGTCTATCTATCTATCTCTCTACCCATCCATTCATCCATCCATCCATCCATCCACCCATCCACCCATCCATCTATCCATCCATCCATCTTACTTTTAAGCTAAACTTCTGGCTACTCAGTTTAGGTAAGGTAAAATTACAATAATAATAGTTATTATTATTATTTTTTGTAGTAATTTCTCTTCACTTGTAAGGATTTCACACTTCTTTGTAAACCATTTCTTGCTTCTCATCATTTTGGGGAAGAACTATGTCTCCTAACAGACAGGCAAGTGACAAGTACAATGGCTTTGGAGTTTAGAGTTTGCACTGAAACCTGGGCGCTCCTAGCTAGAAGCTGCTCCCTGACAGGCCTCTAGTGCCCATGCAGATCTGCATCCTTTAACAGGCCTGATGTGATTGTACGGAGCTGCTCCTGGCTTTTTTTTTTTTTTTTTGTCCACTAGCCACATCTACTTCAAGTACCATGAGATCCTCTGCTGCCCATTTTCTCCTGCTGCTGAGAATATCTCACCAGCAGTTGGGCATTTGGGTGCCAGTGTGTTCCCATTAGCTTTCATTATGACGGAGAAATGAAGGCCTGGAGGTTCCGGTGGGGACAGGAGACCCACCTGGGTATGGTTGTAAGTCTCCAGAGCTCTGTGTTCACTCGGGAACTTTTGGCGACAGCACTGTCCTTGTTTCTGAGTCTCAGTAAGATATATATATAGCATTGTTGGGCTATTGAGGGAAGTCTCTACTGTAATGCCTGCCTTGGCTTTGGCTTGCCAGTTCAGTACCCTCCCACCCACCCTCAGCAGAGAGGACCTTAGTTTGCTTTGCAGATGTTTGTCATCCTCCGCTGAAGTTCCTCTTTGGATACATACACTCTTTTTGATGGCATACCTTGGAGCAGTACAATAACAGAGGTTCTCTCCGTGCAGCCTCCCTTTTTTGACCGTGGAGAGACGATGCTGTGAGTGTGTTAAGCACTATTTCGGCTTTTTTGTTCTCTGCTCAGGAGATGGGTTTGCCACCTTAAGGCGCTGGCAAGTGTGGCTGCACAGGGACACCTGAAGTAGTCATCGGTTTGGATTCCCATCTCCAACTAGTCTTTCTCACTTGGAGATTTTTGAAACCAGCTAGGCAAGTTGCCAGTGTATGGGACTGCAAAAACTGTCCTGGTGAGGAGGAAAACCCAAAAGCAAAGCCAAAGAGTTCCACAGCCAGAAAGCTCTGTTTATGTTCTTCATGTTACAGGTATGTGGAGGGGGGAAAGGGGCCTCCCTGCATTCTCCTGGGTTCTTGGGCCTAACTACTAACTGAGTTGATCAACCCCAGTTTAGCCCTAGAAAAGATGTTGAATTGTGCACAGACAGGGATTCTGTAAGATCTGAGACTCATAGACTTGTCAGTTAAGCTCAGGCATCACCTGAATTGCTGGAAGGAAGCGTTGGGGCATTCGGAGGGGAGGGGGGTAGTTCTCCTTATGGGAGGAGCAGCAGGGGCTATAGGTGAGTGCAGTATTGTATAGCTGGATGCAGTACCTCAGTAATAAATGCTGTTTGGGGTGGCTCCTTCCCTGGTACACATCCTGAGATATATAGAGTTCTCTTTTAGATATAAATGGCTTTGCCAAAAGGGCTACTTTTCAGAACTGCTCCTGCGTCAGCTCACGTATGCCAACCAGGTGTATTTTGGAAGTAGCATATTTCAGTCTCCCTCATTTATATTTTAGGATGGTGTGTCCTAATCCTTAGCCTTTCCATGTGTCCCAGAAAACTAAGTTTGTTAAATTAAAAGGAAATTCTTACAAAACACGTGTGATGTTTTTGTTGGCATAGCATGAGAGAAAAGCACAAACACCATGCCCTTGGGCAGAGGTCTTAGGTAAGTCCAGCTGTGATGGAGCCCTTACCCAAATGAAGTTGTAGATCAGGTACATTGGTTCATGAGAAGAACAAGTCCATGAGCCCTTTAATTCTAGAGTGGCAAGTTTAAAATACTATTTAGAAAAATAGCCTAAGGTGTCTGGGCAGTATAGAATTATATGTTATGAACCATAAACAAATGAGTCAATGCTATGTCTCAGTAAACACAGAGGTATGTAAAAAGAGCATGAACATACATTTTGGGAATGATACACACTAATTTGAAAAATAATTTCCACAGGGTGGTATGGAGAAGGCAGGATGCTTACATATAACTATTATTATTATTATTATTATTATTATTATTATTATTATTATTTTAATAAAAAACTGAAATAGAGGCTGGGAAAGTAGCTCAGTTTGCAAGCATGAGGTCCTGAGTTTGGGACCTAGAACCCATGAAAATTGATATATGCTTGTATCTCTTGTGCTGGGGAGACTCTTGGGGGCTCCCTTATGGGGCTCCTTGGCCAATGAGCCTAGTCTACTCTGCAAACTGGAGGCCAATCATTGACTGTTTCTTAAAAGGATCAAGGTGGACAGCTCTTGAAGGATGACAGCCAAGACTGAACTCTGGCTCCACATGCACAGATGTGTATATGCACCCACAAAAACATGTACCCCTGCACATCCATCCACAAACCGACATAGGAAAGTAAACAAAGGAGAGCTGCTAAGTGGTAGAGCTGTATTTTTTAATGGTTAGTAAATTCTGAAAGAAAATTAAAAACTAGGCCAGCTTAGTGGCCCATGCCTTTAAACCTAGCAGAGGCAAGAGGATCTCTGAGTTAGAGGTCAGCCTGGTTTACAAAGTACTGGAGTGCCTGGATAGCCTGGGCTACACGGAGAAACCCAGTATTGAAAACAAACAAACAAATGGACGAATAGAAAATTAAAGACTAGACAATTAGAATATTTATATTTTATGTTTACTATAAAACTTGTAGATAACACATAAACAAAAACTAAAACACGATACCCACCCATTTTATACCATATTCTACTTGTGATATTTATAATTTCTCAGATGAATTATCCCAGCCCAGGCTCAATTCGTTAGCACCATGTCTCTGCTAGTTCTAACAAGCCTGTACACTTGCAGTGAAATTGTAAGTAGTGACTTCAACTATGCATATTTACCTGAAAGTGTCATTTAACAGTTTAAAAGTAGTGATGCTGAAACCTTACCAGGCTTGGACCCCGTCACGGGAACTTAGTTAAATGAGACGTTTAATCCAGGTTATGTGTTACAGGTGTCTGGAATGCAGCATGGCTTCTGTTTTGGCCACTTAGAAGTTTAACCGAAGGCAGAAAGGAGTCTTCATTGTAACAAGTACTTTAAGTTATTCATGGTGAAGAGACATGAATTAAAAATGTCTCCTTGTTTTTCATAATAAGAAACAACCTTCCTGTTTGATTTTTCAGAGCATAATTTCAGTACTGAGCTTGTGCTGGCCGTGGAGGAACAAGAACATTCTCGATCTCTACAATTCAGACTCTGTACTTAACAAGTGGTAGCAAGGGTTGGCTTAGACCACCGTGGCCTGACGGTGGCCATTAGGATTCATGCTTACTGGTTTCATGATTTTTCCGATTTTCTTAGGTCCACCTTTATGTGTTTGTTTGTTTATTAAATTATCATTTATTGATCTGGAGAGATGGCATAGTGGTTAAGAATGCTTTACAGAGGACCTGGGTTCAGTTCCTAGCACATGCATGGCGGCTCACCTCTGACACCCTCATTTGGTTTCCATAGGGACCAGACACACCTACAGTGGGTGTGTGCGTGTGTGTGTGTGTATGTGTGTGTACACATACAGGCAAACACTCATAAAAATAAAAATAAATAAATCTTTAAATTCTCTCTTTTTTTTTTTCCTTAGACAGTTCTTTCCAGAGGGAAAGAGGCCTTAGGGGCCATAGGAAATTTAATCGGAAGTAATAAAAGATTTCTTACTAGGGGCTGGGAAAATAGCCCATTGGTAAAGAGTACTGGATGCTCTTTCAGAGGAGTCAGGTTCAATTCCTAACTGTATGTGACTCCACATGTATGTGTAATTATGTCTCAGCACCTCTGAGGACACCAGGCACTGTGTGTGCATACAAAATACCCATACACATAAAATAAATAAATACGTTTTAAAAAGACTACTTACTGCATTACCTCTATATGGTCTCAATTTGTGAATTACTATTCAAGTTAGAACCACTGTGAGTAAAAAGTAACATTTTTATTATGTCCTGATATACCTCACAAATACTAAAGCAGCCATTAGTGACTAAAAATTGAAGTTTTAGTAGAACTTGAAGTAGAAACTGAAAGCTTCCTATTTTTAAGATGTCTTCCCCCCCCCTTATTATTTATGGCATTTGTATGTAACAGAAGCAAACAGACACAGAAAGTGAGGCATAAGGTCACTCTGTAAATCACAAACCCAGTGTCAAGAGTTCAGAACACTTCATATATTTACTTTTGATTTTTTTTAAAAGAACAATTTATTTATTTTATGTACACAAATACACTGTAGCTGTCTTCAGACACACCAGAAGAGGGCATCAGATCCCATTACAGATGGTTGTGAGCCATCATGTGGTTGCTGGGAATTGAACTCAGGACCTCTGGAAGAGCAGTCAGTACTTGTCGTAAGTGCTGAGCCATCTCTCTACCTCCTACTTTTTATTCTTTATAAATTTTTTTTTTTTTTTTTTTTGGCAAAAATTTTCTGAATTGCCATTGCTGGAAACTTCAGTTTCAGCTAACCTACTAGGCCACATGTTCCCAAGGTTTTTACATCTTACAAATATCCTGAAATAGATTGTTGAAAAGAAATTAGAAAAGTTGGAATGTGTAAGAATGAACACACACACACACACAGACACCTTGGTAAAGATACAACCAGTTGTAGATCCTCTCAGTACTTCCTTGCATTGCTTTCTGATGCCACTGTAAGAATCTCCCCCAAACTGTCCTAAAAGCAGCCAGACTTCAGGAGGTAGCACATGCCTTGGGTGGCAGAGGCAGGTGGATCCCTGAGTTTGAGGCTAGCCTGGTGTGCAGAGCGAGTTCCAGGACTGCCTGGGATACACAGAGAAAAAACCCCTGTGTTAAAAAACAAAAACAAAACCTTCCTCAAACTTGATGGCTTAAAACAAGGAAGTGTGCTACTCTCTGGCAGTCCTGGAGATCAGAGGGCTGTGCTTTCTATAGAGCCTCCTGCAAACTCTAGCTCCCTGGTTCTTCCAGCATCCATGACCAGCATCCAGGGTTCTGGATTCTGGATTCATCTCAGCATTTACGCTTACCTTCCACTTCCTCTGCTGTCTTTTTCTCTTCCATAGGGTGGAAAGGGTACATGAGCTTTCATTAAGTGCTCACCCAAGAGAACCCAGGATAATAGCTTCATCTGAAATTTTTTCAATTCAAGATTTATTTGTTTAATTATGTATATATGTGTGTAGCATTGTTTGCAGGTGCCTGGAAAGGCCAAAGGAAGGTGATTCATTCTCTGGAACTGGAGTTAAATAACCCAGTCAGAGGTGTATAGACTCTCCCCATGTAAGGTCTTGCAGGCTTTGCCCTCCTGCCTGTACTACAAAAGCAAGCAATTGTACTGTGGTTTGTGTTCTACCAAGTCATTGTTTTTTGCTAAAGTATCTGCTGGCCAAATTCCATGGTATGATAGCCAGTTCCTTTCAGGATTTTAGCAGCTGGTTGTAAATTATTGCCAGCTTGAAACTGACCTTGGTGGGAGTCTTTACACCATGGAAACTGGCAAATGCTGCAAATCAAGGCTTCCCCCACCCCCCAAACTCCTACACCAGAGAGCTGCTTTACCAAAACACCATCCATGGATCAAATCTCTCTGACCACAAGAAACTCAGCCTGGAGTATTTCTTTTCCCAAGAACTAAACTCTCAGGGCCTCCACTCAAGGCTTTGCTTGTCTTCCCACCCACTTTTTGTTATGCTACAAGTAACCGTGAATATTTGTATGCTCTAATAAACATTTTTTCCCTCTGAGCTAGTACCTATCTTTCGTCTTTTACAGCCTGGCTCATTTCCTAGCTGGGGATCAATAATACATATTTGAACTGATTCCTTTATTTGGCCTCCCCTCCCCTCCCCCCCAGAGACGACTCACAAACTGATAAAAACTGAGGCTTAGGTAGTTTTACCACCATACCAACGATACATATTTGCATTCTCTATATTTACTTATTTGGAGACGAACTTCCATTTAGGTTCTTTTGGTGTGCGTGTTTTGAGATGGAGTCTCACAGTATAGCTCGGGCTGGCCTTGTGTTCAGTCTGTGGAGTGCTGCGCTAGTCAAGGTGCATAAACACACCTGACAGGAGTCTGGGTTATGAGCGACATCGATCAAAAGCATTTTAAGCACTCTGTACCCAGTTCTGTTGAGTGGCCTTCTTAGGTCTGTCTAGCTGCTCGTGTTGCTGCGGAGAGACTGTTTCTGACATGGAACAGAAATGAACTGAAAGCTGAATTGAAAACAAACCTGTGACAAACCCACTTGATGCAGTGTGCTGGGTGAGCCCAGGGGAATGTCATTAGAATGCTGGCACAAATGGCATGAATGCTTCTCGAGGTCGCTTGGGTTGACGGAAAACCCTTTTGTCAAAAACACCTACCTCTCCTTGGAGAACCAAGGAGAACGTGAGGCTGCTCTTCTGATTTTGCTTCAGCATTCGCTGCAGCAATTACTGGGATGGGTGCTCAGTTACGGAGTTTTGGTAGATGAAAGCAAGTATTCGAGTCTTGACAAACGAGGACAGGCATGGATGGACTCTGTTCTAAAATGAAGCAGTGTAACGAATGGTATGAGTGATGAGGTTTTATTATTTACTCTTTAATTCAGATTGTCCTGGTTAGCTTAACTTTTGATTTTGGGGATTTGGGGATACAGGATTGATCACCTTGACGACCTGATTATATCTTTGTCTTGAAACATAAGCTCAAAAAAATATGGCACATGGAAATGGATGGTTGTCTCCTTTGTTCAGTCCTTCCTACGGAATCCCTCTGCTTCGGGGTTTGTTGGCTCCATGATGATCCGGGGCACTGTTACCATCTAGGTGCTTTTTGGATTTTCAGGCCCTTCCTCAGATCTGAGTCTGACTGTGTATTTTAATAAGATCCCCTGTGATCTATGTGTTTAATAGCCTTATAAGAAGCTGATTGAGTAGGAGGAAGCATTAGCAACTATAGCAGTCTCTGTGGGATGCCACTGGAAAGGTAATCAGAACAACAAAGTCAAGATTTTCAAAGATTGTTTAGAGTTTCATTTCAAGAGTTTTACCCTTGACCTTTGTGTCTGAAAAAATCTCAATGCTGATACTAGGTTTTAGGGAATTTTTCTCAGTTGAACCCCTTAGATAGGGTGTAAACTGGGTACAGACGTCATCTTTTTGGCTGTTAACTGCTTCACAACCTCTGATAGTCTCCATGCTCTGTCACCTGCATCTTGTGTCCCACTGCTGATGTTATTCCTTACAGTGTGCTTCACCTCAGGGGACCCAGGGTACTGACACTGCCATATTGCTCCTGTATCAAGTGATCCCACGGGGCCAGAGGGGTAAGGCTCAGAGTGTCAGATCTTCAAGGAGGCATTTTCTGACTCACAGATGTGGACAAATGTGCATGTTTTAGACTTTTCAAGTGAAAACAACGTTACTTACTCATGCAAAAGAGCAAACAGCTTTAGCCCAAGTTGGCAGAAGTCATGATTTTCCTGCCTCGACACCTAGAGTGTTGGGTTGCAGATTACAAGTCCATTTTGCATTTTTGTTTTAAAACTGGGACTGCTGAAGCCAGGGCTCATCCTGTTAGCTTTCCTAGGCTCCGCCCCACAGTTTCCTGGCAACACCAGGTAGGCCTGACTCACTATAAAAGGGGCTGCCTGCCTCCTCCTCACTCTCTTACTCTCTTAACTTCTCAGCCCCTTCTGTCTTCATTTCCCTCCCCCCATCTCTTTCCATGTGTTTCTGGTCAGACTCCCCTCTATCTCTTAGTCTCTGTCTTTCTCTGTCTCTACTCCCTCCTCAACTCCCCTCCCCATGCCCTAAATAAACTCTATTCCAGATGGTATCCCGTTGTGTGGCTGATACCTTAGGGACCCGCAGAGGCACGCCCCCTTCCACCTCACCATACCACACCTCTACTGAACGAACACGTATCCTGGCTCGGGCTCGTATCCTGGCTCGATCTTTTTAATAAAACACAACAGGTCTGAAGTTTCCTGCCCAGCCACGGACAAGGACAACTTTGAGCCTCTGATCATCCTTGCCTATGTCTTCTGGGCGTTGGGATTACAGGCATTAGCAGCCCCTCCCAACTCCCGGAGCTAATATTTTGTTCCTTTTGAACACTGATGCGGTGGTAGGTGAGTGTGGGTAAAGGAAGGGGAATTTAGTGTCCTGAGGGGAACTTGGGTGTGGTCATGGGAGTGACATGACCTTGCCTTTGTGTTTTTGTTTTGTTTCTTAGATATAAGCTACCAGGGCCACCCTAAAACTTGGGAGGTACAGATAGATGAGAAGTTCAAGGCCAGACTTGGCTGTGTTGGGAATTTGAGCCCAACCTGGACTACTTGAAACTCTGCTTCAGACAAACAAGCACCATACTAACCAAGCAAAAACCAAACACCCAGTCCTCAAATCAGACTAACTGTAACTGTCAGTTCGTCCGTGGAGGTAGACTAGACTTATTAGTGTGTACAGATCACTGCCTAGAAAGATTTTCACTTAACTCTGCCTTTAAATTATTCATAAGAAGTGACAGTTGGGAAACCCACTGTACCCTGTCCCAGAAGTAAAAGGTCCCGAGGGTTGCCTGGGAGATTTGGGTGGTAATGTGATAAGGGACACATAGCACTGTTCTCTCCCTCCCCCAGTTCAAGCTGTCTGCTGCTGTGTGTGCCTCCTGCGCCCTTTGTCTCTGTTCTGAAGCCTTCAGATTGGCTCCCTATTACTGTCCAGGGTGACCAAGCTCATCCACCCACTCAACAACCCAGCTCTGTTCTCTATTGGCCTCTCCTTCCCCATCCTTCCTTGCTTCAACAGAGCAGATGAGGTACACATGGAAATTAGAAGTCACTTAGAAGCCAAAAGAACTCATGGCACTTGAAATGAGTTCCTCCTCTTGGCTGGCATTTCGCACAGATGTCAACTAGAGTAATTTCATGCCTGATTAGTGGAAGGGTTTGTTTCCTAGTATATCCTGCCATGTTTAACAATTTTTATTACATGGAGAACTTTAAATTGACTCCCTTCCATTTTAAGGATGCTGGAATATATTGATACATCAAAAGCAAAAAGGCTTCGGCGTGTATCCACTCTATCCCATTGACGCTTGGTAAAAAATAAATGTCTTTAAATTCATGGGCATTGATTGACTCAGGAAGATGGCTGTAGAACTTTCCCTAATAAAATATGTTGGTGCTTCTCAGTTTTTATAGATAACTTTATTTATTTTTAAAAATTATTCCTGAAGTAATACATTTTCTCCTAGTATTGTTGGTAGTGATTGGCAAGTGACCCAAAAGGGGCAAGACTTAATATAAAAGAGGCAGTCAGTCATCAGCTTGATACAGATCCATCTTGGCATCATTACCATGCCATCTGACCTTTGGGCTTCAGTCACACAAGTAAAGGACAAGGGAGCTTGAGGGAGGCACCTGTGACAAAGCCTTGTATCAAACTAGTGCATTTCATTCTGCGAGGCCTCAGACTCCTGCTAAACATATCATTTCAGTGGGCTTGTTCATCTGCTTTCCTGGTTCCTGAAGCACAGCCTCGGCAGAATGGTAGGGAGCAGTATAGGCGCACACACACACACACAGACTGATGGTGGCAGCTTGCTGGCAGGGGGGTACATGGGAAGAGCCAGCACACTGAGGAGCAGAATCAAATCTGTTCAGCAGGTCTGTTTAAAAGGTCTAAGAGGGGCATGTTCCTATAGCCTTTCACGGGGACCGGGGGTGGGGTGGGGTGGGTGGGGAATGGTTAAATTATAACATTTTGCAATGCTGAAGATTCTGACTGAAGTTATTTGAGGAAGCCAATGATACTCTAAAGGTATCCTACTTCCCATTAGCAATATTATGAAGATTACCACACTATGTGTGAGGTGCAAGGTACCCAGTATCCATGGCCCTGGGTAACAGTCCATTGATTAAGGTGTATGTATTTTGTAGTTTTAAATGAATGTAATTTGAACGAGTGTTGTATCTTCTGAGGCAGCCCACTTAGGTTCTTCTAAGATGACTGGAACCCACATGGAGCATGAATAAAGCTGTGACCTCCGGGGCTGACTAGAACCATTATATTTGAGGTTGGCCAGTAGCAAGGTTGATCCAATTGTTAAATGAATGTTTGTGATTTTCTTTGTATTAGCAATATTCAATCATGTAGGCCAGTGGTTCTCAACCTTCCTAATGCTATGACCCTTTAATACAGTTGTGGTGATTTCAACCATGAGATTATTTCGTGCTGCTTCATATCTGTAATTTGGCTACTGTTATAAATCGTAATGTAAATATCTGATATGTAGTATATCTGATATGTCAAGACCCACAGATTGAAAACCACTAATCTAGGCCATAGATTAGTCAGTACATGGAGGGTTGGCTAATCAATTCTGTTTTGTGGTTTGTAGGAACAGTTTCTAGAGATCCAGTTTGTTAGTGGGCCTACATTTAGGTAAAATTGGTGTTTTTAAAAATAACTTCAGCTGTCTGTATAAATATAAACAACTTCAAGGGACAGTCTTGAGTCTTGGCTCTCATAGGCAGTTATTTCTCTTGGTTGCATATGCTGAGCTTTCTCCTTGCCCCTCCGTTAGGCTCTTGCTGGATATGTGCAGGGCTGGGGATATGTGAGGAGTGTGTACTAGTTACTGGACTGGGCGCGCTGAGACTGTACACACACTCCAAGAGGCCTGGTGAGGATTCAGCCGTATCAGGGTATATCGGGGACAGCGAGGGGTTCATTATGAACTACAATGCAGCTATAAATAAGACGTGGACAGCAAGTTGGAGAGAACTGTGTACATCGTTTGGGGCCCATGCATTCTTCAAGGGCAGAAGGATGTACTGGGGAATGGTCCCTCTGAAGCTCTGTCATGCTAAACAGCATCGCGGCCTCTTCCACATTTTTCTGAGGTGCTTTTAAAACTAACTCATTTTTGTATTTTTAATTCTTTTTACCTGTTGTTTTCTGGAGACTGGGTGTCACATAGCCCGGTCTGGCTGTTATAGATATAGTGAAAGATGGTCCTCTGCCTTCACCTCTTCAATACCAGGAGGATGGGTGTGTACCGCTGTGCCTGGCAGCTTCATCATCTCTGTACTTGTAATAATGGTCAGCATAGACACATCATTGAAAATTAAGAGCTGAGGTAGGTAGGACCAGCACGACCAGTAGATGTGAACTTTGGACCTAGTGGTATCTGATATATATAACCTGCTTCCCTTCTGCGATCACTGCTCTGGCATGGAGTATGTGTAGGCTTGGGTTTCTCTGTCTGTGACTTGAGGGATTTAAGCCTCATGGTCTCTTGAGAACCCTTTAGCTTTTCTGACCTCATCAATGCTAAGGGCTGTTTTCTCAGTTGGCTCTTCAGTCCCAGTGTCGTCTTGTGTAGCATGAGAACCCATTGTCCTAGGGACACTTTGCTTTGTAGCTTCTTCAATGGACATCCCAGCCCTGGTATGCTTGAAGAACCTGGTCTCAGAGAGTTGGAATAGACTTGTGACACAAAGCTTGCCTTTAGAACTTTTCGTTTTCCGGAACGGGGTTTCCCTGTGTAGCCCTGGCTGTCCTGGATCTCACTGTGTAGACCAGGCTGGCCTTGAACTCGGAGATCCTCCTGCGTGTACTTCCTGTGAGCTGGGATCAAAGATATTTGCCTCTGCCCAGTTGCTTTTAGAACCTTTAATCAGTTTATTTTGCAGTAAGCTTGTTAGTGTTTATATGACTGATTCTTTGCTTGTTGCTGTCTGCCTCACTCAGAGTTTCTCTCTGCACCAGGGGATGGTGCTGGGCACCCCAAGAAACTAGGGGAGGTGCTTTACCCCAATGCATTGCAAAATAGGGTTTCTAGGTGTTCTGCTTTAACCAGCAGCTAATTGCTTTAGCATCGTGGGGTCTCCCCCAATAGTATTCTCTCTGATTGGGTGGCCTTTGAGGAAGATTGCTTCCTGGGGCCAGCCTGAAGGGGTGTTCTTGGCCCCATATTCTGCCTGCTGGTGGCAGGAGGGGAGGCAGGAACAGGTGCAAACATGGCTGTATTTCACTTTTGCTGAAAGCAGGAAGTGAAGTGAAACTGCTTACCTTATCCTTGATCGTGGCATTCCTTAACCCGTGATCCCCCCCCCCCCCCCCCGAATGCTGGACTAGAAACCGCATTTAAAGAGCTTCTGATGATCACACTTTTTCAGAAGTGGGTCCAGTCATCGGTAATCAAATTCTTCTTGTGATCTGCAGAGAGATGTCTACATTCTGAACAGGCTTGCTTTTCCATTGCTTTGCCGGAGTTCAGAAGTTTGAGCTACCACTGAAGTATGGTCTGTGGAGGGGCGGGGCTCTCTGTCTCCAATGAGGTGCTTTCAGTGTCGGGCAAGCCTATCATCTTTCGCAGGAGTGCTTACTCTGTAATCCAAGCAATAGCCACGAAGCCTGTTTTATTGTTTGTGGAGTCCTGCGGCTAGGAGCGCTTCCCAGACGGGAAGGAGGGCAAGTGGGCGGTTTATGATTCTGCCTGTGCCGGGACAACAGAGCCGAACCCTTTGATTTCTCCTGAGTAACCTGTGTGGGTGAACTTTAAACTGGGGGCCTGCTTGACGCTGGATCTTTTTCTGCAGGGTGAGGAGTTAGCTCCAGAAGCCTGGCTTTCTGCCTTCGGAAGGAAAGATGCCCTGGAGAGGCGTAGGATTACATTTAGGGATGCTAGCTATACAGCCAAGAGTCGGGGTACCTTAGCTCTTCTTCTTCGCAAAGTCTTGGCAAGTGTGTCTGAAAAATGAGTATACTGTTTCCTTTTCTAAAGCTTGTGTTTCTATTTATTTTTATTATTTTTATTTTTGCCTGTGGACCGCCCGCCAGATATTGGTGCTACAATGTGGCTAAAGCAAACCATTTTTTTTGTTTTGTTTTGTTTTTAAATATCTTTAATCCTTCATTTTCATTTTAATCGGGCACGAAGAAGCACAAAGCCTGCCTGACTCTCAGCGTTGTCTGGATAAGTGGGAAGGGGCAGGCCCCTTTCAAGGATCCGGGCCAATTCTAAAAAGCCAGCATTTTGTTTGTTGGGCTGCCCTTTGTCTCTAGAGGATTTTGATGTGAAAGAAGATGAAAAAGGAAGGCTCCTCAGGTTCCTTCAGAATCAAGGCAAATCCAGGCTCCCTCTCACGTGCTGTGAGTTGGATAAATTTCTCCTCTCTGTCCAGGCAGACAAAGAGGCTGTTTCGCAGTGATGGAGAGCTGTCCGTTTGTGGGCAGCAGGTGGAAGCAGATGATGAGAATTGGATATACAGGACCCAGCCCAGAAAAGGTGACTTTATTTTATTCTTAATTTAAACATCTTTTAAAAAGTTTGCTCTATAGAATTCTTTGTTCCTGCCAGTGCTTTCCTGTCGTGTCCTGTCCTACTCCATCAGGAGTTTATATTTGTTTTTGTGCTGGAGCTAAGCGCCATTCATTTGTTTACATGTCTAAAATAAAAAACTGCTCCAAGATTCAACTTGAGACTGTAGCCTTCCAAGAAGGTTAAATAGCTGTTTGCTGCAGGTGTTCTCCCTCCCGTTCCCAATCCATGCTCACCTGTGACCTGGAGTAAGTCAATAAGAAAGTATCACCCAGATGGCATCATCTGGTCTGGGCAAGTCATGAGCTGTTTCCTGTAACTGGTCTGAGAAAGCTTGGGGGTTTGTGGATGGTCTTTCTGCGTCTTTCTTCTGAGGAGATGAATGAGCTTGGTGAAGGTGTGACTTAGACAGGTGTTGAGTGTAACACGGAGGAAAATGGACACAAGGGGTTTACCTTGGCCAAAAGAGTTTTGGATTTATGTCAGGTTCCTTGTGGGACAGCGTTGGTGTCTGTTCTCAGGACTAGCATGTTAGTCTCCCCTGGAAGGTAAGGAAACTATAGTCCTGCTGGAGGACAGGGTGCATTCTAGTATTTTATAGCACTCCCGACTTTCTATATAGAAGTTCTGACGTCTGCCTATTAGGATGTCTGCTGTAGGGATGGCATTGTTTAGCTCTGAGATGGTTTCTTCGTTGGATGTTGTCCAGAGTCCAGCAGGGAAGCACTCCTGTGTGGTATGAAGGAGCCTAGTCCAGACACTGCCAGGACTGTGTGACTTGTTTACTGTGTTCTCTCTCTGCCAAGAGAAGCCTTGCTAGAACATCCCAGGAACTCATGCTTTCCTTTCTTTTGGGAATGCAAACTGCAGAAATGTGAGAATGACCTAACCTGCATGCTTCTGGGTACTCTGAACACTCTGAGATTTAAAGCACAGCCTTTTCCAAGGCCAACGGATATTAACTTGATTGTGTGTCTGTTGAACTGGCAGCGGAAGGGCTGGTTAATATCTTTTGAAGATGTCAGTTTTTTACTGTGTCGAGGAGGTGGTCACCAGCGGCCTACCCATACTGAGCTTTAAAACCTGCCTTTTGGGTTCACACTGTACAATTGTCAGCACCGAAACAGCCATTTGCCTGCTGAATGAAGCTGTGGAGTTTATGTCTGTGAACTACTTTTCTAAATCAGGAATAAGCTGTGGTTTTGGTATGTGACTGGGCTGTAATGCTTGAACCAAACAAGTTTGTAGGGTGGACACTGTTGTGCTGTGGTTACAAGGGGGTACACTTTTGACTACTCCCTTTAGCCTTTGCCAGAAGTTGCTTCTCAGAACTTACTTTTCTCCAAACCAACTGCTCTCAGGTTTCTGTTGAAGAGTGTGCATGTGTGAGCATGTGGCTTTTTTTTTTTAGGACTTTCCTGCTTATGGTTTCTTGTAAGTTAACATTAAAGGGAGAGAGACTGAGTTTGTATGCCTTAGGTTTAGTTGGAAAGTGAAGCAAGTAGTGTATACTTGACTTGTAGAAAATAAAGAAGTCATTGTGAAGAGCAAAGGCAAGTTCTAAAGGAAGGCAGGACTTGTTTATTTATAATATGTGCCTTTTATCCCTTCATGTAATAGGGGCACTGTAGCCTACTATATCTAAATGGAGGCTTACTATAGTGTGTACATTTATAGGTTCTTAGAAATAATTGCCCCAGAGTAAATATCATTTTGACATATGGGCTTAGGGGAAATCCATAAAAAGATGCCTGTACATTACAAATCACAGAATTATATTGTTTCTATGTGTAGCTTACAAAAGAAAAATTGGCTCTCATCCTTGACAGACTATCCCAGGGGCATGTTCTAACAGTTGGTCTTTAGTCATCGTAATTCGTTCCTTTGGAGAAATGGAGAAGTGACATTTGTTTATGCTAGTGGATCAAAAGAGGAATCATCTTTAAGGAAAATCCTGCAAGGTTTTGGTTTTTATTCTGATGAATAACAGAGAAGCTGAATCTCTATGACTTGGATTAGCAGCCACTGCGGTGGGTGACCATGAAGATGGGGTCACAGATAAAAAAAGCTCCTAAGACTTACTGGTATGACGGGAGTATGAGTTGACTTCCATCTCTAACTCCCAGAACATGAATAGACTTTTGATTGATATGCTTTTGAAAAACTGTTGTCCTTCCCCCCCAACCCCCCTTCAGCCCTGACAGATGGAGGTGGGGCAGTGGTCGCAGGGAAAGTCAACCTTGCTTGTGCCCAGTGGGGTCTGGGGAGGCTGGCTCTGCAGGTATTTCTGCTTGTTCCCGGCTGCTTCAAGGACAGACTGACTGCTTTTCCTGCCCATTGTCACCAGGTAACACAGCCAACCCACTGGATCCTTGGTGAATAGTAAGTTGTATAACACAGCCATTCATTTTGCAAAGTAGAAGGCCTTTTTACGTGAATCTCTAGGCTGGTCAGTAACAGCCCCAATACAAGTTTTTAAGTGGTTACTTTGGGGGGTGGTATTTATTTACTTATTTCTTGAGACAGAGTGTCTCTACATAGCCCTTGCTGTCCTGGAACTCAATATGTAGACCAGCATGGCCTCGAACTCACTGAGATCTGCCTTTGCCCCCTGAGTGCTAGAATTAAAGACATTCGTGCGTCATCATGCCTAGCTTTGCGTGGTTACTTTTGAAGATATGTGTCACTGCAAGCAAAAAACCTTTGACTTTGTTACTTACACTCCAGCAACTAAGGTAAAATAATAGCTTAAGATTTCTTGGAAGACTCTTATTTGTGAGATCAGAAGTGACCAGTAGGTATCTTTCTGCTATATGACCTTAAGAAAGTTGCCTGAAGTGGGGCTGAAGAAAGGGCTCAGAGGTTAAGAATCCCTACTGCTCTTGCAGAGGACCTGAATTCCATTCCCATGACCTAGGTCAGGTGGCTTGCAGCTGCCTGTAACTACAGCTCTAGGGGATCTGACACTGTCTTGGGACTTTGGGGCCATCTACACCAAGTGTATATCTCTCCTTTCTCTACTACATAATTGAAAAAAGAGAAGCTACTGAAGAGTCATAAAAACAGGTTCAAAGCAGTCACCGGGAAGTATTTAGTCTTATTTTGTCACAGAACCTATGAATTGCAAAAGTCTCTTGTCCTGACCTTCTAGCGTGGGGAAGTAAGAGTGAGTGGTTAACACAGTTGTCAGTTCCTTTGTTCTTGCTGGGATGTGACCCACTTCAGCATACCATGCTTCAACTTAATTACAAAAACCAGAATGTGAAAGCTCGAGAGTCAGTGAACCAGGAGCGTTATCATTAGATGCCTGAATGAGAGAAAGTGAGATGTAGTCGCACAGCAGGCTTCTGGGTAGCTCTCTACCTTTGCTGTGATGGGAAGGGAGGCTCATGGGAAGAACCTTGCTTACTGGGTTCTGGATGGAGGACATGAAGGCCCCGCACTGTAGCCTTGGGGTGTCTGCTTCCACGGAAAAGCACAGAAGCAGTCTGAGAGGCAGTTCAAAAACACTAACTGTGGAAACATACAGCGTGAATAACTTAGAGAAGGCCCAGAAAAGGAACTTTGTCTGAAATAGCCTTTTCGTGTTTTCTAAGGTTTTCTCGCTGTAAGCATAGAATTAACCAGAGTTTAGTGAGTGGTTCTTCACCAGAACCACGAAAGACTCTCAGGGAGAATTAATGTTCCATCTCCATCCTGTGCTTCCCCTTTCCTGCTCACTGAAAGGAAATCAGAAGAGGTGAGGTAGCGGTGGGGTGTCCTCTCATTGCCTAGAGCATGCTTTGTTTCTCCCCAGCTCTCCTTGGATGGGGGAGGCATGATTGATGATGCTGGAACTGTCAGGTCTACAAATAGGGAGGTTAACTGACCAAGTGCAAAGCCTTGTTTTAAATAACCTTTTTATTCTCTCCATGTAGATTTTACCATCATCTGAACTTAGTAACACGATCATATTCGACTTGTCTGTATTTCAGTGCTTGTAATTTCAAACGTGAGGTTAGAGATACAGTTTCTTGTAGACTACATCCTAGGAGTGAGACCCTGGATTCATTCAATCTCTGGCACCTCTTGGCCTCCCTCCACCCTCCCACACCCCCAACCCTCTCGCCTCCCCCCCCCCCCCCCCCCCCCCCCCCCCCCAAAAGGTTACGAGAGGAGTGATGGCCATCTGGTAAGGGGAGGCTGGTGTTATTATGATCTACTTTCAACCATTTCCCTTGCTTTCACTGTGAAGGCTAGGCTAATGGTAACACAGACAGCATCCGGAATCCTGAGCGATGCAAATGCGAGTCTCTACTTCGACCCCCTCAGTAGGTTTCCTTCTCGGACATTTTAATGGCCATGTCTTTGACAGTGTTCCCTAAGACCGATGCCATGTGTTTTCTACTTGTCACCCACCCCCTTCCCCTCCCCTCCCATCCCCTCCCGGGGTCCGAAGCTTCTTGCTGTTGGCAGCATGTGGTGGCACTTGGCCTCTCTTTTCCTAGAACAGCTTTGCACCTGTTTCTCCTTCTCTGTCACCTCTCCAGTCTTCAGTCCGAAGTTGGCTCAGTGGTGTCTGTTACTAGATGATCACAATGGACTCTCCTCCTGACCTTTGTATCACCCACCCCCTTTCCCCCTCCAAAACGTTCACCGCCATCTAATATGTTATACATTTTATGTATTTATGTTCCATCTTATCTATCTCCTCCTAGTAGAATTTCGCCTCCCAAACAGGAGAGATATGTGCCAGCTTGGTAAGCAACATTGTCCCTAGCCGGATATATTTTAAAGTGAAGCATGGTATATTTTAAGTGAAGGAGTGAATGATGTTGGTGTCTATATAGAATGTGGACATTTTGTTCCTGTTACCTGCTATTTGTGTGATTGGGGACAATCACACACACTCTTTACAATGAATGATATACCATCTGTTCATAGATCACTAGCAGATATAGTTTTTTGAATGCAAATGTGTATGTTTTTAGATATTGCATTACGGTAGAGTAGTTTTTCAACCTTCCTAATGCTTTAATACAGTTCCTCATGTTATAGTGACCCCCGACTATGAAATTATTATGTTGATACTTTATAACTGTAATTTTGCTACTATTAAGAATTGTAATCTAAACATCTGATATGCAGGATATCTGACATATGACCCTTGTAAAGGGGTGATTCGATCTCCCTGATGCATCCTGCAGGTTGAGGACCACTGCCTTGGAGATTGGATGTGGCTGGATATAATGGTACTGGCTGTAATCTCTTCACTATCAACAGTCAAGAGAGTCAGAATATACTGTTTTTTTATTAAGATAGCATATAGTACAAAGTTTCAGTGTAAAGTATCTTTGGAGGGATTGTGCAATCAGGTGTAAGCTCTGACTGAGTTTGTGTAGTCCTCCTAAGAACCTATCTGTTAGTATTTTTGTCAGATCCTGAGATAACCAAAGGTTAACATTGAAAGCCGTGTCTGAATCACTCAGCTCAGCCTCAGTTATTAGCATTAGCTGGTATTTGGTGAATGCTTATCAGGGCTAAACACTACTAATAACACTGTACGTGAATTAACTTAATTAATAGATATTGTCTAGGTATCATAAATGGCCAATGAAAGTAGCAATTGATTTGATAATCAGGATCGGGCAAGATTATTAGAATGGAACTAGTCATGAAAATTCCCTGTAATCAGACAGGAACACACACACACACACACACCCGTGTAATTTTTCAGACAGAGAAGTGACATTGGCAATACCTTGGCCATTTTGGAGTCATGGACTCAGTATGTTTTGGTTTCGGGGAGATGTGTTTCCCCTCTCTCCTGGATTTGCAGCTCTTTGAAGTCTCCTCTGTGCCTCCCCCTTACTTTGTAAGCCAGTGAATAGATATTGTGGGAACATGGGTTCAGTAGACCATGGGGGCATGGCGGGCTAAATGGAGCAGAGCACAGAGGATTAGAGCCAGGCCATCTAGGGACTGTCATCATGAGAAGAGTCGAAGCACTTATTGAAATTATTATATAGTCACCCAAGGAGAGCATTTATGGAGCTACAGATTATCCAGCTAGGCTGTCTTTATTAGGCGACCTCATGGGTTTATAGTGACATGTTTTTAAAAAGTACTGTTAAAATTTGTTTTAGCTGTATGAAAGGCAGGGGTTTGTTGCATTAGATTTTGACTCTTTGTCAATAACGATGTCACTTGTGGTGATCACTGCCTTAATGCATGTGATTGGAAGATGTTTTAATAACTAACTCCCATTTTGCTTCTATACATACATATGCCTTGTGTGAGGCTAGAGGAGCCCGGAGCTAGCTGTGGCGCAATGTCTCTGATTAGACCTTGACATTCCACACTCAAACCTCTGTGCCATCAAATTCAGCATTGTCAGGGCAGTCCTGGGCATCTCATGGCCATCTGATGACTGACTAGTTATGGATATTAAGCCAACAGTTGTCTGGATCTTGCTAAAACCCATTACTCTTGCTTCATGGTCACACTTTGAGTGCTCAGACATGACTGCTAAGTGGTGAGGGTGTCTATCCAATTAAGCAGTGAGATCCAGTTGAAGGCTGTCTTCTGCAGGAGTTTGTTAATTTGGTTTCCCAGTTGGGACTTCTTATGTCAGTCAGCCGCTCTACTTTCCAGAATAATCCCTCAAGTTCCCATGAACATTTTATCCCATCATCCACAAATACACATAGTGGGGACTTGTGTCTTTAGAACTTCTGTTGCTTACTAGAGATAGTAAATCAGAAAGCCAAACCCAGCAGCAAGCTTCTTCCAGGTCCACTGTGGGCCTAAATTAGAGGTCACATGAAGTGGTATATGTCTTGGACTTTTCCTTAGCAGTCACTCAGTAGGGTGACGTTCAACCTTGCCATTTTCCTGCATTCTTACTTTTGGAAAAGACCATACAGAGCCATAATGAGTAGAAGGTAACGGGAGAAGGATGACAATAAAGTAGACACAATAGAAGAGAGTAGAGATGGAGAGTCCTCTTCGGCATTGTCTCCTCTTTGCTGAGAGTTTTCTCCTCTAAAGGATTGCCCATCTTTGATGACTTGGTCAGATTTCCAAATGTGCTTCCAGGATGACAAGTTGTGTGTCTCAGGTGGCTTAAGACACAGCTTGGCATATTC
>JADRCH010000061.1:9774612-9801152 GCA_019843965.1 Rhynchomys soricoides
CTCTCTCTCTCTCTCTCTCTCTCTCTCTCTCTCTCTCTCTCTCTCTCGCCCTGGCTGTCCTGGAACTCACTCTGTAGACCAGGCTGGCCTCGAACTCAGAAATCAACCTGCCTCTGCCTCCCAAGTGCTGGGATTAAAGGCGTGTGCCACCACTGCCCAGCTGTTCAGCATTTTCTCTGTGGTTGAAAAGACTGTGGACAGAGGATAAGAGTTCAGCTGGTCACTCTAAAGAATTCTAGTTGTGGAAGGAAGCCAGCAATCATTAGTCCCATGTCTTCTTGTCCTTCCTGGGGGACAGCTTAAAGCAACAACCACAGGCAGCTGAGGTTTCGGTAAACTGTATCCTTTGATTTTTGTCCAGTGTCTTATCTCTGTCCCCCAAGGCTCACTGTCATTTTGTATCCAGAAACTCATCAGCTCTGGCAGAAACTGGGTTTCCAGTGTTCCTGGGGTGCATTTTGAGATAAGCTGAAAGTCTTCCTTGTACCCAGGCAAGTATTGCTTTAGTCTTAATTGGTCTGAGATTCTTTTACAGTCTGCAAGGTTACCTTCATGGCTGGTTGTGGCTGGTGCTTTCTTTGGTTGCTGTGATCACCTTGCCTGGTTGGGTTCTTATTTACATAATTTTTTTCCCTCAGCAAAAGAAAATACAGAGAGTGATCTGATTTCCCGGAGAAAGATTTAATGTCTATTCTACAGTCATTTTATTGCTTAATCAACACATTCTATTCCTAGTGTAAAAAGATGTTTGAAATGATTCTCCCCTCCCCTCCCCCCTTTATTAGCTTCCTTAGTGTGTTTACCTGAATCTTGCCTGACCTGAGATTTCTATGTCTGACTGGCTTCTAAGAGGATTTTGAGGTGGTATGCATTGTTGTGTGTACTACTTCTTTCATGGTGAGACTGGAGTGAGGATGTGTGTGTTGTCCCCCCCAACCCCATGTGTTCCATGTGACCCGGTCACATCCCAGTGTCTGAGACATGGATTGGTTTAAGTTACTGTAACCAGGGACCACTTACACCACTTTACTTGAGAAATGTTGATGCTCATATTCTTACTTCAACCACCAATACTCCAGACAAAAATATGATTAGAATTATTTTTTACTAGCTTCTGAAAATTAAGTTGGGCTCCCCTCCCAGCGCCCCAGAAATAAAGGCTCGTTTTAGAAGAGGGAAGTATCTTCTACAATGGAACCATGGTTTGAGTATTTGGCTCTCAGTCACCAACATCTTGGTTGTAGTTGTTTGCCCGTCACAGATGTTCACAACTGTAGCTTGAATCTGGATAATAAATATTCTTCTCCTTGTTTCCTAGTCTATGTGTGGTTGAGCTGTGTGCACACAAAGACTCTAGGAATCTAATTGCCTACCCTGCATGTCTGCATGGATACCCCCAGTTTTCACTTACCCGCCCTGTTAGTTCTGACCTAGTTAGCTGTGTTGTTCCCTGTTAGATCACAGCCTTGAGTCAATAAAATGATACTTTTCAGCCAGTGTCACTTCTTTTCACAGCATAGAAAGGTCTGGAAAATCTCAGGCACCTTGAGATTCAGTGTGGGTTAGGGCTACACCTGAGAAAAACATCCTGTGACACTGAAGCATTTCCCTGGTGCTGAAATCCCTTTTCTGGGTTTTCCTCGGTGCCACTAGCTCAGGACCAAGTATAAGAAGCAGCCTTGAAAAATGGCAGCAGGGCTGAGCGATTTCCAGTGTGTGCCTCATCGCCTGCCTCAGCATGACACCATGTGACACTAAAGTGGCTGATAATCATGTGGGCTGATTCCTTGCACCTGCTGGCTGACCCTAGGGGAATAGCAATGTCTGGCCAGTGTCTGCCTACCTTATTCATTAAGCTTATTGTCCATCCCCCAGAAAGGGAAAATTAGTAGAGATATTTTATTCACTTAAATTTATTTTGCGTGTGTATATGTGTGCATCAATTTACTCTGTGTTCATGAGTGTACATGTATATGTGTGTGCATGCAGAAGCCAGAGGTCAATGTTGAGTGTCTTCCTGTGTTGCACTCCATCTTACTGTATGAGACAAGGTCTGTCACCTAATCTGGATCTTATCAATTAAGATAGAATAGCTGGCCAGGGAGCTCCAGAGATCTTCTGGTCTCCATACAAGTGCCCTGCACCCCACCCAGTTCAGTGCTGTGGTTATAGAGCTGCCATGTGTGCTGGGGATGCCATACGGTTCCCCATGATTGTATGGTAGGCACGTTCCTTACTGAGCCATCTCCACAGCACTTAAATTTACCTCCGAGTTGTTAGACTCTAGCCTGTCTGTAGCGAAGAGCCCATTAACTAGAGGAGAAGCAGTCTTAGCAATGTCAAGTATTGTAAACTGGACGTTGGTCAGAGATAATTCTGTTACACTGGGCTAGCTTGCATCAGAGGGAAAACACTTTTTTTTTTTTTTAGTTTGTTGGGATTTCTATGAGCATTATTTCAAATCAGGAAGAAAGGAATTTTACCTTGTGGAGAGCTAAAATGATTTGAAATGTTTGGTTCTGCATTGCACCGTGTCTAGAACCTGTGTGCAGATCACAGTTTACACAGTACCCACACACACACACTCTCATTTCATTGTGATGACAGTCCTGTAAAATGGTTAGGACAGGTGGCATTATCTCCTTCTGTGGTGAGAAGGCAGGTCCTGGAAGATGACTGATTCGCAGCCAGCAGGCAGGTCCTGGAAGATTAAATGACTGATTCGCAGCAGCAGGAGAGAAATGATATATAGAAGGGGTTTGAATCCACTTCTTGTGGTTTAGTTCCACCTTGTTTCCATAATACTGCAGCAACTCTTCGAAGTCCAGGGATGTAGTTTATTTATTTTTAGACTCATTGGTATGTCTGTGAATAGTCATCATGAATCATCTGGCATAGTCCCTGTGAGCACCAGGGTTTGTGAATATCTCTATTTTGACAGGAATTGAATCACCACTGCTGTGCCCCTTAATAATAAAATCTGTATTTGAATCACCACGCTGTATGCTTTGGTGTTTCTAATTTGTAATTTTGAAGGCAGGGTCTGGGCAGTCCATTTGATCCCAACTGTGTTGACCTCGAGACTAATCAGATCACACACCACATCCTGAGTACCCTGGTTAGAGGCCAGTGTAATTCTGGCATCTTGCTCTCATTTTCCAATGAGCATGTTTGCATCACTGTACACTCCTATTACTGTATGTGGCTGTCCCGTTCATTTTTGTAAAACATTGAAGTTTAAACACTTATGTAATCCCTCAGTTGGATCACCATCCTTTGCGTAATTCTTAAGCTTTGGCCTCCTGGTTAACCACTTTCACTAATAACACTGAGTTTTTCTTCCCTCTTTCA
Organism: Rhynchomys soricoides; assembly: GCA_019843965.1. NCBI lineage: Eukaryota > Metazoa > Chordata > Mammalia > Rodentia > Muridae > Rhynchomys > Rhynchomys soricoides. Next base: position 9,777,964 of record JADRCH010000061.1, read on the forward strand.
CCCACTTTTGCTTCTCTCCATCTGGTATTGAGTCAAGTATATAAGTATATTCATTTATTTGAAATTTCTCTCCCGAGTTTTTTTTCCCCTTCTTTCTCCCTTCCAACTCCTTCCTAATGTTTTGAGACCAGGACTCAGTATGTAGTCCATGGTGTATTTAAACTTGTGATTATCCTGTCTCCACTTCCCAAGTGCTGGGAGTGCAGGGGAGTGTCACTATGGCTAGCCAAAATTACTATTTCATATCTTAATTCAGATCATTTGATTTTTAAAAAGTAAAATGGTGAAGACAGAACTTTTTGTTATTGACAGGTGCACTTCTGCCTTAGTGAGGGTTTTACTGCTGTGAACAGACACCATGACCAAGGCAACTTTTATAAAGGACAACATTTAATTGGGGCTGGCTTACAGGTTCAGAGGTTCAGTCCATTATCATCAAGGTGGGAGCATCCAGGCAGGCATGGTGCAGGAGGTGCTGAGAATTCTACATCTTCATCTGAGGGCTGCTAGCAGAATACTGACTTCCAGGCAGCTAGGATGGGGGTCTTATAGCCCATACCCTCAGTGACACACCTACTTGAACATGGCACACCTAATTGTACCACTCCTTGGACTGAGCATATAGAAACCATCACAATGTCCAATGAACCTTTTTGAACCTCAAAAAACAGTTGACCTTCATTAATACAAATGGGAATTGTGTGGACTAAGACTGAGAAAGTTGATTTTCACTATTTTTCTTATGTGAATTGCTAATAATCCCAATATGCAACACTCACATAATCTTTTAATTATCTACTGAAATGATGGAAGCCCCATCTTGGATCCATACTTCCATTTGTATGTAAAAGACTTGCACAAAAAAAAAAAAAAGTTTAAATACATTTTAGTTTGTATTCTAGTATAGGAAAGATACAAATGTGTTTAAATGCAATTTAGATTCATTGACAACAGAACTTAATTTTTGTGACATAAGAATTGAGGCTCTGAGAAAAATAACAGTTTTCTTGTTTTCTAAATATTGGAGAATTCATCAAGGAGTCTCACTCCTGAGAGGAAAATCTCTCCTCCCAAGCACAATTCCTCTGTCTTGGTTATAATTCTCAGGCAAATGGCATGTTTAAAGTCTCTTTTCTGATGAAATAGAAAAATCAAAGAGGTCTGTTTTCTGATTTGAGAAACAACTCAAATCAAAATTTGAGAAGTAATTCGTGAAGTGAAATTACCGCAGCAGTAACCTCGTCACTTTTCCTTTCTTAGCTCCATTTGAGTGTTTTAGTAGATATTTGTGTGTAATAACTGAGTCAGGGATGTGAAGGGCTTCTAGCAGAGATAGTTCCCCAGCATGCTTAGAGCTGTGGCTCTTATAGCCTGGCAGAAGAATGAAGGAGGAGCAGACAGGTGAATCTGGCGAGCAGGGGGTCCTCGCCTTTTGTTCTTTCTTCCCTTTTGAATGCTGTTTGAGAGAGTGTTCATTTCTATTAGTACTTTAGTTTTGATGTTCCTGACTGCTGTGGAGGTCAAATGATGGATTCCTCTGCTGACCTCACAGGGCAGGCTTTGGAAGTTTGCCATTACTCTGTGTCACCCAGAAGAAGGTTTTCTAAGCAGATGTGCCAGGGACAAGCAACTTAGCATTGCAAAGATGGGGGGAGGGGGGGTCTGCCTTGAGGGTCTCAAGTGTCAATTTCATTTCACCCAAAGACAAAAACTGCATTTATTCTGTTCCAAGAAAGGGAAGGCTGGGGGAGCGAACCCATGCACCCCAGGCTGCAGCCTTTGTCTACACCAACTGTTCCGGAGACAGTCACTTTAGTTGAGCTGTCAGAGTCATACCTGCCTCCAACGAAGCAAACGCATTTTTCAACTTCTCAACGTGGCATTCTGTGTCTGACAGATACCCTTTTCTCCACTTGACTGGTTGTACATTTTTTTAATGGTCGAATTTGTAGATACATGGGGGGAAAAATAGAACAAAAGTAAATCTCAGCCTTTTCACCATAACAGAAGTGTAAGTCACAAGGATTGGAATTTAACTTTATTGATGTTAAGCCAGAGCAGGGGGGCTGAGGGGGAGAGAGAATAGTAGAACTGAAAACTGAATGGCCATGTTCTGCCTAATCAAAGAGGAGAGCTGTGCTGTGGGTTGTCTGTGCTCGGCAGACCTGGGGACTCTGTGATCATCATGGGCTTCAGCATGAACCCCACCCCTAAAATTACCCTACCAATTTGAAGAATCATTTTCGTGCCTATTTTTAAACTCCTAAGGACAGAGGAAAAGACTCGAGGAGGCCAACTGCCGTGGTTCCCTCAAACCATTATCATTCCCAAATCCTGGGTCCCGAAATAACTTCACCATTTCAAACTGCCCAGCTCCTTAGGAGACTTGGCGGCTGAGAGGGAAATGGTTAGTTTCTTCCTTAAAGTGTGGTCACCAGGGTTAGTGTAGGTTAAAAGTTGACGAATGTGAGGGTTTCAGAAATAAGCTACCCTTTAATAGAAATTCTGTAGGTTTTGTTTCTTAGTTATTTGTTTTTGAGATGGGGTCTCCATTTTCTACAGCCCTCCTGTTTCTGTCTTCTCCTGACTGTTGGGATTACAGGAACGAGCAACCACACCCAGCTGAAATTCTGTAGTTCTGTATAGAGCTTTCGGTTTTCCAAATATATACTTTTTTTTTTTCCCCTTAAAAATCTATCTTAAAATTTCAAATCTTAAAGAACTTAAGTATTAGAACAATATATGTAGTTCTCTAGACAAAAATTGTCAGGAATCTGTACTGTTTTGTACTTTGTTTTTGTTTGTTTGCTTGCTTTTAGACAGGGTTTTTCTGTGTAACAAATCCTGGCTATCCCGGACTTGCTTTGTAGACTAGGTTGGCAGAGATCTGAGTGCTGGGGCTAAAGGCATATGCCATCATGCCCAGGTTGAATCTGGACAGTTTATTCAGTTTATTATACCCTGCTAACCAATATCTTAGGTTATCTTCATTTTTTGAATCTTTCTGCTTGATTGTAAGAGAGTTTGGATGCGCTCTCTGGTTTTGAGTTTGTTTTACAGACGTTGTGGCAGAACTCAGGGCTCTCGTGGTTGGCTGCCATAGGACTTGAGTAATTCTGACTTCAGGTTGGTTTTTAACATTTAGGATGGTCTCTGCTCAGGTGGAAGAGTGGACTCCATTTCTGCTCTTGAAACTTTAGCTTTAACTCTCTGGATGACTAGGTGCTCAGGGAAAGCATGATGTACATGATTGCAGTGATTTATTTATTTTTTGGGGGGGATCCATTTTTCTGTGATTGATCTATGTATTTTGGAAGCCAGTCTCCCAAGGATCACATTGATGACGTGTAGAACCTGGGAGTCCAGGATGCTGTGTCTGTTCTGTGCAGTTGTTTTTTGTGTTTTTTTTTTTTTTTTAACTTGGACTCTTCACAATATGATTTGTGTGTCATAGACACAATGACAAGGGTAGAACTTTGAAAGAAAAAGAAAATAGACTCTGGCGGTTTTGTTTGTCTGTCCTATTACATATTTCATTGTAGCTTTCCTAAGAAGTGGGATTTGAATGTGTCATTGTTGTGACATCTTTTGGTATCCTCCCTCCAGCTGGACATACCAGCCTTAATAGTTCTGTAATACATACTTCCAGAAGAATTATCTTCCTCCCATCTCACTACTGTCATCCTTCAAATATGTAGTTATTGCAGAATGACCAAAGTAATGGTTCCTAAAGATTCTATAATTAAATCAAATTATTAACAATCATCAATTGAGTCCTCAAGAGGGTGTTTTTTTGATTGTACAGATTTATGGTTTATGGGGTGACAATGTGGCTCATGTGTAATAGAGTCAGTGACTTACTTAATAACGAGTTTTGTCTTGTTTTTGAGACAGGATCTCACTATGTAAATCAGGCTGACCTCAGACTCACAGAGATACTCCTTCCTCTGTCTCTCAAATCCTGGGATGAAAGATATGAGCCACCAGGCCCGACACATACTGAGTTTTACTACAGGTATATATAGGGGAAATGATACCAATTTATTTAATTCTTAAGAAATACATTAAATATGATTTTAAAATAGAAATAAACATACTATTGGGCATGCATGTCTCATCTGGGATTTGTATCTCTCCATTAACTCTTTGTTTTTGGATATACTAGAGAAGTCATAGTAACTCGAATTTTATGTGGTTAAGTTACATGTAATTGTTCACCTGTCCTATCATGTTCTAGTTAACTGCAGTGGAGCAGACCCTTGCTTTGAGGAACTCCCATTCCAGGTGAACAGCTGTGACACAGATAGTTGGGTGAGCAAAGTGTTGTTGGGAGCACAGGGGTTTAGTTCTTTCTAGAGAGGGAACTGCCCAAGTAAGGCTTTAGTGGGGTGAATGACCAGAGTGGGAGCTGGGCTACATTCCAGACTAAGCAAATGATAGAGTTCTCAAAGATAGACAGGGTAGGAGACTATGGTCTGTGACACAAGCCTACTGAAGGGACCACTTAAGGGTAGGTGTGTCCAAAAGAGTTTGCAAAATGAACCAAGTCTGGTTCTAGAGGAAGTTTTATTGCTAGATGAAGGAGTGTGAGATTTGGGGCCTTTGTGTGTGCGTGTGTGCATGTGTATATGTATGTGTATATTACATAAATGGAGCAGATTGAGGTCAGATTTAGTAAGAAAAGTTAAACAACTAGAAAGATGGCAAGGATGGCTTAGCTTCAATCAAAAGAACTGAAAGCACTCATCTGGGGTTTGGCTGTAAAATGGGATTTATTTTATCTCTTGATTACAGAGGTTATCAGCCAGAGTTGATTGTCAAGGCAGAACCATGGCAGAAGGGCATCACAGGGCAAGTTGCTCACCTCATGGCAGCAAGGAATTAGGGAGGAATGGTGCAGAGAGGAGAAGTACACCTCATACTTCTGTGGTGACTTGCTTCTCCCAGCTTGGCCTACCTCCCTAGAGTACATTCAGCTATGAACTCATCACTGGGCTTATCCTTCGAAGAAGTTAGTGTTCTCATGATCTAATCACTTCTCAGTAACCCGCCAGCTGGACAACAGGCATTTTGCACACCAACCTTTTGCTGGGGATACTGTATCCAGGCCATAACAAATCCTGCCTCTGGCTTTATACCTATTTCCTGATGCAAAGTGCAAGCCCTGCCAAACTCTTTAATACTCCTAACATCATTCAAAATTTCTAACCTAAAATCTCTTCTGAGACTCAAGCTATGAATCCATTTTTGTTTGTTTGTTTTTGTTTGCTTATTTGTTTTAGTTATCTACTTTGGACATACAGTGGTCCAGACTAGGCATTCCCATTTCAAGCAGAATGGGGACTGTGGTGGTTTGAATATGCTTGGCCTAGGAAGTGGCACTGTTAGGAGGTGTGGTCTTGTTGGAGGAAGCATGTCACTTTCACTTTTAAGAATCCTCATCCTAGCTGCCTGGAAGCCAGTCTTCTCCTAGAAGCCTTCAGATGAAGCTATAGAGCTCTCAGCTCTTCTGCATCATGCCTGCTTGGATGCTGCCATTCTCCCACCTTGATGATAATGGACTGAACCTGTAAGCCATTCCCAATTAAATGTTGTCCTTATAAGAGTTGCCTTGGTCATGATGTCTGCTCACAAGAAACCCCCAATTAAGACAGAATCATAGAAAGAGGGATGGAACCAAACAAGAGCAAAACTCAGCAGGGTAAATGTTAAGTCCTATAGTCCAAGCTTGGCAGCTGGGGAAAGTGCTAGTTACAGCTTCCTGGCTGGCTGCAGCTCACATTGATTTCCATCTTGAACTGTGTCTTCTTATGTCCTGTAGCTTTTCTCTGCAGATGTTCTACCTTTCTAGAGTCTCCCTTGCATCTCTGTCTTCAGTGTCACAGCTTTTGCAAAAAGGTGAAACAGGGGCACTTCTCAAGCTAAGTCTTTTAGAAGTCTATCCCCAGCTAGTCTTGAGCCTGCAGTGGGCAGGGCTTCGCTAACTCCCAGAGTTCCTCAAGCACCTTCCCTGTCCTCACCACATCAGAGTGCCCGGCTTCCTTTTAAAAGCACAGCTCTCTTCAACATCAGTGTCCTCCTGATCTGTCACTTTAACACGCTCTTTCTCTGGCCCACTTGCAAGCTTTCCAAATCTTTTTAATCTGTTTTAAGTTCATATTTTCACTGTAATTCTGGCTAGAAGTAGTACTCGCACCATGGCCTGAAAGTTGTCCTATCTTGAGACTTCTTCCATTGGATTAAGTAGTCCACCATTTTAAATTTAGCCTGATGTCAATACAAATGTGTCAGGAAATAGAAAAAAATGTGACCAAGTTTTTTGTCAGAATGTGACATGCATGGCCCCTAGTTCAATTCTCAGAAGAGTACTTGTTCACATCTAAAACTCTGTGAACGTGATCTACTGTTGTTTGCATTTATTGGTATTTGAGTCTTCAGGGCTCCCACCACCACCACCTGTGGGGCATTCTGGGTATTCTCTATCATCTGTCTCCAAATTGCTTCCACAGATCATTCCTAAAGTCCTGAATCCCATGGTCAGGTATATTGCCACAATAAGGACCCTACTTGTTGGTACTGATTTTCTGTTGTAAGTTGTTTTTGTTTGTTTGTTTGTTTGTTTTTTATCACTGTAATGTACATTATATTGGCAAATTCTCCTGTGTTGCTTGAGTTCACTGAGAAGCTGTACCTAGATAGGGTTATCCCCCTCCCACCTACATTTTAGACCCAAGCATGATTGTCTCAAAGTGTCTTCCAAGGCCCCTTGTCTGGAGACCCAGGCTGAGATCTTGTTAGGAGGAGGAGGAGGAGGAGGAAGAGGAGGAAGAGGAGGAGGAGGAGGAGGAGGAGGAGGAGGCGTCGGCGTCGGCTTTCAGGACAAAAAGAATGTTCTAGGTTGCCCTGTCTATGAGGTGGCCAGGTTGCTATGGTCATAATGATGGACTAGTATAAACTACGCAGGAGGAACAAGGAGTCTACTAGCATGCATGAGGAAACTAGGTTCAATTCCTAGCACTTTGGTGATGGAGAGTCTGCTTACTATGCAGAAGGACCTAGAGTGAAAAGAATGAGTGGATGAAGAAATATGAATGAGCCAACTAGGGAAAAAGTGAAATTAACCAATTTAAAGTTATTATGCTGTCAAAACTCCATGTCCTGTTTCTCTGCATCTGGGGGTGTGGGTAAGGCCTGACTAAGTTCCTCTCTGAGAGACTGTGAGTGATGATGAAGTCAGGTGGTAGGTGTGGGGAGGTGCTTGAACTAGGGCCCTCGCTCATGCTTGCGCAAAGTGATTTCTCCCCTACCTTGTTTCTAAGGCAAGGTCCCTCACTATTCCCCCCAGTTTATTTACTGTTGTTCATAGTAGCTCCGGGTGGATTCTGACTCCAATTTTACTCTAGAAAAGCTGGAATTACAGATGCAAGCTGCCATCTGGCTTTTTAGGTGGTTTCCAGGATTTAACTAGGGTCATTAGACCTCTGTAGCATTTTTGATAAGAGGAAGAGCCAGAATTCTTTAGTGTACGATTTTCCTGTTCTCTTCCATAGTGTTATCATATTTTTCCAGAAATGAAATAGAGTTTTGAGTCAATCTTGACTCATTAATTTTGTTGTTGTTGTTGTTGTTTTCGAGACAGGGTTTCTCTGTGTAGCCCTCCTGGCTGTCCTGAAACTCACTCTGTAGACCAGGCTGGCCTCGAACTCACAGATCTGCCTGCCTCTGCCTCCCAAGTGCTGGTATTTAAAGGTGTGTGCCACCACTGCCTCGCTTTGACTAAAAAATTGTATAAATTATATAAATTCATTCCTTATCACCACTGTTGAAAAAGCCTCTTTTATACAAGAGGAAAGAGAGCTCTGGAAACGGTTGGCTGTGTTCATGGCTACCGCTCGCTCTCTCCCTTTAACATGATGCTGGATTTTGTAATACCACGGGGGAGTAAAGAGGTTGCCGCCCCGGCTTGTTGGCAGGGATGCTCTTTGTTTTGTCCAAAGGGTTCTGACTTGTGTTCTTGTGCATCCTCCCAGCCTGCTTCTCTGTATAGGAGTCTGTATAGTTAAACTACTTTTTACCTCCATGGCTGTGATCAGTAGCAACAGACAATATAATTTTAATGCATGGTCCTTAATGGTTTTGCAAAATTTGAACATTGTGTTTTTTCATGTTTTATTCTTAGGTGTGTTCACAATTGAATAGTCAGAAATAAGGGATCCTTTCTTTTCTTTTTCTTTCTTTCTTTCTTTTTTCTTTTTCTGAGACAGGGTTTCTCTGTGTAACCCTGAAATTCACTCTGTAGATCAGGCTGGCCTCGAACTCACAGATCTGCCTGTCTCTGCCTCCCAGGTGCTGGGATTAAAAGTATGTACCACTATGCCTGACTTGGAAATAAGGGATTCTCAAACATGCTAATCCATTAGGCATTGGCATAAAGTCAGTCATGACTGATAAATGCTGGGAACTTTGTTGGTGGTGCTATCAGTGGTTTCACTAATTTAATAAAAGATGGTGTTTGTGTTACCTGGGAGTATTGTATTCCAGGTATCCCTTTTTTATCCAAGTAAAAACGTAGCCCCAGAAATAAAGGGGCATGAAAGAAAGAGAGTTTAAGCATCTCTGTAATCATGCATTGCAGGTGACTTCAAAAATCATGTCCCTTTCTCCATGATTTTTGCCTTGTTAAATGTAGGACCTCTCTAGTAAGTTACCTCAAATGCAGTAGCTTAGGATGACAAGAATTAGCAGTGTCACAGATCAGGAGGATGTGGATTGAAATCAGGGAGCAGGCTACTTTGTTTTTGAAGGTTCTAGGGAGCACTCTTTACTCACTTGTTCCAGACTCAGGTGGCTGCGTGTGTTCCTGGCCTGTGGAATGTACCATGCTACTGTCTATCCAGTCTTCACAAGCTCTTTTCTGTGTCTGTATGTCTTTTTCTCCCTGACTAGGATCTTCTCATTGGATCCAGGGGCCAACCACCTAATCCATATCACCTCATTAAGATCCTGGGCTTAGTCATACCTGTAAAGACCTTGTTCAAAATGAGATCACTTTGTAAGGGATAGCATCACATTGTAAAGAGAGAGGAGAATTTTGGATGGGCACTATTAACCACTTCACAAAGTTATTCTGGCCTCCCCTTTGAGACAGGGTCTTGTGTATGCTGGCTGGTTTCAGATTGACTGTGTCGCTGAAGATGCCTTTGAAAGTCTTGTCCTCCCGTCGGCTCTACCATGCCCAGTTTCTGTGATGTTGGAGATAGAGTCTGGTGCTTTATTGTACCCTGTAGTACAATCATTCTATGAATCAAACCCCAAGTTATCCATGCTTTTTTGTGAGTGGCTAACCAGAATAACTTAATTAGATGCTAACTGGCAAGAACCTATTATTGATCATATTAGTTTGTGCTTCTGTTGCTTAACTTTACTTATAGGACTGAGTCCTAATTATTTATTCTAGTAATCTCCCTCTTCCCGCCCTTCCCCCAACCTTTGCAAGGGTTGGGATCCAACCCAGGGCATGTTAGGCAAGTGCCCCACCACTGAAGTTCAATCCCCTCCTCTTCCACTTGTCTTTGCCACTCAACCATGATTTGGTTCCTAGCACCTACATGACCCCTAACAGTGGGTCTGTAACTCCAGTTCCTTTGGCTCCAGTGCCCTCTTCTGGTCTCTGTGGGCATAGCATGTGCATAGTACACAGGCATAACATGCAGGCAAAACACTCAGACATAAAAAGGAAAAATAAAGATGTAGATTTAAAATGTTGAATCTCACTTGCAAGAACATTTTAGGAGTACATTTGCAATTCAAACATCATATGGATGATCCCTTCAGACAGGGACAAAGAGTAACCCCAGCTCATCAAGTAAGGGACACAGGGTGACATGAAAGAGCACAGTATGGTTTTGAACTTGATACTGCTGGCTACTTAGGTAAACAGGCTGCTTTGTGATTTACTGAACTAGCTGAGCCATGAAGGCTCTTGTAGTTCTGTTCTAAGAGTTACTGTCCCAGAGTAACGGTAACATTTCACATCCAGGCCCTTCATGTCTTCACTTCTTCTGGCCAGAGACCTCATTTTCTGTTTCCTTCAGGTCAGAGGAAGTAGTGAAGTGTTACAGAATATTGAAGAGTAATTTAACTTGGTTATGCTGAGCCAGGTGCTGGAAGCAAGGAAGCCTAGAACATCTATACCATGTAGCAGGGGCTGCAGCTGGCATCCAGTACACGGACAGATAGATTGGGTTTGTGAGTCAGTTTCCTGCATCCTGTGGTGTCCAGAGGAAGACCCGCCAGCAGCAGCTTGGCCTGTGAACAATGGTCACTTCCTGCAGTCAGTGTATGTGGGGAAGGACCCCAAGGGCCACTCAGGGTTCAGATGGAGCTCTCAGAGTACCCTGGAGTCAGTATCTACTGGCTATTTCTCTTCCTTAGAACCTATGACAGAGGCTTTGCCAGGGTGAGTTTACTTTTCCATTGTAAGTGAAGGGATTAAATGACTAGTTGTGCCACAATGGTTAGATATTCACACTAATGCTGACTTCATTTCGTCATCTGAAAACATGGTAATGTCATAGAAGTGTAACATAGTTCACATTTCTATACTAATACATTTATTCATAGCTTTTGTAGGCTAATAATGATAGTTAGCATGTACATGCGATTTGCAATCTGGTATATGAGTGTTTCATACATATTCACTGATTTGTGTGTATTCAACTATGTGGAGAGTTTAGTATTCTAATGTTTAATGTTAATTAAAAGCTAGTATATGGTCCACATCAGAGAAGAGAGGAGAGCATGTGCCCAAAAAGGAACAGGGAAGACAAGGTTAGTGGTAATCAGTGGCAAACAGTTAACCTGAATCCAGTGATTTCTGTGCTGTTGATCACATGAAGAGCCACATCTGCTGTGATGGAAAACACTGAGAGATCCGCACAAACACACGGGCTCTCTGTGTCCCGGGGCTGCACCGTGAGACTGCTGACCCTGAGCTTCCCTCTCTTTCTAGAGGATCCTGGACTGGTTCCTGGTGTGAAATAACGGACAGATAGGGAGGTGTCAGCAGCCGGGCCAGAAAGCTAGGATTGGGTAGTGGCTTCCTGTAGTAACGCTGGCTGGCTGCCCCAGCTCTCTGGCGGTGGCTGCTGAGGAGGTGGGTGGGAGACAGCTGTGCCTAGCACTGCAGGCCACATCGGCTCCCAGAACACCAGCCCCTCCATGGAACTGCTGAAGAATGTTCTGCCTGAAAGGTGAGGGGGCTTTGGAAAAAACTGCCCTTCAAGTCATGGTTGGATTCGAATTTGAGGGAGTTTAGTAAGTAGGAAAGTTAAAACTTCATTGTTTTTTTTTTTTTTTTGGTTGCAAGCAGGAAGAAAGACCTCCTGCTGTAAAGATGGAATTCTTTAAGACAGAAAGATTTCTCATTTCATTGTGTTTTGTAGATGACAGTGGTTAAAAGTTGAAGATAAAGAGTTGTTTGTTTGTTTGTTTTTTTAAAGTAAGTTCCATAATGTAAGAATTGTTTAGTGCTGCACCGTGAGTCCTAGAGGAGAGATTTTTTTTTCCATGTTAGGAATCACTCCTGCACAAAATTACAATAGAGCAGAGGGGCGTGGGGTGGGGAGAATTCCATTGCTTCCAGTCTTAGTGCATGAATTCAGAAATTAAACCAGGTTTACTGTAGAAGGCATGTCTTGTTCTGGCTACATGTGAGTTATGACTTTCTACGTATTCTAATGCGACAAGTGACTGAGGATTTGCGGTGATTCTTGGATAATGGATGATTTTCTTTGTTAGACAACTATTTCATTCCTCGAAGATGATATTTCTTCCAGCCCTCGTCACAATCTCAAGAACTCTGGTTGTACGGTAATGTGCTTTTTTTTCTGTGAGACTGTCGAAATGAAGGCGCTCTGATGAGCTTCCTTGGAACTGAAGCAGGCTGTCCTATCTGTGTATGAGTTCTGGTGATGTTAAACTCTTGACAGCTTTTCAGTTTTGTGAAAGAACGTGTTCCTGGCTTGTTTGCTGTGTAGGCCACTCCTTTGTTTTAGTCTGTTAATGGGGTATAGACGTGAGTTGTGGGTTTTCTGTCTTTGTGGTGTTCAGCCTAATTTTGATACCTTAAAACTCACTAGAGTCTTCCATTGTCTACTTTAAGTTGGAGATGTTTGTAGGTATACCAGGTACAGAGTTGACAAAACTGAAGGGACAAGAATGTAAAGAATATCACATTTTTCTTATCTATCTATCTATCTATCTATCTATCTATCTATCTAATAAATGTGGTGTTTCTGTGGCTGCCCTGATACTCACTCTGTAGACCAGGCTGGCCTTGAACTTCAAGATCCACCTGCCTCTGCTTCATGAGTGCTGGGACTAAAGGTGTTTGCCACCACTGCCCAAACTTGATTAATTCTTACAATAAAGAGTTGTAATGGATTTCTCTGGAGACTTAGTCTGAATGAGTTTGAAAATTTCTAAAAAGTAATTTTTGATGAAGAAGATTATGAATTCTGGTAAAATTGCTACCTTTAAACTTAACTTTTCTTGGGAGAAAAATGGTGTAGGAAGTCAACAATATGATTGGATAAAAGAACACGCTATCTCAGTGTGATTTCTGGAGGGCTGCAGACGTCATTATGATAGCTTAGAGGTAAGGATTTGCAATTGAATACAGGTGTGAAATTGCCATTGAGTATGACCTAGAGCCTCAAGGTATTTTTTTCCACCCCCCATAACAACACATTTACTTTATTAGAGAATTGATCAATAAACCACAGACTCAGTTTCAGAGTCAACTTAGGACAAGTTTATGGTTTGAGTATGGCATACAGTGACAACATATACTTTGATGTTGAAGTGTGTGTGTGTGTTAACATGTAATTCGCTTGAGCAGAGTGAATAAAGCCCCCTTTTAGATCTCTAAGCATCAAACTACTGATAATCCACACCCTTCCAGTGATTTACAGCCCGCTGGTGCACAGTAATGCATTGGAGATAGTCATTTGTGTTCCTATTGAGGTAAGCTCATGACAAAGTAGGATTAAACACAGGAATATTAAGGATCACTTGTTGATGGCTGGTGTTCTTTCGGGTTTATTTCTATTGCTAGCTCTTGTCCTGGAGCTATTGAGTATGTGATTGTGATTAACATTGACCTTAAAGGAAACATGATTGTTTCCCCGCCCCCTTTGGTTTAAATCATGTTCCTGTGTATTTCTCATAATTGCTAAAAGAAAACATTCTAATCAGATAGCCTCTCTCCCACATTGACGCAATTTTCCTTTTCTTGAGGCTATTGTTTTTTTTTTCCCTGAAGTCATGTTTTCTTGTTTTTTTCTGCTACTGAATGGCTGCGTAGAAGTTGCCTTTGCCATTACCATGCCTAGAATAGCATACAGTTGTTCCGCATCAATGAAACTGATAGATTCTTTAATAAAGTGAGTCACAGTTTGCTATCACCACTGAAGTATCTTAGTAATCCACCCCACCCAAATTAATTTGAGCAACATCTGAGCTCCTAGTCTCTGGGGAAGTTCTGCCAAGGCCCCCCGAGGTTAACAAATGCACTGCATAACTAAGGTTCCTGCACTATCTGGTCAGTGATCCATCAAGGTCCAAGAGGGAAGTGTCTAGCTGATGGAATAATATAATTAATGACAAGCTACCATGTGTCTATCACATAAGTATATAGTCACAGAAGACTGTCTTCAAAAACCAGAATTAAATACCACCAAAATCACAAGGGATATCAGTTATCTCTAAGATGGTTAAAAACAGAAATTTATTAAATACAGCACGCTAACTTTCATCTTTATAAATATTATCTTAAAGTGCTTTTCCTATGTGGGACAGATGTTTTAAAAAGATTCTAATCCATCACAGACTGATGTCTCCTAAGCATTAAATCACATGTTATGTGATGTCATTACAATATCACATACTAGCTGTTTGGACCCCAGCAAAATATTGTCCTTGTAGTGCTGGCAGCAGAAAAACCTGTATTAATTTATTAGAGCAGTATTACAAGCCAGATGGATGAAATCAAGGTATATTGTCTTGGCGTGTAAGCACTTCTACCCATTTGAAACCTTCTCTGTGGGAGAGATGAGAAGGGGGATCATAGTACTCAAGAAGCTAAGGGAACTTTGAGGGCTTAGGAGGCTCAGACAATGGTGAGATCTGGGCAGCGGAGATGGTTCAGTTGGTAAAGTGCTTGCCTTGCAAAGCAAGGTCCTGGGTTTGGATTCCCAGAACCCTTGTAAATCCATGCGCCATACTGCAAGTCTGTAATCCCAGTCCCAAGGCAGGATGGGCAGGGGTGGGGTGTGCTGGAAACAGGAGAATCCCTGGAAGTTTACAGGCAAGCTAGTCTGTCCTGTGTAGCAACAGTAAGAGAAACTGTCTGAAAAGAGGTGAAAAGCTTAGAGTAGAACTGAGGTTGTCCTTTGACCTCCACAGAAGCTGTGCACATAGACACATTCGCCTATGCTCTTTCCTTATGTACACATATGCACACAATTACAAGGCTCAGAAGGCCTCTCTTGTCTCAAGGTTGTGTGTGTATGTGCCTGTGCATGAAGCAAGCCTGTCTGTGTGTGTATGTGGGGGGGGTTATGGGGAAGAGGAGATTCGCTGCAAGGCAAGCTGGGCAGAAAAGCTCTAACTTAGAATGTAGCTTTTGTGAACTTTTGCCCGTGCTGGAATGGACTTTTCAGTGCTGCACCTAGTTTAGAGTCACCATGCTCCTGTAAGCAGTCCCACTAACCTCACCGGTCCACCAAGTTAGACTTGCGTAGAATTACTTCTTTGGTTTGTCATCAGTGCCCTTTCTGGACTGAATGTGAGCATCTTCCCTATAAAACATGTAACATGGTGCTTGGAGAGAATCTTTTCCTGACTGGTGGACCTGACTATTCCATTTATTGCTTCATCCCACCAGGTTCTGCCTGTTTTCAAGAGATCTTCTCTGTATGGTCCTCTGTTGTTTTTGTGTTGGGTGGATGTCAGTTAATTAGGACCTATTCTAATCTCCTGTCTAGCCTCGTTTTTTACCGAATGCACCTGCAAGCACCTTTTTCCAGATAAAGTCCTGTTGTGAAGTTCTGGTGGGTGTAGATTCGAGAGGGCACCATAGACGCCAGCGGAGCAGAACATGCATAAATCTGTAAACTGAGGTTGCTTTGTAAGAGATATACTAGTGGTTTGCTGTGATTGCCCAGCACAGCTGCTTGGAGGATGCTTCTGAAACCTGACAATGCACGTTTAAGGCCAGTTTGTACGTAGGTGGATTGGAAATCTACTCAAGTCCAGCCATTCAAAATCAAAAAGTTGGCTCTTTAGTTCCTTTGCACAATTCTGTTTCCTTCATGAACTTTTATCCTGTTGAGAAGGGGGGGAAAGGGAAGGGACTGAACTTAAGTTCGCTGCAGTCAGCTCAGTGCGAGCCAAACTTTAAACAATTGCATTAGATAGCTCAGGCTGTTGGATGATTCACCTTTCACAATGCTCTTGTTTATTTTATTCTGGAGTTACAAAAAAGTAAGACAATATGTTAAAAAAAATGTTGATTTGGGAAGGATAAATGCAGACTGGCCTAAAAATCAATTCAGTATTTAAGGCCCAATTACTATGGGCCTCAAGTAGTTGAATTTTATATTTGCTTTTCCCTGGTTCTTTTTTTTAAAGCAGGTATTTGAGTGCAGGGATTGATGTGGGGCTGGGTTATTTTTCTTCTCAGCATTAGTGTCTTCCGAGATCTAGAAAGCTAGTTTGATGGAGTGGGAAAGTTATGAGCTCTGTGCAGTTGGGTGTGTCCCAGCTGCCTGCATGCTCCACATGATAGAGTCTTGCCTCTATTCTTTTCTGCTTCACAAGTTATGGATTTAGGAAAGCCTCTGGTTGTCTAATAATAGCAAAGAGTTATGTTAGAGAGCAAGAGAATGGTCAGGAACCATTTCAGGCATGTGCTGCCGCTCCTTCGAGGGTAGTTCTTGTTGGAAACAGCTCCTAGTCCTTCCTAGACTCGCTCCCTGGGATAAAGCACAGGCCCCTTTCCAGTTGTCTTGTGTATGTTGTGTATGCAGAAGAATTCCTTAGATTCTTCTCTTGGCAGCATTTAGAAACCAATGTCAGGAATCAGAAACAGATTTGTTTTTTCTGTGCTGGAACAAGTGCATTTTTCAAGTGTGCTAACAAGCAGTCATTTGCTTTGGAAGGTCCCTCACCACCCCCACCCTTTTGTTGGGAACAGTCTCACTGTGATGGCCTGAAACTCACACTCCTCCTGCCCTGCCTCCTCCTGAGGTTGGGATTTTAGGCGAGTACCATACCCATCCCTTTCTTCAGTCCAGTAACGAACCATCAAGCAGGCATTAAGCGGAGTGCCTGTTGCTCTCTTCATTTATTCTTAGCAGCATTTGAAGGCAGGAAAAGCAAAGCAACACTGGGAATATCACTTCTGAGGAATTCTGGGCATTTTGCTGTCACACATTCAGAGTTTGGCTGTTGTGTGAATTAGCAGTGGGATGCTTTAGACCATCTCTCTTAAAGTGTCTCTCATTCCTTTTACTCATTTAAAAACTGCCTGTGATTGGCAGCCAGCAATCTGTGGCTACCAAGGGCAATTCTTCACACCTGCAATTTAAATTAGCACTTTTAATAAATACTCCTGTATGATCTCACGTTTCTAAAGCAGGTAATTCACGAAGAGCCATATCTATTCTTGTTAATGAGACTGTTACAGGGCAAGCCTGGTCTCCTCACTAAGCTGAATGTGTAATAGGATGATCCAGGAAGTGCTACCCGTAGGGCTGTAAGAGCAGTTGCTGGTTTTGCTGCACAAAGTACATAGGCCTTGAGATCTGTCCACTTGTAGTTCCTGCTCTGTGCAAAGATAAAGCTGTGGATCCTTTGGGGGAACCAAAGCACGTGATTTTAGTTACTGAAAGCCTTGGCAAAGACGTGCTTTGCCTTCCTCACTATGTAGAGTAGTGGAACTCCTTATTCCACTTTCTTTGTGATGGAATTATAGATGTGTGCTGTCACACCCATTCAATTTTTGCCACACTGGGTATAGAACCCAGGGCCTTGTGAATGCTAGGCAGACATCTGATCAAGGGAGCTATAGCCGTATCTCCATTTTAACCTGTGCTTGTTTCGTTTCTTTGCTGATTTTCATGTCTCTCTGATGTTTTTTTGAGTTCCTCTTTTGGCTGTGTTTCTCTCTTACAGTCTGTATTAATTATTTTTCTTATTGCTGTGACAAAATACCTGAAAAGAGCCACCTCTTAGCTTGTAGTTTAAAAGGGATGTAGAAAAAGCACCAAGGAAGGAGCCTGCATCATATAGTTCTCACCGCCAGGAAGAACAGAGTGGACCAGAAAGTGGGACCTTGATATAAAACCTTGAGATCTGCCTCTAGATGACCCACAAGCTTCAGTGAGATTCTACCTCCTAAAAGTCCACAGCCTTCCAAAACAGTTCCGCCAGCTGGGGACTTAAGTGTCCAAACATATGAGCCTACAGACATTCCATAGCCACATGACACACAGACAGAGGTGCTTGGTCATACCTGTGTCCTGCTGCATCTGCCCTAGTACAAATACATGATCAGTAGTCTAAGCATGCCTCAGTAAAGGTGGTAGGGGAGGGGCTAAGGTGACTAGGGCAGTGTGAGCAAGGCCAGGAGCTCTGGCTGTGGGCGGGGCACAGAGGCATTCAGTGATATGTAGAGTAGCGTTCTGAACAGCATTACTTAAAACAGAATTAATGCTGACAGTCTAAAGGTCTTTAAGCAGTAGCTTTGCCATAATTAAACAGTTTGGCAAGATGTGGTCTTGAGAGTGTAAGGAATAGGTGTAAACTGAAAGATGTAAGCTTCATAAGAGTCTATATAACCATTAAAGTTAAGATCTATTTGTTGCCGGGCAGTGGTGGCGCACGCCTTTAATCCCAGCACTCGGGAGGCAGAAGCAGGCAGGTTTCTGAGTTCGAGACCAGCCTGGTCTACAGAGTGAGTTCCAGGACAGCCAGGGCTATACAGAGAAACTCTGTCTCGAAAAACCAAAACCAAACAAACAAAAGATCTATTTGTTGTAAGTTGGCTGCACCCAACAAGAAACTGTCTGGTGTGATGTCACCAGTGGTCACCTTCTGTCTAGTGACTACCTATCATTATCTGTTTTATTAGCCTAGGTTGAGTTTAGATTTTTTTCTTTGATGTCTCCTACTACTAAAATATTGTCAATCTCCAGAGCAACCAAAATAAAGGGATGAGCCAGTTTAGCATTGGGTTGAGTAGGAGGGTAGGTGGGTTCCGGAAGAGAGAAATGGGAGTGTTAGTATGGAAAAGACCTGGACTGGCCACAGTGAGCTGTTAGGAAACTTGAATTGTAATGTCATGCACCTCAATTTATATTTATGTAGACAGTCATTTTCCTAAAGACCCCCTACTTGTTCCAGTGAAAAAACTGCAAGGCAGAGCTTTGGAAAACTCTAGGAAAGCGATCTTCTTTTGTGATGGAAAGAGGCTGTGTGGGTCCCTTACTGTTTCATTTCACTGAGCCACAACAAACAAATCTTGGTGTGGCAGCCCAAGCCTGTGATCTTGGCTCTGGGGAGGTTGAGCCAGGAAGATTGATTGTGTAGAATTTGAGAGAGCTCTGAGTTCACAGTGAGTTCCAGGCCAGCCTGAAGGATCTGGGCCCAAGCAGTAAAGTTGCGACAGGCAGTTATTTGGAGGACAAGTGGAAGCAGGAGGAATTGGCACCTGAGGGGTCCTCTTGAGAAAGAGAAGGTGTAGGGTGCTGAGGAGCCTCCCGGAAGCCAGACTGCCACTGCTCAGGAAAGGAGGAGATGACTAGAGAGGCTGGATTACATTAGAAGCTGAGAATAGTGACTTTTCTGTATCCTGTCACTTTTAGAAAATCAGAAAAGGGACACAGCAGGTGCTGGTTACAGGTAAAGGCATGATAGAAGAAAATGGAATATTCAAAACACACACCTAGTACCCAGGGACAGGGACACTTCATCCCACCTTTCAAAGCCATGTCCTACCAGGTTACTTTTTTGACCCCCTTTGAGCGGACCCTTGTCTAATTTTAACTGGGCAAAAGACATTCTGGTCCATCCTTTCTGGATATGTAGTAGAGTAGCAGACTATCCAATATTTTATGCATAAAAGCCCAACATTATCCCAGGGGAGCTCATTTATATATCTAGACTTATTATCCAGAATGTGTTGACATTCTTGAAACACCTGAAATTCATCAAGTTTAACACAAATATTTTGATAAAATGTTGGGTATGGATGCTAATTTACTGATATTGATGAACCATCACCATGTGCCAAGTACCATCTATCCCGTTCTTCAGGAAAGCCTTCTGACCCATCCCTGATCCGCTGACTCACCCCCTGGCCTATATCTCTTCAGGCCCTAAGACTTCTGACTGCTTTCTTGTCCGTCCTAGAGGTGAGTTTGCTCACACCAGCGCTTGGGGATTCTTCCTTCACCAAGATTGACTTTGGAACAAAGTAAAGGAAGAGTCTTTTAAAAAGAGTTCCTTGCTAATCATGACCCAGCTATCTTAAATGATTAACATCCATTCGTGAAGAATCATCAGGGAATCTCGGTCTGTCCTTTATCAGATGAATTCAGCATTTTGAGGGAAAAGCTTTAAGCCGCAGTCGTATCTAACATAACACTGAAGAGTCGATAATAGTTTATGTAGAAATCGGGCATTTTTGGATAGAGTATTATAATAGTTTTAATTAAGCTTGCCCCAGATATTCTAAAGACTTGTTGATGGGACCCACTTTGGACTTGTGAAAGTGAAGAATGTTTCATGTCATGATGCGCCAGTCAGTCGTTTCCATCGCAGCATCTTTAGGCTGGCCTTTACAAAGTTTTCTGGGCTCCGAGTTGTATAAATACATCCACATGAAGAAACAGTCTCACAAACTGAATATTCTGGCAGAGGAGTGTTAAAGTAGAACAGTACTGTAAAATTCATGTAAGCTGGAAGAGTCTCCTGCCGGTTCTCCAACTGCTCCAAAGGAAGTGTTTGCTGCCACAGCAAGTGAAACAAAAACCTTTTCGTTTTTTGGAAATGTTTCCTGGCAGAACAAATACTTGATAAAAATTTTAAAGAGAGATTTGGAATGCTCAGATGGTGCCTTTTATAAAAAGTGTTTTATTTTTACAAAAATCTCTCCACAACCAGATGAGAGGAATGTGCGGGTGGATAGTTTAATTCTTACCCATATAGGTTGAGTGCTGTGCTGAGGGACTGCTAATGAGCTCTTTTTGACCTGGGGGTTATTTTCTGTATTGCTTCTGTTGATAACTGCTAGCCTGCTTTGCATTTGAGAAAAATGGCGGGTGGCTTTTAATGGTAGCAAATCACAATGTGTGTTTAAAACAGTAGGTTGAACGTCCTCAACAGAAAACCACAAGCCTGACATGCACATAGATCCAAAGCAGTGCTATAAGTGGAAAATTCCACGCATGTCATCATTGGTTTGGCTACAATCAAAAACACTGGTGGCACCCAAAATCCTATACCACTATTACTTTTAGTCTACATATGCACAGGTATATATGAACAGCTGAATTTTTTGCTTAGACTTGGGGCATACCTCATGATGTCTTATTTCTTAGTGTACCACTAGCCCTGGCCTTCACAAGTTAAAAATAAAATAAAAATCTTAGTTGCTTTTGATCCTATGAGACCAAAACCTGTCACATACATGAAGAGATGACATTACGTGTGTGTCTCTCTCTAAAATCACAGCATTTGTAAATTCCATAAGAATTGGATACCAGTGACTAACTTTTGATAACTTGCAGCAAGTCAAATATAAAGTATCAGTTTGCTATTTGTCATGAGTTTTAGGGTTGAGGTGGCAAGGCCAGTCCGTCTTTGACGGTTTAGTGTTAGCTATCCTACACCTGTGATGCTAAACATGACTTTTCTGCCGCCCGAGATAGTGGTGTTGCTGTGGCAAATATTATTGGCCTTTTCCTCCTTTTCTGACTTAGGATAACAATCTTCCTGAGGATAAGGTGCCATAGCTGTTCCTTAGAGCTGACTTATCTCCATGAAACTACAGACTGGATCCAGTGTTGGAATGGTATTTGAAAAAGGTCAGGCTGGGAGGAGGCTGGCCCCTAAAACAGATGGGGCTGCTTTGGTATGTAACATACCCAAGAATTCTCCAGCCTGCTCATTTGATGAGATCCTTGTCTTTTAAGTTTTCCCCTTTCGGTTTTGGAAAGCGACTTTTAAGTTCTGTGCCTCATAATGAACAGCCAGCTGCCTTGATGTGGAACTCAGGCAAGGACCTTGAGTGGACAAGAACTGGGTCAGACTGAGAAATAAGAGAAATTTATTTACAGAGAAATAAGAGGCAAGCTGTCCTTGCAGGAGGGGAGTGGTTCTTGGTGTGTCGAGTTAAGAATGTTCTAGTCTGGATGGAGAGTCCTGTGGTTAGATAATCCAGTATTTCGTGTATCTCCAAAGTTTGTATCTGCATTCTACACTCCTCTGTGACACTCAATGCAGATAGCCAGCCAACTCTGCCGCGTAGCCGCTCTTTCACTCATTTTACAGGCCAGTTACAATGGCCAGTTCTCTACTTAGACAGTGCCAGTCACCGACCAAAGCTAAGCCATAGGTGGACTGGAGTGCTTTCTACTTCAGAACTTGTCTGCATCTGATCCTATCGTATGGAAGAAAAGGAAAGGTGTTCTCTGCCCAAACTGCAGTTCCAAGTGAGCCATGTTCTCATCCGGTGCTCAGGGAAGGTATGAATGGTTTTAAAGCGACTTCATATTTTCCCAAAATGAGAGGGCCAAAAAAAAAAAAATAAAAAAAATCACTCCACTCCATCCCGTTTTATTGTTGAGAGTAACAGTCTAAATGCTAAATGCAGCTACAGAGATTTCCCTTTGGGCTTTATTAACTTAGTTTAATAGAATTCCTGTTGGAATCTTGAAAATTTAATTCTAGTGGCTTTTTTGATGGTGATCCGGTCTGGACAAACAATAGGTGTGTGTGTGTGTGTGTGTGTGTGTGTGTGTGTGTGTGTGTGTGTTGTGTATATCTAAATTGGAAAGCAAACTTGTAAATGCTTAACAGCTCAGATAAGTTTATGCGTGGCCATTGGGTTGAGGTTGGTTTGTGGTCAGATGATGAACATCCTCTCAAGGGCAGGACAGGACAGGTCATTATGACTTTTTCTTCACTAGCAGCAATTAGATGGAGGGCAGGCTCCACCCCGGCTCACAGAGTAGGATCCATGTGTTCTTTGGGACAGAGACTACTTTGTGTTGTGTGGTGGTGCTGAGGAACTTCGGTTTCTCTAACAGGGTTTGAGTAGGTCCCTCCAGGGCTCAGCTCATTAACTGAACCAAGAAAGGTCTCTATGGATACTTGCCCATTAAAGGAATGGAATATTTAAAAGGATATTAATCCTTGCTTTCTATTACCAGAACTTTTTTGAAGATAGAGTAAAATATAAAAGCAGGCTTACTATTCTCAACCGTACTAAAAGTACGTAAAGCAAGAAGCACTGTCATTTTTCTGAATCTTTTGTTGATATTGTTATTTTGTGAGTCTTATTTTCTAGAGCAACCCAGAAGAAAAACCTAGTGAAGCCTGGGATAGTGGCACACAAATGTAATCCTGGGGTTTGGGAGATAGAGGTAGAGGATCAAGTGTTTTGTCATCCTTGGCTATGTCGGGAGATTAAGGACAGCTTTGGCCTCAGGAGAATCTGGAGGGAAGGAAAGAGGGAGGGAAGGGGGGGGAGAAACAGAATAACCACTAATTACTGGAATCATAGTTACAGGAAGAAGTGCTGGTAAAGAGAGTCAAGGAAAGAAAGATTAATGTGTATCTAGGAATTCTGGTGTTCAAGCAAGGAGCCTAGGCTTTGTGGTGATGGAGGAGATGTGACCCAGGTGTGCACTTGGTCTTTGAAGTGCCTGTTTAATGAATAGGCAATTGATCAGAGTGGGGGAAATGGTTTGTAGAGATATGTTCTTATTTTCTAGTGAAATAATCACTTAAATATGAAATATTTTCACATAATTTCTATTTGAAATGTTATTATAGCCTTGTTTCACTCACTCTTCTGTCCCTTGTTCTACTTTTTTAGATCTCCTGGACACTTTTGTACG